>UESW01004088.1:1126286-1234142 GCA_900491605.1 Calamus simplicifolius
ATTTGTGGGCAATCGAGGTACAAAAACGGCGAAGGGGGAGCTAGTACAAGTAGGAGGAAAAGTGTTCCTTACAAGAGGATGCATTACTTTCCTCTTACTCCACGCCTGCAGAGATTATACAGATCTGAGGCTACAGCTGCTGATATGAGATGGCATGCCAAACATGAATCTAAAGAGGATGAAATGCGGCATCCATCAGATTCAAAAGCTTGGAAGCATTTCAATGAAAATCATCCTGATTTCGCTAAAGATATAAGGAATGTGAGATTAGGTCTTTGTACCGATGGCTTCCAACCATTCGGTCAAGCGGGGCAATAGTATTCATGTTGGCCTATGATACTGACTGTATATAACCTTCCTCCATGGAAGTGCATGAAAGATACTGCAATGTTTTTAACAGTTTTGGTTCCAGGACCATCAAATCCAAAGGAAAAGATTGATGTCTTCCTGCAACCGTTGGTGGCCGAATTGAAAATGTTGTGGGAAACAGGAGTCGTAGCCTACGACATTTCTATGAAATAGAATTTCATCATGAGAGTTGCTTTGATGTGGACAATAAGTGACTTCCCGGCATATGCAATGTTGTCTGGTTGGAGCACTGCTGGACGTCTGGCATGCCCTCATTGCATGTATGATTCGGATGCATTTACATTGCAGAAGAGTGGTAAGCAGTCATGGTTTGATAATCATAGGAAGTTCTTGCCCCCAAATCATCCTTACAGGCGTAACTTGATCGCCTTTCGTAAGAACAAAGTAGTCACAAAATTCGCCGAACCGGTTAGGTCCGGCACGTATATATTTGATACTATAGAGCATTTGGGGTTGAGGTATGCTTGGGAACCAGATGCAGATAGAATAAATGGCCGTATATGTAAAGAACATAACTGGAAGAAGCGGAGTATATTTTGGGATTTGCCTTATTGGAGTACAAATCTCATCCGGCACAACTTGGATGTTATGCATATCGAGAAATTTTTTTTTTGATAACATATTTAACACGGTGCTAAACATCCCGGGAAAAACAAAAGACACTGCAAAGTCAAGAGAAGAACTTAATCAGTATTGCAGAAGAGGTGATTTGAGGAGGAGTACCGACGGGACCTATCCTAAAGCCTGTTACACTCTTGACAGAAATTCATGAGAAGTTTTATGTAACTGGCTTAGAGGGTTAAAATTTCCAGATGGTTATACCTCAAATATCGGTAGGTGTGTGGACATGCATAAGCTCAAGTTGTTCGGCATGAAAAGTCACGACTGCCATGTTTTCATGCAACGGTTATTTCCTATAGCTTTTCATGAGTTGCTTCCGCAACATGTCTGGAAGGCATTGACAGAGCTGAGCTTGTTCTTCAAGGAATTGTCTGCCACAGTCATTACTTCTGCATCCATGGCAAGGCTTGAGGAGGGAATTCCAATTATTTTATGCAAGCTGGAGCAAATATTTCCTCCCAGTTTTTTTGACTTAATGGAGCATTTACCGGTTCACTTGCCATACGAAGCGAGCATAGCTGGTCCCGTGCAATATCGCTGGATGTATCCTTTCGAGAGATAAATATATACATCATTAAGACATATTGACATTTCAAATATTATTTCATTGCAAGAAAATTGGTTAATTTTTTGTCTCAACTTTACATATAGGTACCTTAAGAAGTTAAAAAATAATGTGCGTAATAAGGCAAGGGTTGAAGGTTCTATATGCAATGCATACTTAGTCGAAGAAGTTTCAGCTTTTGCCTCGCATTACTTTGAGGGTCACGTCCACATGAGGAGCCAAAATCTTGGTCGTAACGATGATGTATGTGTGGACGAAGGAGAACCTAATGACGGTAGAATATCAATTTTTAAAGGTATCGGCCGTTCATTTGGGGGGCAGAAGTCAAGAAATCTTAGCGATATAGAGTATAATGCAGCACATTATATTATATCCTAATGAACTGTAGAGAAGTCAATCCATATATTGAGTAAGTGTATACTTCAATGCTTAATTGGAACTTCTAATTTAAATTACAATATACCACAATATTTAATTGCTAACATCAGTTTTAATCCTTATCATCCCATAAGGATGTATTGTGATAGACAACGACAGATGAATCCCGACATCAGTCAAGTTGCAATTGGACAGAAGTTAGAAACGGAGTTCACTTACTGGTTTTATGAATTTGTGAGTAGTATCACTCAATCAATTTCAATAATGGCTTTTATTTTTCAAAATGGTTGTGAATAGCTTATTAATTTATAGGTAAACGGTCCATGGACCCCAACCGACAATATTTTCATTAAATGTCTATCGCAATGGCCATTGAAGACCGTAACAACCTCTACTGGCTATTTTGTTAATGGGTACAAATTTCAGATTGAACGATTAGCAGCTTCAAGAGGCACGTAGAACTGGGGCGTGTGTGTTAAAGGAGAAAGTGTTGGAGCAAATATGCAGGATTATTACGGAAAGTTAGTAGAGGTGGTTGAAGTTGAATATCCCGGTTGGCCTATGAAACGAACCGTATTGTTTCGTTGCAATTGGTTCGATCCGATAGTTTCTATGGGCAAAAGGGTTCATAACGACTACAATTTGGTTGAAGTGAACCATCGACGAAGATTGCAGAAATATGACCCATTCATCTGTGCATCCCAAGCTCAGCAAGTGATTTACTGCGGATATCCAAGTTTGCGCAATGACAAGCGAGATTGGTGGGCTATTTCTAAAATCGTCCCACGTTCAACAATCTTATCAGAGGAGAGTTCATCAAGTCAATCAGCCGAGTGCCCTGCATTTCAAGAGGATGAGATGGAAATGCATGCAATTGAGGATGACACAAGGGCTCCTGAAACATTACTTAGAGATCCAAATGGTGATGTCTAAGAAATTACGGATGCAAATGTTCGGTTTCCTTCCGATGATAATGAAACTGAATCGCAGTTCGATACGGCATCGGATGTTGAACCAATATTTCACGAAACAAATGACACCGATTAAACATAGAGGTTTTTTAAATTCAACTTTATTTTATAAGTGTTAAATTTTTACATAGTCAATCTTTAATCGTAATTTAATTGCATGAATCTTTAGTATTTTCAGTATGACGGGCAGAGGTAGATCTACCGACGACATATGGAGTGAGCAGGGACGTAGCCCTACTGCATCAGATCACATGAGCATTGGAGATGGAGAGTTCGGATCTCCACACATCGCACAGCCTTCGATCTCTCTAGCAGTCGGCGGTGATCCTGCATTGGTATTACCATCTAGCCGATCGGCACATACCTCCGAGAGTTCTTCCACCATCGGCCACACCGTACTTCGACTTGATGCTCATGGGCTGTAAGTATATACTAATTAAAAATATATGTTTATGTTTTTAAGTCAATTACTTTAAACATGCATTTTTTAACAGATTTATTGAGCAGCATCATGTATCCAGCCACATCAGCACCGTATTTCAGAGGCGTGCAGATCCCAGTGGTTACGATTGGCGCCACGTATCTCCAGCCACAAGGGAGTTTTATTTTTCTGAGTTTTAGGTAAACTTATTAAATACATTTTATCACTGATATAAAATTTCTTAATCTTAATAAATTCTGAAACTAACTATTTATTTTAATCCAAAAAAAGTTTACGTGGGACCTGCCAGCCATGACGCCATTAGGGCAGTATGGGAGGCTCTTACGGGATGCCGATACTCCGACATGCTTCATCGTTGGAGGTCATCGGGTCAGCGTCCTGCGCATGTGCCAGAGGGTATTTGGCACGAGTGGCAGCAGGCCTGGCAGTCCGATGGCTGGCGCAGGAGGTCCGCATCAGCCAGCACGAACCGCCGATCCTAGAAGGGCCGTCCTGGCACGGGTCTCTCCCACCATACTTCGGGCTCCATTTTGATTCAGGAGCACAGACGCCGTATGGTAAGAAAACATCAATAATTTAATTACTAATTTAGTTATTTACAAATATTTGTATTAATATCAATTTTTTTATTGTTATAGTCTGAGCAGGAGGGCAGAGATCCTGGTGAGTTTCGTCTATTCAGGGCGACACACACCAGGAGGGACGGTTCCTGGATCGACACGCGATCATGGGAGGTTGCAGTAAGAAATTAGCTTTATGTAGTATCTGTTTAATTTTTAAAATTTTATTTCAAGAAATTTATTAATTCATTTATTGTTGATTTTATAATTCAAAGACACGAGTCGAGGAGCTTCGCTCCCAGGCATCGTAGGTCGACTCTACTGATGGGGAGATGCCCATCGAACTCTCAGCAGAGGAGAGTCGGTGTATGTTTTTGGAGGCTGTTGGTGCCCAGCCGCGAGACCGCAGGGTCTATGGTCTGGGCACTAGAGCTTCTACATATTTTCCCCATCAGGCCTCTAGCTCGCAATATTCTGGTGATATTCCTACCGAGCGTTTAGACGACATTCGGAGATCTATTGCGAAGGAGGTTCGGCAGGACGTTCGTCAGGAGGTTCGGCAGGAGGTCGAGCACGAGTTCGAGCAGCGTATGCGAGGCCGGGATCAGGAGCTTGCAGACATGCGAGATCAGATACGTCATTTGTAAGATATGGTTAGCCGCTTGTCGCAGGGTCTCCAGCCTCCACGTGATCGCTCAGATTCTTGATGCATTTTTTTTCTTTTTATATGTTGTATATGAAAACTTTAAAATTTTAATATATTAATTATTTTTAAAAATTGAATGATTATTGTTTGGATCAATATGAGTGAAGAATGTTTCGATCAATATTTAAATGTAATAAAATTGTATTAACCGTTTTAATTTTTAATATTTTATTTTAAAAAAAATTAATTAGCGATGCATTAGCGACTAAAATTGCATCGCTAATATTTTCAAAATATTATTATTAAATATTGCGACGCAATGACCTTACGTCGCAATATTTTTAAAAAATTTAATTAGCGATGCATTAGCAACTAAAATTGCATTGCTAATATATCTAAAATATTATTATTAAATATTGCGACGCAAAGACCTGGCGTCGCAATAGTTTAAAAAAAAATTATTAGCGATGCATTAGTGACTAAAATTGCGTCGCTATTATATCTAAAATATTATTACTAAATATTACGACGCAACTTAATGCGTCGCAATATTTAATAATAATTTTAAATATTAAAAATTAGTTTTAAATTTAGCGATGCATTTTGATGCGTCGCAATATTGCGACGCATTGTTGCGTCGCAGAGAGTCGCTGTGATGCGACGCAATTGCGACAAATTGAGGTTGCGACGATCTTCTGAGCGAGCCGTCATTGCGTCGCTATTGCGTCGCAATAACGACGCATTAGGGCGTCGCAATATTTTTTTTCTCTTGTAGTGCTTATAAAAATTTCGGCCTCGAAATTTATGTACTTCATATAACACTTAGAATCCAAAGCTTTGATCATATGATTAATCTTCTTTTCACTTACATATGCTATGTTACAAACAATTAAGGATATTTCTCCTTAATTTCCTCCTCAAGCTCCCAAGCAGCTTCCCTCTCAGAATGGTTACTCCACTGAACCTTGACATAGGGAATGCTACACTATCTTAAAACTTGATCCTTGCGGTCCACAATACATACAGGATGCTCCTCATATGTTAGATCCTTCCTTAACTGCATGGGCTCAAATTCTATCACATGGCTGGGGTCAGAAATGTACCTCCTCAATATGGATACATGAAATACATTGTGTACCCTAGAGAGTCCCAGAGGTAATGCCAGGCTATAAGCCACCTCCCCTACTTTGCTCAGAATCTCAAATGGCCCAATGTATCGTGGACTCAGTTTACCTCTAATCCCAAATCTCATCACATTTTTGGTTAGTGATATCTTCAGGAAGACATGATCTCCAACCTAAAATTCTAGCTCCCTTCTTCTCACATCAGTATAACTTTTCTGTCGGCTCTAAGTTGTGCGGAGTCGTCCCTTGATCAACTGCACCTTCTCTATTGTCTGCCGAATCAGCTCAGGGCCCAACAATTTTCTCTCTCCCACATCATCCCAACATAAGGGAGATCTGCATTTTCTATCATATAAAGCCTTAAATGGAGCCATCTGGATACTGGCTTGGTAGCTGTTATTGTAAGCAAATTCCACTAAAGATAAGTGGTTATCCCAAGCACAACCCAAGTCCATCATATAGGCTCACAACATATCCTTCAGGGTCTGTATGGTTCTCTCAGACTGCCCATCTATCTGGGGATGAAAGATTGAAGTTCAGTTTGGTCCCCAGAGCTCTATGAAGACTCTTCCAGAATTGGGACACAAACCTAGTATCCCGATCTGATACAATAGATACAAGAATACCACGAAGCCTCACAATTTGCTCAATATACATGCTGGCCAATCTCTCACTGGAGATCCCAACCCTGAATGACAGGAAATGGGCTGACTTGTCAGTCTGTCTACAATGACCCATATTGCATCATTGCTCCTAGTGGTCTTAGGCAGACCAGTCACGACTCTAGGGTACACAATGTATTTCATAGTGAATGGGTCCCGCAGGCCTTTGATGCTCAGCCTTCACCTGCTGACATACTAAACATTTCACCACATACTAAGCAATCTCTCTCTTCATTCCCTTCCACCAAAAGTTTTCTTTTAGGTCTTTGTACATCTTGGTACCTCCTGGGTGTACTGTATAGGAAGAATAGTGGGCCTCCCTCAGGATCTCTGCCCTTAGATCCTCCACAATTGGCATATAGAGCCTATCCTTAAATCTCAAGGTTCCATCTTTCATTATAATAAATTTATTTTGGACCCCTGACTCCACAGCTTCCTTAATCTTTTGCAGGTCCAAGTCTTCTTTCTGGGGGAGGACTTGATCCTGTCTAACAAAGTTGGTTGGAGTACAAGTACTGCTACAAGCCCATCGGACCGTTGTACTTGCAATTCAACCTCCAGCTTCTCAAGGTCCCTCTAAATGTGAGGCTGAGAAGTGATCATAGAAGCTAACTCCGAGGAGGACTTCCTATTCAAGGCATCAGCTACCACATTGGCCTTCCTTGAGTGATAGTGCAGGTTCAGGTCATAATCTTTTAGTAGCTCCATCCACCTCCTTTGCCTCAAGTTTAACTCCTTCTGAGTGAAGATGTATTTCAGACTTTTGTGGTCTGTATACACATCACATGCCTCTCCATATAGATAATGCCGCCAGATCTTTAAGGCAAAAATCACAGTAGTCAACTCCAGGTCATGAGTAGGATAATTTTGCTAGTATGGCTTTAGCTGTCTGGAGGAATAAGCTATCACCTTCTCATTTTGCATCAAAACACATCCTAATCCCTTCTGAGAAGCATCTGTGTATAGGGTGAATCCTCCATATCCTAACAGAAGGGTAAGGACGGGGGCTGACACTAGGCATTGCTTCAGCTCCTGGAAACTTCTCTCACACTCCTCAGTCCAGTTAAACTTCGCTTGCTTTTGGGTCAAGCAAGTCAAGGGTAGAGCAATGCAAGAGAAGCCCTCCACGAATCTGCGATAATATTCAGTCAGTCCCACAAAGCTTCTGACTTCAGTTACATTGGAAGGCCAACTCCAATTTACAACTCCTCAATCTTCTTTGGGTCCACAGTTATACCATTTTTAGATATTATATGACCCAAGAATGATACTTGGCTCAACCAGAAGTCACACTTCTATAACTTGGCATAAAGCTTTTTCTTCCGAAGAGTTTGCAGAATAATCATCAGGTGGTCCACATGCTCCTCTTGGCTTTTGGAATACACCAGGATATCATCAATGAATACCTCCACAAACTGGTCCAAGTATGGCTTAAAGATTCTGTCCATCAAGTCCATGAATGCTGCCGAGGCATTAGTCAACCCAAACGGCATCACCAAGAACTCGTAGTGGCCATACCTAGTTCTGAATGCTGTCTTAAGCACATCCCCAATCTTGACCTTAAGTTGATGGTATCCGGACCGAAGATCAATCTTCGAGAATACCTGAGCTCCTTAGAGTTGATCAAATAGATCATTAATCCTCGGCAAAGGATACTTGTTCCACATTGTTATCTTATTGATATCTTGGTAATCAATGCAGAGCCAAAGACTTCCATCTTTCTTTTTGACAAATAATACTGGAGCACCCCAAGGGGAAACATTAGGTCTAATAAATCCCTGATCTAGGAGCTCCTGCAATTGGCCCTTCAGCTCTTTTAGCTTAGCTGGGGCCATGCGATAAGGGGACTTGGATATAGGTCCAGGGACCAAATCAATGGTGAACTCAACTTCCTGGTCTGGAGGCAATTCGGTCAAATCATCCGGGAAGACGTCAGAAAACTCCATAGCCACTGGAATATCCTCCAACTTGACCTCTTCCTGCTAAAGGTCCTTGACCATAGCAAGAAACCCTTGGCCACCTTTCTTTAAATATTTAGCAGCCTACAGTGCTGATACAAACACTGAGGCCAGGTGTTCCTGGCTTCCAGTAAAACTGAATTCAGGCTGATTGGGATTTTGAAGATCACCATTTTCCTGAAACAGTCTACTGAAGCATGATAGGAGGCCAACCAATCCATCCCAAGGATAACATCAAAGGACCTCAGTGGAAGGATGATTAGATCAGCCTCCAACCTCTTGTCGCCCACGTTGATCTAGTAGGATCTGCATACAGACTCCACCCTCATAACATCTCAATTTGGGAATGCAATGTGCAACTCTTGTTCTAGGGGAACGGGTGTCAATGATGCATTATTGGCAAGATAATCATCAGATATAAATGAATGCGTGGCACCCAAATCTACTAAAGTTTGAGCATAAGTGTTGCCTACTTTAATTATCCCTGATCACAAAGTTTAGTTGTCTTAGATGTCATATTGCTTATCCTATTTATCATTCATGATCAATGCATTATATCACATATGAACAAAATAATCTTAAAGGAGTACTTAAGTAACAGGCATACCTGCCACAACGGAGTCTGAAGCGGCAGCATCCTGTTGGATGAGGGTGAAGACCCTTCCCTGGGTCCTCTGCTGCTGCTGCTGGTTCATCACCAGATCTGGAGAAGGCAGCTGATCTCTCCGAAGGGGACAAGTGGCCATCTTGTGATCCACTTTCCCACATATGAAGCAGGCATACTTCGGCCCACGGCACCGCCTGCCCGGGTGAAAGTTCCCGCAATGAGGTCAATGGGTCTCCTTTCCCTTCGGTCCTGAGGGGGGCTGATATGCATCTTTCTTCTTGGCCTGCCCCAAAGACTGGCCCAAAGGAGACCCCTTCCTCTTTCTCTGTAGCTCCCACTCCCTCTGGTTTCTATTCATGTCTCTTTCGATCACCAGGGCTTTGCTCACCACAGCACAATATATGGAGAGTTCAAATGCATTGACTGCTTGCCTCAGTTTGGGTCGCAGTCCTTCAGTGAACCTGGTGATTTTGGCTCTCTCAGTGGTCACTATTTCCAGAGCAAACCAGGCTAGCCTAGTGAACTCGGCTTCGTACTGGGCCACAGAGAGATTCTTCTGCTCCAGCTCAAGAAACTTAGACTCCATCTGTCTTTGCACACTATTGGGGAAGTATTTGTTGAAAAAGACCTCCTTGAACTCCCTCCAGGAAATAGCCTGTTCACCCAATCGCTGCTCCATATGTAACCACTAATCATATGCCTCCCCTTGAAGGAGGTAGGTGGCAAATCTAATCCGCTCCTCCTCCTGGCTACCATGGGCCATGAAGGCTTCTCCATCTCCCTCATCCACCCCTCAGCATCAACGGGGTTGGTGGATCCAGAGAAGGGAGTAGGGGCTAAGCTCTTAAACTCAACAAAGCTCCGACCTCCTTCTTGCCAGGGTTGCGGTGGAGCGAGCTGGACTGGTGGTTCAGGTTCGACTAGCGGAGTTTGCGGAGGAGGGACGAGCTGAGCAGGCACAACTTGTTGGATCTACTACTGCATAGCATGCACCATTTTCACAAGGACTTGAAGTATCTCAGTCTGGCACTGTTGCTGGCCATTGCCAGCCACATTAATGGAACCAAAGCCTCCAGAAGTTTACTAGCCTCCCTACTAACCAGAGTCACCAGCATGGAAACCTTCAACTTGTCGCATACTTCTGGTGTGACGAGGCATTATTATTCCCTGCCAAGTTTGGTTCCAATCAATATCTTTACAAATCCCTAAATTTTAGGCTTTCAAAACATATTTACTTGAAAATCTTCTTAGAGTTGTTACCCTCCCAGTGTCTTCCTACTATTTTGCCTAGTGTCATCTTATGTTTGCTCCTAAGGTCAAACCTAGGCTCTAATACCATATAAGTTATCACGCCCCAAACCCAATGTGGGATCCAGGGGTGGCAACCCGCCGCAAGCCTAGCATGCAAGGCGTCATGTAACAATCTAATTTATTCAAGGAAGGATAATACCACTATGTCATTCAGAGTCAGTAACTTTAGTACAAGCCATAATTATGAGTTTTGGGCTATATACCCGTTATACATAAATCAATGGGGTTACAACAAAATTTTGGATCTTAATTTGCTCTGATAGAAGCTCCAACTATCCCAAATTCTATTCTTCAGTCTTGTGGCTCTGAAAAACATTATGAGATTTATATGAGCTCACACTCAATAAGCAAGCCTAATATAATATAATCCATTAATCATTTGAAGATATTATCAAATCAAATCAACTTTTCGACAATAAGCTTTTAATTTCAAATACACTTGCTATATTATCAGAGTAAGCATATAATTTGCTTAAAATAATTTTGGAAGCTTATTCATATAATAAATACTATAATATGCAATGTAAACAAACCCACTGTATTTATATAATTCCTTAAGTGTCCCACGGCCCTACAACACCCAACTGGTGTATCGCTCTTCAATGTCCCCTAAGAGGAAGGGTCCTGGTACTAGTGTTATACCATATATCATAATCAATCACAACATATCCTACAGATGTGTGTCCTCCACATATCTTTCCATATGAAAGTAGGTCCTGTATCACTTGGCATTTCACATTATTTCACATCATATGAGAACCGCGGTGAAACATATAAGTATATCTCAATATCATCATCATATTTGCATGTAGCACATCATGCATTATCATAAGCATAAGCTTCTCATATCATATATACAGTGGTTTGTACATTCATAGCATAAAATACATCAATAGTACCAGTATATTTTGCAAAGCCAAAATAATCACATCATTCAATTTTTGCACATTTATAATCCATTACTTTGCAAAATATTAGCAATCACATATAATTATAACAGATACTCAATTGCATACGCATGGTACTACTTATTAAATTAAATAACAAAATTTCATTTTATCTCATTTCATAAATCCATATAGCTATAAATCCAAAGATTTATATATTAAATAATTTATAAAATCATGATAATTAGCTTACTTGCCTCAGTACGCAAATCCCAAACTGTAAACCAATATTTGGACATCTTGGTACCTACAGCATCAATTTCCCAATTTTTAGTCTCCAAAATTAGCATATCAAAATAGCTTTTAAACTCTACCCAATTTAATCCCGAGGCCAACTTGGGGATTGAATATCTCCCAATATATAAGCCCAAATGGGAAAATAAAAATACCCTAAGAAACTAGGATCAACACTGATCCGAGCCATATTTTTATTTTTTTCATTCCTAGTCCAATACAGGGTCCAAAATGCAGCCCAAAAATGGCTCATGAGCCAGCCCAACAGGGCCCAAATCCCAAACGACCCAGCCGGCCCATGACTCCATCTTCTCCCCCGCCTCCCATGTTTCACCCGAAACAGGGGAGAACTGGTGCCGGCAGCCAGGGCCACTGCTGGCCTCCCCCTGGGGTGACCCGGCCGCCGATGACCGGCCTGGAGCAATGTCGACTGTCCATGATGGTTGACCCCAATGAATGGACAAAAAGGCATTTGATATCTATTTGTCAAGTAGGTTGAGTCAAAGCTTAGAACATCACCAAAGTATGTGCATGCCAATCTTGACCTTGGATGAATCTAGAAGATAGACCTGAGTTGTCCATTATCATTAAGGTCTAAGGTATAGAATAAATTAGGATTTCTTACTTGCATTTCGGTGAAATGGATTACCATCGACTTAGCATCTCCTTCTTTCAGCTAAGATTGATGTTCACGATAAATGAAATTAAGAGCATCCTTCACTATGAAATCCAATTGTCTTCTATCCCCTTTTCTTCTTGCTATAGCAGAGTATATCTGAGTTATGTGCACATTCACTGCATGTAAATTGCTGATCTCTGCCTTCTCTAGTGTGCTGATCCTTCTATGGGACCGTAGATAACCAGTTGATGTTATGAACATCCGATGGTTATGTTCTAGAGAAACCTCAACCAATATCCACTTACCACTTGTAGAATTCAATCTTGCTTTTATGGATGCCATACAATCAACTTTGCTAGTATCCCTAGGATTCATACTCTTCTCTATTTTTCTAGATTTTTTTTGCCTCCAACATGCCAGGTGCTTGAAGTAAAGCTGTTTGTTATAGTTGGCCCTGCTACACACTGTTGTGATTCCAAAATAAACTCTTTTTGCGTATCCATTGTAGAAAGTATATACATCATCTGCTGAATTGAATTTCATTCCAATTTGAGGAACAACAGTATCATCCCCTGCATTTTGAGTGATGGGTGAAGGTGCACGGCTGGGAGTATGTTTGATTTCTTCCTGATCTATAATTTCAGCATCATCTATGAAAATATAAGTATACAGTCATAAACATTGATATCCATATATTTAGATGTCGATTTATCTTGATAACACATTACGGCACCCAAGTTATGTTCCAATCCCAGATACCAGGAATACATGCCATCTATGTTCTGAATAATGGCTTCCTGGATGTCGTAACATGCCATGAGAGCTATATGGATTATGTTACAGGCCGAAAAAATATTACGACACTGCAGTTACAAACCTACGACACTCCAGACGATACCCCAGTTAAAAACTATGACACCCATTAACAGTTAAAGACATAAACTTACGACACCCCAGTTTATAAATTACGACACCCTAGCTGTAAAATGACGACACCCATTCATAAGACATTAAGGCAAGAACTGTTACAACACCAAGGTTCATATATTACGATACCCTAGCTAAAACTATTAAAGTAGGAACTTACAACACCCTAGAAAATAACTTACGACACCCATACTTACGACATCTCAAAAAAACTAATGACTATGGAATTTACGATACCTCAGAAAAACTGTAAGGACACCCTAGCAGCAAATAGAGTATCAAAATGTCGAAGATGATGACTATGAAACTTGCGACACCTTAAAAAAATTGTTATGACACCCTAGCAGCAAATAGAGTATCAGGATGTCGAAAATGATGACTATGGAACTTACGATACATCAGCAAAACTCTTACGATACTTTAGCAAAAATGTTACAATACCCTAGCTAAAACTATTAAGGTAGGTGATAAGTCTATTTATTATCCCAATTTAACTATTAAAATAAATATTAATTACTTTGAATTTATTAAAAATTGATACTTTTTATGGATGTTTACAGAAAAGGAGCCTATAGGTGGAAAGAGCTCAATTTTTGGAGTCCAATGATGCAGACGACACTCAAATCAGGACTTGGTTTGCCCAAAAAGGAAGAAAGAGATGATTTCGTATGATTCTTGATGCAAACTAAGGCAAGTGATGTTGAACGGATGGCTAAGAAATTTTCTCACAATATCTGAACGATCTTAAGCGCCCAATTGACTCCAACTTTGACTAGGAGGAAACTCTAGACGAGCTCTATAAAAGGAGGACCTCAGGCAGTATTTGGGAGGAGTTTTCTACAAAGCTCTTTTTATTCTTCTTTTATTTAAATTATTGTATTTAGGCCTGAAAGAGGAAAATTATGGAGGGAATGCTAGCAGCAACAATGCGTGGCTAGAGTCCTTCAACTTGGGATGATGATAAGCCTATAATCAGGTTTTATCTTTCTTTTTGTTCTTAATTTCTATGTAATAAAAATTATGCTCTTCTTTATGATATCTTTTGAGTTATTTTTTTGATTGAGGTTCTGATCTGGCATACACGGCCTGTACCCTCTATCGACGTACCGTGATCTTAGGATACGGTACGTGCCTAAGAGAGACAGATCGTAGTACGATAGATTAAACCCTTAACCTTGCAATTATTAGATAGTTTATACTCTAAGCGGACATGTCGTGATCTCCTGATACGGTCAGTGCCTGATAAGAGATAAATTATTCTAATTTTAAATTTACAAAAATTATTATTATTGCAACATTAAAAAAAAAGATAAAACTTGTTTGCATGGTGGATTTGGATTCCTGCTATTTGAATTTTGTTAATTAATTAGTTGTTATCTTTTAATAACCACTATTCTTAATATAATCCTCTATAGATAAATTTTCTTTTTCTATTTCATTAAATAATTTCCCTTAATCCCTGAGGATACAATCCTAATTCACCACTAGCTATACTACTAAGTAGGTTTTATTTTTGACCGCCAACGACATCGATCAAATTTTGGCGCCGTTGCCAGGGATCCAGGCACAATTAGTTCATGAAAAAAAAATTAAATAAAAAAATTTATTATTAATTTTCTCTTAATTTTATTCTTATTTTTGATTTTTTTTATTGTTTCATTATTATTCGTGCTTCTTTATAAAAGAAAAGAGTAAAAAAAATTTATTTTTTTTGTTGAATAGTTATTGCTCTATTTAGCTTATTGCTTTTTTTTTAGTTTTCTTAATTATTAGATTTTCTTATTTTCTTTTTACCATAAAAAATTTACTTTTCTTCTTGTCACAAATCCACTTTTAACCTAATCAACTTTTTCTTTTAATTAACTTACCTTAAAAGAATCCGAAACAAAACCCTAAGACACTTTCCATAAAACATAATTAATTTAAGAAAATAAAATAAATATAATAATAAATATAATATAATATAATAAAAAATAAAAAATATATATTATTTCTATGCTTAGATTGACTTAGGTAAATTTATTTTCTGCGAAACTCAAAATTTTTTCATTGACATCTCATAATTTATTAGGAAATTAGAAACTTAATCACAAAAATCTTTAAAAAATATATAATTAGATTAATTTTGTTTGATAATTTTAAGAGCTGGACATTTGCTTGTTGCACAGCATTTTCATAATTAACTTTAAGGGCACAAATCCTTAATCAAGATAAGGTGGGGAGTTAATCATCCTTCCTTGGCCCATAAATCACATTCTTCATTTTGCATTAACTCAAGCTTTTAACTCTAAACTTAATTAGACATCAGCCCTAAGGAACTTGTGCTCAATAGGACAAGACACCCGAAAGAGTTGGGCCGAGTCGGGATTGACTGCTTAACTGGTGTCTAGAAAAGGAAAGGAAAGTGGTTACTTAATTGGTTCCATTTACTTACCTAGTAAGCGACGGGGGACTCCCATTGACTTTATCCTTAACTGGCTAGTTGATCAGTTAATTTTTAACTTGGAGGGCTCCAAGACAGTCTTGAAAGTTATGAGCTGTCTAAATCTAGGTTAAACCTAGGGTAGAGAGTCTAATCTGTGTTAACTTGATTGCTAATAATTATTAAACCCTAACTAAATTATTCTTCATTGCTCTTAGTTTTAGGAATCTTTTAAGATATTTTCTTTAGAATCTTCTTCTTTCTCTTCTATTACATTGGTTTAAAATAAAATAAAAAAATTGAATTACTATTTGCTTTAGAGTGTATTGCTAGGGTATATACTTGGTCGCCGATCGTTACAACCCAACCTTATACTCTTAAATCGAGAAAACTTGTAGAGTAAATAGAGCACACATTATGGATCTTAATCAAGAAAATAATCCACCACGTCAATTGAAGGAGTACTTTGCCCCTTCACAATATACATACTCACCATGCATACAAGTACCCCCAGTAGAGGCTGTCCAATATGAAATTAAGTCCAGTATAATCCAAATGTTACCAGCTTTCCATGGATTTACAAATGAAGATCCCTATAAACACTTAGATGAATTCTGAAAAATTTGCTCAATTGTTAAGATTCAAAATTTCTCCGATGAGGCACTTAGGCTTAAGTTATTCCCTTTCTCCCTAAAAGATAGAGCCAAGTATTGGTTAAATTTACTAGACATTATAATTTCAACTTGGGACCAACTTCAGAGGAAATTTCTTAAGAAATACTTTCCTATAGGAAAAACAAATCAAATTAGAAAAGCCATAACCAATTTTTCTCAGTTAGAAGGAGAAATGTTTCATAAAACATGGGAGAGATTAAAAGAATTAACAAGGAAATGTCCGCATCATGCAATACCTAAATGGCAGTTAGTTCAATATTTTTATAATGGATTATCAGAAAGACATCGACAAATGGTGGATGTCTCATGTGGAGGAACATTTATGCTAAAAAATGAATATGAGGCATGGTAGCTTTTTGAAACTCTAAGTGAAAATTCCTTGTACCATAAGTCTGCTGCCCATAGAGATCCTCTCATAGAACCTAAGAGAGGTGGAACATACAACATAGGTCAGTCTATAGACATCTATATCAAAATTGATGAACTATCCCAAAAACTTGATCGAATTCTACAAGTTGCAAACACCTCTTCCCCATCTACTCAATTACATGAGGTTTGTATAATCTGTTCAAGTCCAACTCATTCTATAGGGAATGTCCACCAACAGCATACCAATTTCCTGAGCTTGTTCAGGAGGAAACTTATCCAGCCCAAACTCGAATGGTTCCTAGACCAGGAAATGATCCATATTTGAATACTTACAATCCTAGCTGGCGAAATCACCCAAATTTTTTATGGAAATCCCAACCTATAATCAGTCCAACATCAATTAGACCTAACCATCAGGAGACCCAATTTAGAAGCATGTCGCATTCCCAATATCCAAGTGCTCCTAACCTCCACAAAATAATTATGATCCTACTTTCGAAGAGAAGGTGTTACAAGCATTGAAAGGGCTAGAAATGAATACTCAACTTCTTCACTCACACACATAATCCATTGCAAAACTAGAAACCTAGATAGGTTAACTAGCCACAACATTCAGTAAAAGAGAATGGGGTAAGCTACTGAGTCAGCCCAAAGCTAATCTTAGGGACCTAAACATCCAAGGATCAAAACAAGGAGCCTAGATTAACCAACTAAGTGTTATTCATACATTAAGATCTTAAAAATAAATAATAATCAGGTGGATACACATGAAGAAGAAGAATTAGAAGTCACACCACTTGAACAACTTATTGAGCTGGGTCAGCCCGAAACACCTGAGGCATCAGAGTCTAATGTAATGGCCAACCCACCAGTTGAGCCCATGTCAGAAGAAGATAAATAAAAAATTAGGGTTGTAGTACCATTCCCAAATAGACTTAAGTCCAATCAAAATTCAGCCCAATTTAATAAGATTTTGGAGGTCTTTAAGTAAGTTAAAGTGAACATCCCTTACTTGATATGATCCAACAAGTCCCAGCCTATGCCAAATTCCTTAAGGATCTATGTACCAAAAAGAAGACTATCAATGTGCCCAAAAGAGCCTTTTTGGCAGCCAGTGTGAGCTCTTATCTATCAAACCACATGCCAGTAAAATATAAAGATCCAGGATCTCCCACTATTTCATGCATTATGGGGAACACCCTTATAAATAGGGCTCTATTAGACTTAGGGGCAAGTGTTAATATATTTCCATACTCTGTACATGAGAAATTAGGGTTAGGAGAACTAAAGCCTACGAAAATGATCCTACAACTAGCTGATCACTCTTTGAAAGTACCCAAAGGAATAGTAGAGGATGTATTGATCAAAGTTGGTAACTTTATCTACCCATTGGACTTTGTGATTTTAGAAACTGAACCGGTGACAAACCCAAAAAGCCACATCCCAATGATTTTAGGTAGACCATTTTTTGCCACAGCTAATGCCCTAATTAATTATAGAAATGGATTAATGAAACTCTTCTTTGGAAATATATCAATTGATCTTAATATTTTTAATCTTACCAATACACATCAAACGAGTGACTCAAATTATGTTCAGGACACTGTTTATGATCCAATTGACCTTAGTGATTAAAAGCTTGACCTAGAAACCTGCATAAACCAAGATGGGGAGCAAATTAATGAGGTTGCTATAATTGATAAAAAATCAAGATGGAAACTTCCAACTGAACCACTAAAGAAAGTACCTAAACCATTACCCAAATCATCAATAAAGGAATCACCCAAATTAGAACTGAAACCACTTTCCAAGCATCTCAACTATGCATATCTAGATCCATCAGAAACCTTGGCTAACATAAAAGGGATTAGCCCCTCGATCGTTCAACATAGGATTCACTTAAGGGAGAAAATTAAGCCTAAAAGAGACCCCCAAAGAAAACTTAAATCAACCATGAAGGAAGTAGTAAGGGAAGAGATCATCAAACTCCTTGATAATGGTAATCAAAGTGAGCCATGATGTCTGGCTAAAGACGTTAAACTTAGCGCTTTTTGGGAGGCAACCCAAAATTTTTATGTTCTAACCTTTATTTCATGATTCTTATTTTTAGAAATAAGAGACTACTCCGCACTGTCACTCCTAACATTACATGAGGCATATCTCATCCAGGTGGTGTTTCTCCTTGTTTTATTCTTCCTTACTTTATTGAGGACAATGAGAATTAAGTTGGGGGGTAAGAGAAACCTTTTTGAAAAATATTTTGAAAACACCTTGGCATTTGTTGAAATTTTTAAAATTTTTATAAATCATGTGCTGTGAAAGAAATTCTTGAGCAAATTGACTAGAAAAGGTAATAGAGTTAGAAAGTATTGGCTAATTACTGTAGAGAGCCAAGGAGTAGACTAGTTGGTCAGACTTTTAGTAACTTACCTAGGTCATCTAAAGGCTATTAGCACTTCCATTGCACACGCACACTGACGAGGTAAATTAGGTATTAGTTGTAAGGTCAATTGGAGATTCAATTATTACTAAAAATTGGTAATTGATATACACCCCAATGAGAGAAACTTGAATTTAAGAAAATAGCTACCTGCCTGATAAAAAATATATATATATATATATATATATATATATATATATATATATATATATATATATATATAATAAAAAAGAGTCTAAACATTGGTTTTCCATCGAGTAACCGGGCACCTTCGCCTAAGTAAGCATTGTTGTTCGCGTCAAAAAATGGGCAATGTGAAGATATGGCTAAAAAAATTAAAAATAAATAAATAAATAATATATCATGCAGTGTGAAAGCTATCTCAGGTTATATGCTTAATTTGAGGGTATATAAAAAATTGATCAAAGAAAGTGATAAGCGAAGATACCATTGTTTCTTACAAGCTAGTATCGAAATGCTAAGTTAGCCATCACAAACAAAAGTATTGTAGATCTATAGATGAACTTTAAGAAAGTTTCTGATAGTTTTGATAGCAAAATTTACTTCAGAAACTCAATACTTAGTTAGTGATACTGGCTATCTTCTTTCAACCTTAAGCCTAGATTTAATTTTGCAAAAGAGAATTTTAGTGACGCATCATTTTATTTTAATTACTTTGCTAAGGGACCAGCAATGATTAAGTTGGGGGGTGTGATAAGTCTATTTATTATCCCAATTTAACTATTAAAATAAATATTTACTACTTTAAATTTATTAAAAATTAATACTTTTTATGAATGTTTGCAGAAAAGGAGCCTATAGATGGAAAGAGCTCGATTTTTGGAGTCCAACGATGCAGACGACACTCAAATCAGGACTTAGTTTTCCCAAAAAGGAAGAAAGAGATGATTTCATATGATTCTTGATGCAAACTAAGGCAGGTGATGTTGAACGGATGGGAGGAGTTTGACTCCAACTTTGACTAGGAGGAAACCCTAGATGAGCTCTGTAAAAGGAGGACATCAGGTAGTATTTGGGAGGAGTTTTCTACAAAGCTCTTTTCATTCTTCTTTTATTTAGATTATTGTATTTAGGCCTGGAAGAGAAAAATTATGGAGGGGATGCTAGCAGCAACAATGCGTGGCTAGATTCCTTCAACTTGTGATGATGATGAAGCCTGTAATCTGGTTTTATCTTTTTTTTTGTTCTTAATTTTTATGCAATAAAAATTATGCTTTTTTTATTATATCTTTTGAGTTATTTTTCTGATTAAGGTTCTGATCTGGCATACACGGCTTATACCCTCTATCAACGTAACGTGATCTCAGGATACTGTATGTGCCTAAGAAAGACAGATCGTAGTACGATAGATTAAACCCTTAACCTTGCAATTATTAGATAGTTTATACTATAAGCGAACGTGCCGTGATCTCCTGATACGGTCCATTCCTGACAAGAGATAAATTATTCTAATTTTAAAATTACAAAAATTATTATTATTGCAATATTAAAAAAAGAAGATAAAACATGTTTGCATGGTGGATTCAGATTCCTGGGTTGCTTCTCCTACTATTTGAATTTTTTTAATTAATTAGTTGTTATCTTTTAATAACCACTATTCTTAATATAATCCTCTATAGATAAATTTTCTTTTCTTTTTCTGAAATAATTGCCCTTGATCCCTGAGGATACGATCCCTATTCACCACTAGCTATAGTAGTGAGTAGGTTTTATTTTTGACTGCCAACGATAGTGATCAGTAGGACCTTACGACACCCCAGAAAATAATTTACGACACCCGAGAAAATAACTTATGACACCCCAAAAAATAATTTACGACATACGAACTGTAAATTGATGTGACCCTAACTGTAACTGCTAAGCCATGAACTAATGACAGCATAGAAAAATTGTTACGATACCCCAGAAAAACTATTACGATACCATTATGATACCCCAGAAAAACTATTACGATACCTCAGTTCTCATATTACAACACCCTAACAGAAACTGTTAATGTAGGAACTTACGACATCCCAGAAAATAACTTGCAACACCCGAGTTATAAAATGATGACACCAGAGCTATAGGATCATGGTATAACACCTGATGTAGGCCAAAAAACTATGATGACACCTGAGTTCAGAAGGTACAATACCCTAGTTAAAAGAGTATGACATTTGTGCATAAAAACAACGAATGACACGAAACTAAAGGTATTAACCCCTCCTATTAGCAATACCCTTCGCTAGTGGACTAAGTTATGACTCACATGGTGTCGTAACATGCCACGGGAGCTATAGGGATCATGTTACGAGCCAAAAAAGTATTACGATACCACAGTTACAAACCTACGACACCCCAGTTTAAGAAATATGACACCCTAGTTCAAAACTATGACACCCATTCATAAAACGTTAAGGTTATATGTTTGAACCCCTAATACCAGAAATACCTGCCATCTATGGTCTGAATAATGTCTTCCAGGGTGTCGTAGCATGCCACGGAAGCTCTAAGAATCGTGTTACAGGCCAAAAAATATTACGACACCACAGTCAAAGACCTAGGACATCCTAGTTAATAAACTATGCCACCGGAGCTATAGGTTCATCGTATAACAATTTCCTAATGCATTAATTTCCTCTAACGACCAAAACAGTTGGTGTAATAAAGGAACTATAAAAAGATACATAAACAATAGCTTTTTACTTCCTGCCGGGGATGACATTTTCTTCTGAAGTTAATGAAGTCTTCAGTAGCTAGGTATTCCAGTATCCAAGCAAAAATATTTTCTTTGGGTCAAAAATTAGAATACTTTTTTGAGCACTTTTTCTGAGCAATGAAGAAACTTATAACACCAACAGAAACAGGATGAAATCCTTAGACCGGACTCTCAGAGCGAGGGGAGAAGAACTTGCTCAAACCTTGGATTGATTCCTTACAACCAAAAGCCAGAGTGAGGAAGAATGGTTTAGAATTGAAAAAAGTTTTCCATCAGATATAATATAAGCAAACTGGTAGGTAGAAGAAGAGAAGTACGCTAGACGGAAAGGGCATTTTCGTTTGCACACCACTTTCAAAATAAGGCTAAACAACTTTTAATGGACATCACGATCAAAATGTTACATCGTATCCCTGTTCTCCCATCCGGTAGCATCAGGCCACGTTGAATCTATGTGGACCAATAAGGAGGGTGGTGCAGCCCACGTAGGACTTACTGCACCGGAGACGATGTACAAAGACTTTTCCCACAAGCATATTCACATCCTCTCCAAGGTAACATTCATAATTTTCCATTCAATGTTGCACCATTCATTCAAACCTCAACCTCCAACCTCTTTATTCATCAATAACAACTATTGAGCTACCATGAATTTGATCAGACCTACCAACTTAAGTCTAACTATCCCCAAACAAATTTTGTTGCTATTGATAACAAATTTTATGCTGATTCCTGTACTTCACATCATATGCTCTGATATATCAAATTTTCATATTCAATCTTCCTATAATAAACCTAAGCAAGTTACAATTGCTAATGGTTCTGCTTCATTTGCTACCTCCTTCTATATTTCTAATTCTCTTTGGCATCAATGGCTAGGTCACTCTATCATGTCCATTATGTTTAAAGCACTTAATAACTCTGGTTTATCTTTTAATAAAGTTAGTATAACATCTAGTTGCTCTTTATGTCAAATAAGGAAGGCTCATGCATTAACCTTCTCTGTCTCTCATTTCAAATATTCTAGTCCTCTGAATTTATGCATGCTGATGTTTGGGGCTCAGGCCCAGTTGAGTCCCTTTTTTGGTTGGAAAAGTCTTTGTACACTGCCCCCGGTGCAGCAAGGCCTACGTGGGCTGCACCGCCTCTTCTGATTGGTCCACGTGGAGCCTACGTGGATGACAGTGTCGGGCGGTATGGCCCTGCTACGATGTAATGTTCTAAACGTGACGGCATTTAAAGCATTTTGCTTTTTTTTAAAATTAGCGTGCAGACGAAAATGCCCTTTCCCTCCATCCTAGCGCCATTTTACATTGGATTTCATCTGTGCAAGAAGAACTCTTTCTTCCCCTTTCTTCCCCTTGCTCTGGATTTCGGATGCATCACCGGAATCAGTTGAGCACGAACCGTCGCCCTCGCTCTAAGAGTTCGGTCGAAAGAAAATATTTCAGCTTCGAGGCTAAAAAACCTGGCTAATGGAGTCTTTATACAAAAACTTCTGGAGGAAATGTCCGCAGCACAAAACATTCTTTCGTTATGAGGTTGTTGTGGTTTATGATCTTGACGATAGGGTTTTCTACTAGGGTGTCGTGGGTTTTCAACTAATGCTTTGTCTTAACGTTTTGAACTATGGTGTCGTGGCGAGTTTCCAACTAGGGTGTAGTGGTTTTTTCTGCAAGGGTGTCGTGGGTTTTGAACTAATGCTGCTTGTCTTAACGTTTTGAACTAGGATGTCGTGAGTTTTGAACTAGGGTGTCGTGGATTTTGAACTAGGGTGTCGTGGGTTTTGAGCACGGGTGTCGTGTGTTTTGAGCACGAGTGTCATGGAATTTTATTAGGGTGTCGTGGGTTTTGAGCACGGGTGTCGTGGGTTTTGAACTAGGGTGTCGTGGGTTTCAACAAGATAAGAGCGAATGGCAGCAAACACCCCAGGAGTACCTCGCCCCCCTCGTGAACAGAAACCATCAATGAAGAGAGTGTGGGGAAGCCAAATACTGCGACACCCTAGTACCAATGCTGCGATACCCGTGCTTAAAACTGACCACGGAGAGAATCCCTGTGACACCCCTAGCTTTAGGGCGACGACACCCGTTCTTACAAATGACCATGGAGAGAATCCCAGCGACACCCCTGTGGAATTCGGCCAAAAATCATTCGCGACACCCCAGTTGAAATCTCACGATACCCTAGCTTTAGGGCGACGACACCCGTGCTTACAAATGACCACGGAGAGAATCCCCGCGAAACCCCTGCAGAATTCCGCCAAAAATCATTCGCGACACCCCAGTTGAAATCTCACGACACCCTAGCCTTAGGGCGACGACACCCGTGCTTACAAATGACCACGGAGAGAATCCCCGCGACACCCCTGTGAATTCGGCCAAAAATCATTCACGACACCCCAGTTGAAATCTCACGACACCCTAGCTTTAGGGCAACGACACCCGTGCTTACAAATGACCATGGAGAGAATCCCAGCGACACCCCTATGGAATTTGGCCGAAAATCATTCGCGATACCCCAGTTGAAATCTCACGACACCCTAGCTTTAGGGCGACGATACCCGTGCTTACAAATGACTACGGAGAGAATCCCCATGACACCCCTATGGAATTCGGCCGAAAATCCTTTGTGACATCCCAGTTGAAATCTCACGACACCCTAGCTTTAAGGCGACGACACCCGTGCCTAAAACTGACCACGGAGAGAATCCCCGTGACACCCCCTGGTGGAATTCGGCTGGAAATCCTTTGCGACACCCCAGTTGAAATCTCACAACACCCTAGCTTTAAAGAGATGACACCCATGCTTAAAACTAACCACGGAGAGAATCCCACGACACCCCAGTTCAAATTCGGCCGAAAATCCTTCATGACACCCCAGATGTAATCTCACGATACCCTAGCTCTAAGGAGACGACACCCGTGCTTAAAACTGACCACGGAGAGAATCCCAGCGACACCCTAATTTGAATTCGGTCGAAAATCCTTCGTGACACCCCAGTTGAAATATCATGACACCCTAGCTTTAAGGAAATGACACCCTTACTTAAAACTGACCACATAGAGAGTCCCCGCGACACCCTAGTTCGAATTCAGCCGTAAATCCTTCGCGACACCCCAGTTGAAATCTCACGACACCCTAGCTTTAAGGCGACGATACCCTTACTTAAAACTGACCACATAGAGAATCCCCGCGACACCCTAGTTTGAATTCGGCCGTAAATCCTTCGCGACACCCTAGTTGAAATCTCACGATACCCTAGCGTTAAGGCGACGACACCCTTACTTAAAACTGACCACATAGAGAATCCCTGCGATACCCTAGTTTGAATTCGGCTGTAAATCCTTCGCAACACCCCAATTGAAATCTCACGACACTCTAGCTTTAAGGCGACGACACCCATGCTTGAACAAGGGGGAATTTTGACGTCACCCTAGTACTAATTCGACGACACCCTAGTAACTCAGCCATGCCATCTTTTCGAGAAAAGTTGCAAAATGTGGGCAGTTCTATGGGTTTGCGG
The DNA here is from genome assembly GCA_900491605.1 of Calamus simplicifolius. Lineage (NCBI taxonomy): Eukaryota > Viridiplantae > Streptophyta > Magnoliopsida > Arecales > Arecaceae > Calamus > Calamus simplicifolius. The sequence continues at coordinate 1,151,381 of UESW01004088.1, forward strand.
GTCAGTGTGATGTGATCGTGGTGATCATGGTGTCCTTTCGTATTTCTCTGAGGTCGGCATAAACCCTAGAGGTCATTCGTCTTTTGCTCGAGAAGCCATCCTTTTGCTCGAGAAGCCATCCTTCGTCTCTTGCTCGAGAAGCCACTGGTCTCCTAAATTTCTTCCATAGTTCATTCTTCCGTATACTTCATTCATGGAGATGAGTGCTTTCGTTTGTGGACGAAGATTGCGAACAAAGAAGAAGCAGACGGAGAAAATGGCGGAACAATGCAAGGACATGGTTCTTCGTTCGAATGACGATGCGGCTCCTTCAGGTATGTTTATCACTATGTTAAAATATTATGACATCCTCTCTTAAAATTTCATGACAAGTATGTCTTATGTCTTACCCCCTGTTTCAGTTGACATGAAAATTGTTCCAGTGCCCCCAGTGAAGGCTTCCCAGCTGTTTAAGAATAGTTGCAGGCCGGCCGTATACGTTCAGAAGGTTTGGAAGATGGGGTTCACTAGACGGCATACAAAACTTATTCGAAGGACCCCATTTGGTGCCTTCGTCGACATGCAGACATTCACAGTCGACGGGCGACTGCTAGCAGACATCATAAGATGTCACAATGGAGGCGATGAGTTCATTTTCTACGGAAAGCTAGTTCTATTCAGTGCCGATGAAGTCGCACTCATTCTGGGACTTCCAGCTCATGGGAAGAAGATCGACATGTCCAGCCAAATGTTCAACGGAAGGTTGTTCAGACGGTTTGGCCAGGTTTAGATCTTCACCAAGAAGGTTTGGAGAAGTTAATATTTCAACTCCGATCATCTAAGGTACAGGAGGATGTCGAGGACACCGTCCGACTTTGGATCGCATATATGTTGGCCATGTTTTTGGCTCCAAAGTCTAATCAGAGATGTCCACGGTATCTCATCCAGCACTTGGATGACTTAAGTCAACTGGATAGCATCGACTGGGCTTCGGCACTGAAGGAGTTGATTGTTCTGGCTCTCCCAGAAATAGCTGCTTGCTTGCATTCCGAGGAGCCGGTGCACTCAAAGAATGCAAAAAAAGTTAGGAGGCAGCCTACCCTGTTCGGATGCTCGGCACACTGGTGGTAAGGATTATTGAGACGCATAAGTAGTGTTCTTAGTATAATTTTTTTGTAATATTACATTATTTAATATCCAAAAAATATCATGTTCAGGCATGGTTCCTCGAGCATACATCAATGCGAGAACCAGCATACCCTGATAAACTGCCCCGGCAGTTGAAGTGGTATGACCACCAAATGAAGATCCAATCGGTTCGGGTTGCCGACTTGCAGCCTCACGACTTAGTAAGCTAGTACATTGCTCCATTGCTCTGACCATATTTTTTAACTTAATGCGTCAATATGTTCACTTAATATTAATTTGTTATCATCTTGCGTTGCAGATGGAGGGAGCTACTGTACCATTGTCAGAAGAGCGCTGGCTTCTCACTCAGCAGAATGTAGCATCCCCTCAACCAACAGATACCTGCGCCCCTCAACCAACGGATAGCTGCGCAGGATGTGCCGAGTTGAGGACTGAATTGGAGTGCGTTAAGATCAACTCAACGATGTCAGGCATAGGTTGTCCATTGCTGAGAGCCTCCTCAGTTCACTGCTCAGAAAGGAAAGTAATGCAATAAATGAGGACAAGGGAGACGGGAAAACAGAGAAGGTGCATTCCCTGGAGTTGGTCCTCCGCGAGCCTGGTAATGGAAATAGTGAGGATAAGAAGATGGAGGAGGACCATTCATCCGAGTGTCCAATTGAGACGGGGAATGCAAAAGCAGAGGAGAAGAGATTGGAGGGGGATTTATTGGATGTTAAAACAGAGCATGGGAATGAAAATAAAGATGAGTCCATATCCGATAATAAACTTGGCACCCCTGCACCAAAGGGTGATAATATGGACATAGAAATCATTGGAGTGCCTTCGCTTGTTAGGAGGGTTAAAAAAGAGCCGAGGAAACGTAAGGCATCCACGGTCGTCGAAGAATGTTATGAGACAACCCGTCCTAAAAAGTTGGCGAAGACAGTGGGCACGTCAAAGCCCAACACAACGGTCGAAGATGACCAAATTATTATTCAAAATTTTTTGAGTGAACGACTAACCAACGAGATCGTCGACACTAATATGTTTTCTGGCGTTGTAACAAGAAAAAATCTTCAAGATGTCATTAACAATGAAATGATAATAGATGATGTAAGTATATCAAGAAACCTATTCTAGTTGTTGATTTTAGAATTATATTAATCGGTTTACATTGCATTGGCAGATAATTGATTCCGGCCAGGAGTTTCTGATGCGCAACTGGACAGAGCATCCAGACCGATACCATAAGTGCATATTTGCATCAGTTTTCGTATCCGCTCTGTGTCTGACTTCCTCATCACCTGCTCATGAACTTGCTGGAACATTAGGGGCCGCGATATTTGACAATGTATCGGATGAAGATAAGGCCCAATTTCGGTTTCTTTTCACCATAATAAACTCTGATAACTTGCACTGGCATTTGGTTGCTGTCGACATGGAAAGAAAGGTGTTCATGCACCTGAATTCAATGAAACGCAACCCCAAGTACAAGGCCAATGCAAGGAAATGGCATACAATTCTAGGCCACATATTCCATATCTACTGCGATAAGAAGGAAGCGATGACTTGGCCGATGGAAGATATTTCGGATTGCCCAAGCCAACCGATCGGATTGCTGGATTGCGGCCTATACTGTCTGAGATACATGGAATGTCTTGCTCGACGGGACAATCCTGATATGAAGATGGATTTCATGGATGAGGAAGTCAGAGATTACCGACGACACTTAACTGCGACGATATTGAGAGAAGGCCTGAACAAAAGATTAGCGACATTGTCGAAAAATGTTCTTAATTTTTTTATTCTTCTTTGAATGAAACTTGAATGTAATTTATTCATATTAACACTGATTAATATTTAATGCAAATGCACAAATTTTATATTGCGAGCAGGGGTGTCCTCGATGTATTCATATGTTTGCCTTCGTAGGTTTTCGCCTTTCGGGTGTCACCGCGCAAGAGCTAAGGAGTCGTTAGCCAAGAGCTGGGGTGTCGTCGCGCTAAAATCTTCAGTGTCCGTTCGCGAGTACTGGGATGTCGTAGGTTTCCACCTTTCGAGTGTCTCCACGCAAGAGCTAGGGAGTCGCTAGCCAGGAGCTGGGGTGTCGTCGCGCTAAAATCTTCGGTGTCCATTCGCGAGTACTGGGATATCATAGGTTTCTGCCTTTTGGGTGTCGCCGCACAAGAGCTAGGGAGTCGTTAGCCCAGAGCTGGGGTGTCGTCGCGCTAAAATTTTGGTGTCTGTTCGCGAGTGTCGCCGGGAAAGAGCTAGGGAGTCGCTAGCCAGGAGCTGGGGTGTCATCGCGCTAAAATCTTCGGTGTCCGTTCGCGAGTACTGGGATGTCGTAGGTTTCCGCCTTTTGGGTGTCGCCACGCAAGAGCTAGGGAGTCGTTAGCCAAGAGCTGGGGTGTCGTCGCACTAAAATCTTCGATGTCCATTCGCGAGTACTGGGATATCGTAGGTTTTCGCCTTTCGGGTGTCGCCGCGCAAGAGCTAGGGAGTCGTTAGCCAAGAGCTGGGGTGTCGTCACGCTAAAATCTTCAGTGTCCATTCGCGAGTACTGGGATGTCGTAGGTTTCCGCCTTTCGGGTGTCGCCACGCAAGAGCTAGGGAGTCGCTAGCTAGGAGCTGGGGTGTCGTCGCGCTAAAATCTTCGGTGTCCGTTCGCGAGTACTGGGATGTCGTAGGTTTCCGCCTTTCGGGTGTCGCCGCGCAAGAGCTAGGGAGTCGTTAGCCAAGACCTAGGGTGTCGTCGCGCTAAAATCTTCGGTGTTCGTTCGCGAGTACTGGGATGTCGTAGGTTTCCGCCTTTTGGGTGTCGCTGCACAAGAGCTAGGGAGTCGCTAGCCAAGAGCTGGGGTGTCATCGTGCTAAAATCTTCGGTGTCTGTTCGTGAGTACTGGGATGTCGTAGGTTTCCGCCTTTCGGGTGTCACCGCGCAAGAGCTAGGGAGTCGCTAGCCAGGAGTTGGGGTGTCGTCGCGCTAAAATCTTTGGTGTCCGTTCGCGAGTACTGGGATGTCATAGGTTTTCGCCTTTCGGGTGTCGCCGCGCAAGAGCTAGGGAGTCGTTAGCCAAGAGCTGGGGTGTCGTCGCGCTAAAATCTTCGGTGTCCATTCACGAGTACTGGGATGTCGTAGGTTTCTGCCTTTCGGGTGTCGCCGCGCAAGAGCTAGGGAGTCGTTAGCCAAGAGCTGGGGTGTCGTCGTGCTAAAAGCACTTCATTTTACTGAAATAGACACCTATTTTGAAAGCACTTCATTTGCGACCAAGCCACCCTAGTTCAAAAGTTACGACACACGTGTTTTATATATGCTCCTGTGTAAGTTGACTCAATACATAAGCATCAAATTCGTCCATCAAAGCTTCGAAAGGCGGTACAATTCTCTCCAGGTCTTCTTCAGTATTAATAGACTGCAAATAAGTCTGCCTGATGCTTGAAGCAGCTCTTTCCTTGACCTGATTTTTCCTTGATCTTTTTGACTTCTTCTCGACTCCACTCTTTAATCTGTTCTCTCTCGGGCGACCTTTCATCCTAATTTGTTCAGGATCTTGAATTACAAGCTCTGTACATGGTTTAGCTGCGCATTTGGAGCGACGGGTGAAGGTGCACGACCGGGAGTGTTATCGATTTCTTTTCGATGTACAATTTCAGCATCAACTGTGAAAATATAGGCACACAGTCATGAACAATGATATCCATAGATTTAGTTGTCAGTATATGCTGACAAAGGATTAGGATTTAGGACACGAAGGTTAAAACAATACGACATCCCAGTTATCATCTGACAACACCCTAGCTTTAAGGCGACGACACCCGTGGGTTCACTGTTAATGCACGTGTGTCGTAGCATTAGTGCTAGGGTGTCATGAGGTTTCAACTAGGGTTTCGCGAAGGATTTTCGGCCTAAATCCAATCCTCTTGGGGTATCGCGGGGATTCTCACCATGATCAGTTCTAAGCACGGGTGTCGTCGCCTTAAAGCTAGGGTGTTGTGAGCTTTCAACAGGGGTGTCTCGAAGGAGTTTCGGCCGAAATCCAATTCTCCCTGGGGTTTCGCGGGGATTCTCCGTGCGGTCAGTTCTAAGCATGGGTGTCGTGGCATTTGTGCTAGGGTGTCATGAGATTTCAACTGGGGTGTCACGAAGGAGTTTCGGCCGAATTTGACAAGGGGTGTCACGGGTATTCTCACCGTGATCAGTTCTAAGCACAGGTGTCATCGCCTTAAAGCTAGGGTGTCGTGAGCTTTCAACAGGGGTGTCTCGAAGTAGTTTCGACCGAAATCTAATTCTCCTGGGGTGTCGCGGGGATTCTCTGCGCGGTCAGTTCTAAGCATGGGTGTCATGGCATTGGTGCTAGGGTGTCGTGAGATTTCAACTAGGGTGTCGCGAAGGAGTTTCAGCCGAATTCGACAAGGGGAGTCACGGGGGTTCTCTCTGTGATCAGTTCTAAGCACGGGTGTCGTCACCTTAAAGCTAGGGTGTCGTGAGCTTTCAACAGGGGTGTCTCAAAGGAGTTTCGGCCAAAATCCAATTGTCCTGGGGTGTCGCGGGGATTTCTGCGCGGTCAGTTCTAAGCACGAGTGTCATGGCATTGGTTCTAGGGTGTCGTGAGATTTCAACTGGGGTGTCGCGGAGGAGTTTCGGCCGAATTTGACAAGGGGTGTCGCGGGGTTCTCTCCGTGATCAGTTCTAAGCATGGGTGTCGTCGCCTTAAAGCTAGGGTGTCATGAGCTTTCAACAGGGGTGTCTCGAAGGAGTTTTGGCCGAAATCCAATTCTCCTGGGGTGTCACGGGGATTCTCTCCATGGTCAGTTCTAAGCACGGGTGTCGTAGCATTGGTGCTAGGGTGTCGTGAGGTTTCAAGTGGGGTGTCGCAAAGGATTTTTGGCCAAAATCCAAATCATCCTTGGGTGTCGTGAGGTTTCCTCTTGGGACGTCGTAAAACTTACTACGGTAACCGGGTATTTGGCTTCCCGAAACTCTCTTCTGTTCGCCATCCCCCGAAACTCATCGAGGGGGGGGGGGCGCAACGCTTCGATTCCTTTGAACCGCCCATTGAGATGGTGGCACGTGGCAATCGAAATACCCGCCAGGAGTACCTTAAATATGGATAGGAAAATGCCATCGTTCATCACCTTTTCAGCTGATCTTCCAAAATTTTTGTATACTGATATGGCTTCTAGAGGCGAGGGGCGATCGACTGGCCTCCCTGGGAGCCGCCGCACAATAGTAACCATCGATTTGGAGGTCTTTGCAGAGTCGCTCGCAAGAAGCGAGCGACTCCACAGGGCGGCCGAGCAATACATGGCCATTTCAATGAGACAGATCGAGGTCCTGCGTCGGGCCAACAGCCGGCTAGAGGGGCAAGTAGAGTCCCTCCAGCACCAGATCGCCGAGTTAGCCTGGCAGGGTGGGGGGAGCTCGGCAGCGACCGAAGCAGATGATAAGCCCTAGTGAGGGCTCATGTACTTTTTTCTTTTCTTTCCGTCTTCTCTTTATTTTTGTGATGAATAAAAATAAATTTTAGTAACTTGGGTGTCGCGAGCCTTCTCGCCGTGGTCAGTTATAAGAACGGGTGTCGTTAGATGAGAGCTAGGGTGTCGTGAAGTTTCAACTGGGGTGTCGTGAACGACGACAGCACCGACTCAGGCTGTTAACGACACCCCAGTTCTCATCTGACGACACCCTAGCTTTAAGGCGACGACATCGATGATGTGACTGTTAAAGCGGGGTGTCGCGAGGATTGTTCTCCATACGGGGTGTCACGGGCCTGCTCTCCAGCATCGTTTATAAGCACGACACACCCTTTATAGCATTTAAAGACACTCCATAGAGCAAGCTACGACACCCCGGAAAGCAACATACGAAGATCGCAAAGGTTATAAGCATGGGTGTCGTAGCGTTGTAACTACGGTGTCGCGAGGCTTTTCTCCAGCATTCGTTTGGAGCACGGATGTCCTAGGCTTGTAACTACGGTGTCTTAACAGTATATCAGGGGTGTCATAGCTTTAACGACGACACTAGAGCTATATGGACAGAAAATAATGGGGAATATAGGCTGAACCACTCTGACGACACCCCAGTTACTAAAATTTATGACTCCCAGAATGTCATAACTATTTTGTTCTAAGGAAGTTACCCGCACATTAAACGGTTTGGTCACGCATTAACTATCTCTAACCAGAAAAAATAGTTGGTGTAATAAAGGAGCTTTAGAAAGAAGTGGGAAGAAAGACTTTTTACTTCGTACTGCGGACGACATTTCCTCCAGAAGTTTTTGTACAAAGACTCCAGTAGCCAGGTTTTCCAGCCTCGAAGCTGAAATATTTTCTTTCGACCGGACTCTCAGAGTGAGGGCGACGGTTCGTGCTCAACTGATTCCAGTGATGCATCCGAAATCCAGAGCGAGGGGGAAGAAAGGGGAAGAAAGAGTTCTTCTTGCACAGATAAAATCCAACATAAAATGGCTAGGATGAAGGGAAAGGGCATTTTCGTCTGCACGCTAATTTTTAAAAAAAGCGAACTGCTTTAAATGCCCGTCACGTTCAGAACGTTACATCGTAGCAGGGCCATACCACCCGGCACCGTCATCCACGTAGGCTTCACGTGGACCAATCAGAAGAGATGGTGCAGCCCACGTAGGCCTTGCTGCACCGGGGGCGGTGTACAAAGACTTTTCCTTTTTGGTTATAAATACTGTATTATCTTCTAGATTATTATGGTAAATATTTTTGGTTCTATCCATTCAATGATGACTCTGAAATGTGTAGTTATCATTTGTACTTTTTGTACTCATGTGAAAATTTTCTTACAATGTAATATTAATTTTTTGTGAAATAATTGTGTTTGTGAATTTCAATCTACTACTTCTCAAAAAGGACTTAATCAACGTGGCACTGGTCATCATTTTTGTTGTCCCCACACCTCATGGCAAAATAGTATTGTTGAATGTAAACATCAACATATTATTGAAATTGACCTTGCCTTACTTGATCGTGCCTTCCTCCAAAATTCTAGAACAGAACATTTGAAACTGTAATTTATTTAATCAATAGATTCCTACACGTTCCTTAGATTTTATATCTCCATAGGAAAAGCTATTTCATTGAAAATTAGATTATAGTTTTTTTACGTATTTTTGGTTGCTTATGCTTTCGTTGTCTCTATCCATATGTTAAAATTAAATAGATTTTCATTCTATTCCATGCACTTTTTTAGGTTATCCAATGAAATTTCATGGGCATTGATGCTATCATCCTAGCACAGGAAGAGTCTGTATATCTTGTAATGTAATTTTTAATGATTCTTATTTTTCAGAGATCCTTTGTTCTCTTCCTTGGGATCCTCCTACCACCCCTCTTTTCTACCTGCCTCTACCATATGTTAAAACTGAGCACTCGTTGACCCATGATTCTCTACCACTAGAGACTGACTGAACCATGTACTCAATGTGAACTTGCCTTCAGTATCGTTTATTAACCCATAATTTGGGGCACAGCAGTTGCAGCAATCGACGGCTTATTGAATCATTTAAACTCATCACATATTCTTATGGTCAAAAGGCGGAGAAAATGATTCTGCCCAACCTCAAAACACTCATCAAAGAAGTCTTGCTTGAAATTTGAAGATGAAGATCTACTAATTTAAGCATTAAACTAAACAAGGAGAAAAAGTAAAATAAAAGTCCAATTCATACAGCGGACAGATTGTAATGAGAGAAGTGATACTGAGAAAATTTATTATTAATTTTGCTCCATCAGAATTATTATTAGGTGCTCAAATGTAAAGATGATGAAACCTATTTTCCATCAGTTGAACTAATTTTTCATTCTGAGTTCTTCCTAATGTCTTTTTACATTAGGAGCTACCAATAACACTGAATGATTCAAATGTAGCAGTCACGCCGTTGGTAAAAAATCCATTCTACATAAGGATAGTTCTGTCACAGTGGTGCAAGTGGCTCTCTTGGAGAATCTGCTGTCCCTATGATATCAACTATCCTTTCAGTTGGACTGCATTCTCTTTTTATGCTTCATTTACTTTCCCTGCATCGTGGATGGACAAATAATTAAAACTAGAAGAGAAAAGTCTGATTTACTGACCAACAAAATCAAGCATAGTAAATAAACATTTCCAATCCAAGATTTGCTTCAGGGCATTGGTTAAACATCAAAGCACAGTTAATAAGAACTCCGATAGATACCAAGTCATGAGGATCAATTTCTAGATGAGGTACTCAAAGTCATAAACATTTTTCTGAGAATAGCATTTTGATTTAATTGGGTCTAATAATTGAGCAATGCAAGCAGGAATCCAAAGCCTAAGCATTCAAAATGATACAATCACCTCTCTTGGGCCAATTGGGAACCATGTGGAATGTGGCAGGGTAAAGAAGTATGCTGCTTAGAGGGAAGCACGTGAAGTGCCATGTTGGAAAAGTCAGAAATTCAAGTCACAAATGTGACTCGAAAAGTTGTTACTGTATGTATTATCAATACATTTTCCAAGTGTCAAATAGCTCAGCTTTCACCTTTAAGGCACCCCATGTATGTGCATGACTAAGTTATGAGTTCCTAGATGCATTTAAAAAAGACCTTATATTTACTATTCAAATTCATAGCCAACAACCAATTAATAATATATGAACCTGAAAATTTCTCACATTAGCAGAAGTACTTGTAGAGTGCTTACTCTCGGCTTTTTGGCGATATCTTCAAACCACTTAACTGCTGTGACAAGCTTCTGTTCATTTCAGATAATTCCTTGACCTTGAATAACATAAATGAATATGTTAATGATTGGTAGGATGCAAGAAATTATAAATACAAGAGGTTATTCTACGTTCATACCTTCTCTTCAGATCGACGAAGGCTAAGACTCATTTTCTTATTGTTTTCTTTCATATTTCAACTGTAGTAGTGTTTCTTCAATCTAGAGAATGCAGTACTCAGATAAATGAACAAGTTTTAAGATCACAAAGTTCTAATAAAAACAAGAGAGAGATTCTTGAAGATGAGTGATCAACAGTATAATTTGATGCCTACAGATAACTACTATAGCTAAACAATTGGAAACTGTTAAATAATGAAATGGCTTTCTTTGAAACGCTAACATCCCCAATAATCCATGTCAAAATGGTATTATTTTTCAAGAATAAATTCAGATAGAGGACTTCAACCCAGTATAACAAAAACTCAAACTCTAAAAGTACTTTGCAAACATGCATACAATTTCCTTTTAGATTTTCAGTAAATGTACTATAAACAGAGAACCTATTCATTTAGTAATCCCTGTCTCAGTAAAGCTATGAATTGTGTAAGTGAAATCTAAGCTAACCACAGACAGGTCAAAACATTCAGAATTCCATTTCCTGACCAACTATTTAATTAGCGCATACATACTGTTTTCATAGGTGGAATTTATAATGCTTTAGGCAATATCCTAGGAAGACTCTTAAATAAATGCTAGAAATTAGCCTGTTTTTAATAGCATGAATGATGAAAAGCAAGATAGGATGATAACAAATTAATAATAGACTAATAATCAAATCTTCTACCTAGGATGATAGACCTGCTTCTCCAAAGTAGTGCTCCCACACTAACTTCCTTACATTTATATTTGTGATCCTATTTTCACAACCCTACCCTGAAAACTATTCTTGGTTCAAGTAATAATAGTTGTATACAATTACTAAAGAGGTGCAATAACATAATCATGCATTACTACAACAGTTATGACTTGTTTGTTACATGTAGAAGTACAACAGAAAAAGGAGTATGGTCATTTATTTCTCCTAGATGACAATGTGGAATTGCTCGAGCCAAGCTCATCAACCTTCTTTATTCTATGAAAGCATGACAGAACTAAAAGATTTTTACAAACCTACTTGTTTATAAAATAGTTGGCCACTATAAATTACCCCTTGTCACAGTGCAAAGATTATTGCTTTAATCACATAGGCTGAAAAATTCCGACCAGATAACATCAAATCGGTTGGCTTTTCCACCCTAGTGGCAACTAGTTATATCTAAGATATTTTATAAGGGATAACTATGCTTTACCTACTTGAGGTATAGCCCAATATCACTTAGCTTATCTACAGTTTGGAAAGTAGCATTTAACCCACATGAGGTAAGCTCTGTTTGAGTCTGTTATGACCTATTACTCATCTGATCCTTCATTTGACATGGGATGCTCAGGAAAAAAAGGAGGAAAATTATAGGATATGATGAAAGAGGTGAAGATAAGGATTCAAGGATCTAGTTTACTCAAATTTTCATTCAAAAATCATCGAAATCTTGCATCTTTTGAAGTCCATTTTCACCAAATTGACTGACGTAAGGTATGCAATTTGGAAATTTGGTCTTCAATTCGAGATAAGCATTAAATTTGAATTTTGAATTTTATTAAGCCTTAAATTCATCAAAATATTTTAGTAAAATGAAAATAAGCTTGAAAACATAATTCAAAGCGCACTTACTCAGTTTGTAAAAATTTGAGAGTAATCCATAAAAATCTATCAAAATAATTTAAATTCAAACAAAATTTGTAAGGTACCTTAGCAGATTTGTCGAATGTGGTGAAAGAAGTCTCCATTTATATATACATATAGATAATATGTGTTATAAAACATTAATTTTGTTTTAATAGATATTTGTAAAATAGAGGGTTTTGTGTTAAAACAAAGCAATGGAAATAGATCAGAATTCATCTCAGTAGGCCTAATGAATTTTTGGCTACTTTTAGCATTTCGACCCAGTTGTATGAAGGCCCAAAAAACTTTGCTTTGAGTTGGTAACTTTTTCCAAACTAGAGCACCTTAATTTGCATCTAGGAACAAGAGTAGGCAAACTTAATATTTATTTAGTTACCAGCTAGCCCACTCATCATGGGCTTTGGTTTTCTTTCTTTTTTTCAGAAAAGAACATAAATGTTGAGACTGCTTACTTATTATAACAATTTTAGGTAGGATCAAAATGTTGCCTCATCTTTGTTTAGCCTCTCAAGACTGTGATCTTTTTTCTTTTATTCTACATAAAGCATAAAAAGTATTTAAAAAGAGTCATAAATACAGAAAGGTGGGTATTATGCAATGGAAGGTAAATCTCCCTATATTAGTAAGAAAAAAAGAAAAAAAAAGAAAAAAAATATAATTGTCAGAGGAAGTCATGTATCTCCTAGAAATAATGGAAACTAACAGCATATACATGAGGTGCAACCTGAATGAGAAATGAATCAATGTACTAATTGCTTTGTTTCTATCAAAAAACAATGTCCTAATTGCTTTGTTTCGGTCAAAAAACTTGTACATAATCTCATATTATATACAGTCCAAATAGCTCATTGTGTAAACCAATGTTAACAAAAGAAATCTCTCCAAATACTATACATGGTCAATCTCTAGATGGTCAATGTCCTGTACATGAGGAGTCAACCCTATTATAGAACTCTTTCACTGAATTGTCTGCTTCCTAACACTGCCAACCATAGAATCATCAGTCACAGCAAGCATGTTTCATCAAGACAAATATCTGTCGACTGAGTATAAAAACCTTTATTAGATAGCTTATGCCGCTCATTTGTGAGGGCATTTCTAATTCCTGGTCAAGGTTTGAAACTGTTACAACTTCAATTACTAATGAGTTTTGATTCAGCAGTCTTCGTTGGAGGGAAGAAAAATTAAAAAGCAGGTAGACTACCTATAGCTAAAAAAAGCAGGGCATACGAGTAAAAACCATTATCAGAGGTCAACTTGTTACTAATAATGAGATCATTTCAGATTCTTAGAGCCCATTTTCCATTGGCCTTTTTTTTTTCTTTTTTCTTTCCCAGAAAACCAAAGAAAAATGAAAACCAGACTGGACAACACATATGATGAAAGCTTTTTGTTCTTTCAAATTGTTTGTAAATTCTTGAGAGCTCTTGGAAGCAAAGATCTATTGCTTTCAAAAGATGAAAACAAAAGCAAGGATAGCAGAAGTCTTGTGCAAATGCCATCTTCAGCATCAATATCTATATAATAATATTTCACTAATCTGTATAGAAGCAGGAACACAAGAATATCAATGATGCCAAGAACATAACAGTGCAAGGAAGTTGGAACATGAACACAACAAATCTTTCATCAGGAGGAACGATATTAGATGTTAACAAATCAATGACTAGCAGCATCGTGTGCTTCTTGCTTCCTGCCAACTTAAAAATAAGCATTTTCTTGATTTTTTCCCCCCCTTTAACTTTCACATTTCTATGTTTGAGATGACTAAATTCTGCAAAGAAGAACCAGTTCATCATCGGTTCAAGATTCAGTCAGGAAGGATAAAATCAAGAAGATTCATCACGTACCTGATCCTTAGTATCTCGGCTGAGCATCTCCAAGTCATCGCAGGAGTCTTCTAACTTCTGTGTTCGGATCTCAAGCTCGTCACATAATTTTGCCATGTTATTCTGCTCTTTGATGCACGTCTTCAACGCCTTGTGGGCCGCGGTCGCTTCATCCTATTACGGCTCCAAAAGAAAATAACTACAGTCTTAGATTGGATAAAGAGACCAGAGGGTCGTAGGGTGAGGGAAAGGCAACCTGGAGCTTTTCGATGTCCTTGTTTCTTGGCAACCAGCTTATCTCGAGAGCAATGAACTCACGTTCGAGGTCGGCACGGGCTTGCTCGCAGGCGAGGAGCTTCGACTGCACGTATTCTGTGAATGATCTATCTGTAGTGACCTCCATTGCCGTGATGGTTGGTAACCAAGAAAGCTCAAGCAAGATCTTCCAATATCCAAGAACAAAATAGAAAAGGGGGGGGGGTGTTCAACAAGAAGGACCGGGGCGAGGGAGTGGAAGAGGGGAGGGGGAGGAGTCTGGGACGCGGGGTGGAAAGGGTGGAAGGCTTTAAATACAATAAATCGCAGTTATGGCCGTTACTATCGCAGCGAGCGGGCTAGCGGTTCTGGGAACATGGCCTCGCCACCTCTGAAAGCATGATCCAATTCATCTGGCTTTGATAAGTATTTACACGGGCTCGATTAACACCATTGTGCAATTGCGACTGGAAAACCAAGTAAACATGGAGTCATCATTAGCTTTGATTTTCTAGACAAATTCAGAGAGTAAGCTTTGTCCATTTACTCAGGGAGTCATTTCCTGGTTTTTTTAATATATAGAACAAAGAAAGAGGCGGTTGTCTTGAAGTTTGATCGGAAAAGCTTATGGTGGACGAGTCTTTTTCTATTCAAAATAATGCAGGTTAACGGGCTTTGGTGGTAGTATATGGTTTCTGGGAGCAAAGGTATTTTACGCTATGTAAAACTATTGTTATTTCTAATAGCATTCCTGGAAGATGGATAAAGATTAGGAGCAGCCTGAGACCATATTTTGACTAGATTACTGTTATTATTATTATTATTATTTTTGGCATCTACTAGCTTGATAAAAGGTTTGGGACCAATGGAGAACTGAAAGATCACCTCTCTTATATGATATACATTGATTTCCCTTAGCTCTAGTGTTGAAAAGCTACGCAACCTTAAATATATAATCTAGTTGTTGAGGGGTAAAATCATTGTGTAGCTGCGTGTGCAATACGCGATAAAACCCATTGAATCTTGGCATGCGTGGTAGGTCAATCCGTGCGCCTAATGTGCGCTTGCTGCATTGCCCTCAGATGAATGCAATTGAGTTTTTTCATAAACTATGTTAAATAAATTTATCAAAGCATATTTGGTTGCATGGCTGCAGTTACTGCATTATGGTAGCATATGCATTGCAAGGAAAAGAAGGAAAAAGGATGAGAGGGCATTTAAAAGAGTTCAATTTAGAATTATTGTATAATTTCGCTGTCACTTAACTCTGCATGAAATAATTATGAGATTTTCTAAACTAAATTTCTTGGTTGACATTTAAATTGTGTCTGCAATGGTTAAAGAGGCATTTGTATATTTTTTTTTACTTTCGATATGAGGGACATTCTAGCACTTTGAATTAATCTTTCAGTTCAATAAACACGGATTGAGAACTAATCAAGCAAACATGGAAAATGTAAGTGAGACTTAAGCCTTAAAGTAACACACTTTTATTCCTGGAATTCCTTCAAATTGGTAGAGTTGTAGCCAGTAATTAATAGATCAAAAAATAGTTGTCGGTCAAAACATTTGGATCCCTTCCAGCATAATCTGTTATACACAATATGTCACGCTCCAGACCCAATGTGGGATCTAGGGGTGGCAACCCGCCGCATGCCTAGCATGCAAGGCATCCTGTAACAGTCTAATTTATTCAAGGAAGGATATTACCACTATGTCATTCAGAGTCAAACATATTAGTACAAGCCATAATTATGAGTTTTTGGCTATATGCCCATCATACATAAATTAATGGGTTTACAACAAAATGTTGGATCTTAATTTCCTCTGATAGAAGCTCCAACTACCCCAAATCCCATTCTTCAGTCCTGTGGCTCTGAAAAATATTGTAAGATTTATATGAGCTTACACTCAATAAGTAAGCCTACTATTATATAATCATTTTATCAAGATATTATCAAACCACATTTTCATGTATAAAACTTCCAATTTCAAATACATTCATCATGTTATCAAAACATGTATGTCATCAACTCAAATAATTTTGGAAGCTTAATTATACAATAAATGCCAAAATATGCAATGTAAACAAACCCATTGTATTTATATTATTATTTCCTTATGTGTCCCACGGCCCTACAACACCCATCTGGTGTATCACTCTTTAATGTCCCCTAAGAGGAAGAGTCCTGGTACCAGCGTTATGCCATATATCATAATCAATCACGATACATCCTCTAGATGTGTGTGTGTTATGCCATATATCAATCACATCACATCCTCTAGATGTGTGTCCTCCACATATCTCCCCGTGAGGTGGGTCCCATATCATTTGGCATTTTACATCATTTTACATTATATGAGAACCGCGGCGACACATATCATCATCATATTTGCATGTAGCACATCATGCATCATCATGAGCCTAAGCTCCTCATATCACATATATAGTGGTTTGTACATTTATAGTACAAAATACATTAGTAGTACCAGTATATTTTACAAAGCCAAAATAATCACATCATTCAATTTTTGCATATTTATAATCCATTACTTTGCAAAATATTAACCATCACATATAATTATAGTAGATGTCCAATTGTATACTCGGGGTGCTATTTATCAAATTAAATAACAGAATTTCATTTTATCTCATGTTATAAACAGCTATAAATCCAAAGATTTATATATTAAATAATTTATAAAATCATGATAATTAGCTTACTTACAATAAATGGCTTAAATACAAATAATGCAATATATATCCGTATAGCATTTAAATAAATAATTTTCATATTTTAATAAATTATGAAAATTATAATAAATGGCTTACTTACCTCAGTATGCTAATCCCAAACTGTAAATTAGCTATGTGGACATCTGGTTACCTATAACATTAATTTTCACAATTAAATCTCTAAAATTGGAATAATAAAGCATCCCCTAAGGTCTACCCAGTCTAATCGTGGGCCCAACTTTGGGCTCGAATATCTCCCAATATATAAGACCGAATGGGGAAATTAAAATACCCGAGAAACTAGAATCAACGCCGGATCGGGTCATATTTTTATTTCTCCATTTTTGACCCAACACGGGGCCCAAAATGCAGCCCTAAAATAGCTCGTGAGCCGGCCCAATAGGGCCCAACGTGGGACGGCCCAAGCCATCCCATGCCTCCCTTCTTCCCCACCCCCTCCCTTGTTTCACCCGAAAGGGGGGAGTCGTGCTGGCGGCTAGGGCCGCCGCCGGCCAATCCCCGGGCAACCTGGCCCTCCCTCTCCCTCTCTTTCTCCCTCAATTTCTCTCTTTCTCTCTGTCACTTGTTCGCGGCATGATCCGTGCTGGTGGCACGGCCAGCCGAACCTCCACCGATGCTGCCCCGGCGCCGGTAGAGGTCGTCGGTCGTAACCCGGGCCCAGCGAGCCGACGGGCACTCCACCGGGCCCGAACCAAGCCATGAACTGGCTCTCCGTCCCTCTTTTTTTTCTCTCATTCTCTCTCTCTCGTACCTTGGCCGGCAGTGGGGGGGAGGAGAATGTAGGAGGGGGTGCTCCCCCCCTCCTTAAATCATGGCAAGGGGAGGGCTATCCCCAACCCTGCGTCCGTGTGAAGGGGGGGCGTCGGCACCCCCTTTCTTTGATTGGCTGCGGCACCCCTTGCCGCGGCCGTCAACAATGATGGAGGAAGGGGGCGGCGCCCCCCTTCCTCCGTCAACAATGGCGGATCCTCACCATGTAAGGATCCTAGATGAACAGGGGGTTCACATCTCCCCTCCTTATAAAAATTTTGGCCTCAAAATTGGTGTACTTCATATAACATTTAGAATCCAAAGCTTTGATCATATGATTAATCTTCTTTCCATTTACATATGTTATGTTACAAACAGTTAAGGATATTTTTCTTTAATTTCCTCCTCAAGTTCCCAAGTAGCTTCCCTCTCAGAATGGTTACTCCACTGAACCTTGACATAAGGAATGCTACGTCGTCTTAAAACTTGATCCTTGCGGTCCACAATACGCACAGGATGTTCCCCATACGTTAGATCCTTCCTTAACTGCATGGGCTCAAATTCTATCACATCGCTGGGGTCAGAAATGTACCTCCTCAATATGGATACATGAAATACATTGTGTACCCCAGAGAGTACCGGAGGTAATGCCAGGCTATAAGCCACCTCCCCTACTTTACTCAGAATCTCAAATGGCCCAATGTATCGTGGACTCAGTTTACCTCTAATCCCAAATTTCATCACATTTTTGGTTGGTGATATCTTCAGGAAGACATGATCTCCAACCTGAAATTCTAGCTCCCTTCTTCTTACATCAGCGGCTCTGAGCTGTGCGGAGTCGTCCCTTGATCAGTTGCACCTTCTCTACTGTCTGCCGAATCAGCTCAGGGCCCAACAATTTTCTCTCTCCCACATCATCCCAACATAAGGGAGATCTGCATTTCCTACCATACAAGGCCTCAAATGGAGCCATCTGGATACTGGCTTGGTAGCTGTTATTGTAAGCAAATTCCACTAAAGATAAGTGGTTGTCCCAAGCACCACCCAAGTCCATCACACAGGCTCGCAGCATGTCCTCCAGGTCTGTATGGTTCTCTCAGACTGCCCATCTGTCTGGGGATGGAAGGCAGTGCTGAAGTTTAATTTGGTCCCCAGAGCTCTATGAAGACTCTTCCAAAATTGGGACACAAACCTAGTATCTCGATCTGATACAATAGATAAGGGAATACCATGAAGCCTCACAATTTGCTCAATATACATGTTGGCCAATCTCTCACTGGAGATCCCAACTCTGAATGGCAGGAAATGGGCTGCTTCGTCAATCTGTCCACAATGACCTATACCGCATCATTGCTCCTGGGGGTCCTAGGCAGACCAGTCACAAAGTCCATAATGATCTTCTCCCATTTCCATTGTGGAATCATCAGAGATTGAAGGGGTCCCGCAAGCCTTTGATGCTCAGCCTTCACTTGCTGACATACCAAACATTTAGCTACATACTGAGCAATCTCGCTCTTCATTCCTTTCCACCAAAAGTTTTCTTTAAGGTCTTTGTACATCTTGATACCTCCTGGGTGCACCGTGTAAGGAGAATAGTGGGCCTCCTTCAGAATCTATGCTCTTAGTTCCACCACATTTGGCACACAGAGCCTGCCATCAAATCTCAGGGATCCATCCTCCATTATAGCAAATTCATTTTGAACCCCTGACTTCACAGCTTCTTTAATCCTTTGCAGGTCCAAGTCTTCTTTCTGGAGGACTTGATCCTATCTAACAGAGTTGGTTAGAGTATAAGTGCTGCTACAAGCCCATCGGGCCGTTGTACTCGCAATCCAACCTCCAGCTTCTCAAGATCCCTCTGGATGTGAGGCTGAGAGGTGATCATAGAAGCTAACTCCGAGGAGGACTTCCTACTCAAGGCATCAGCTACCACATTGGCCTTCCCTGGGTGATAGTGCAGGTTCAGGTCATAATCTTTTAGTAGCTCCATCCACCTCCTTTGCCTTAAATTTAACTCCTTCTGAGTGAAGATGTACTTTAGACTTTTATGGTCCGTGTACACATCACATGCCTCTCCATATAGATAATGCCGCCAGATCTTCAAGGCAAAAATCACAGCGGCCAACTCCAGGTCATAAGTTGGATAAATTTGCTCGTATGGCTTTAGCTGTCTGGAGGCATAAGCTATCACCTTCTCATTTTGCATCAGAACACATCCCAATCTCTTTCGAGAAGCATCCGTGTATAGAGTGAATCTTCCAGATCCTGACAGAAGGGTAAGGATGAGGGCTGACACTAGGCGTTGTTTCAGCTCCTAAAAACTTCTCTCACACTCCTCGGTCCAGTCAAACTTCGCTTGCTTTTGGATCAAGCGAGTCAGGGGTAGAGCAAGGCGAGAAAAGCCCTCCACGAATCTGCGATAATATCCAGCCAGCCCCACGAAGCTTCTGACTTCAGATACATTGGAAGGTCGACTCCAGTTTACAACTGCCTCAATCTTCTTTGGGTCCACAGTTATGCCATTTTTAGATATTACATGACCCAAGAATGATACTTGGCTCAACCAGAAGTCACACTTCTGTAACTTGGCATAAAGCTTTTTCTCCCGAAGAGTTTGTAGAACAATCTTCAGGTGGTCCACATGCTCCTCCTGGCTTTTAGAATACACCAGGATGTCATCAATGAACACCACCACAAACTGGTCCAAGTATGGCTTAAAGATTCTATTCATCAAGTCCATGAATGCTACCGGGGCATTAATTAACCCAAACGGCATCACTAAGAACTCGTAGTGGCCATACTAGTCCTGAATGCTGTCTTAGGCACGTCTCCAGCCTTGACCTTGAGTTGATGGTATCTTGACCGAAGATCAATCTTTGAGAATACCCGAGCTCCTTGGAGTTGATCAAACAGATCATCAATCCTCGGCAAGGGATACTTATTCCGCACTGTTACCTTATTGATTTCTTGGTAATCAATGCAGAGCCGAAGACTCCCATCTTTCTTTTTGATAAATAATACTGGAGCACCCCAAGGAGAGACACTCGGTCTGATAAATCCCCGATCTAGGAGCTCCTGCAATTGGCTCTTCAACTCTTTTAGTTCAGCTGGGGCCATACGGTACGGGGCCTTGGATATAGGTCCAGTGCCAGAGGCCAAATCAATGGTGAACTCAACTTCCCGGTCTGGAGATAACTCGGTCAAATCATCTTGAAAGACGTTAGGAAACTCCATAGCCACTGGAATATCCTCCAACTTGACCTCTTCCTGCTGAAGATCCTTGACCACAGCAAGAAACCCTTGGCCACCTTTCTTCAAATATTTGGCAGCCTGCAGTGCTGATACAAACACTGAGGCCAAGTGTTCCTGGCTTCCAGTAAAACTGAATTCAGGTTGATTAGGGATTTTGAAGATCACCATTTTCCTGAAACAGTCTACCGAAGCATGATAGGAGGCCAACCAGTCCATCCCAAGGATAACATCAAAGGATTTCAATGGAAGGACAATTAAATCAGCCTCCAGCCTCTTGTCGCCCACGTTGATCTAGCAGGATCTGCATACAGACTCCACCTTCATAACATCTCCATTTGGGAATGCAATGAGCAACTCTTGTTCTAGGGGAACGGGTATCAACGATGCATTATTGGCAAGATAAGCATCAGATATAAATGAATGCGTGGCACCCGGATCTACTAAAGTTTGAGCATAAGTGTTGCCTACTTTAATTGTCCCTGATCATAAAGTTTAGATTGTCTTAGATGTCATATTGCTTATCCTATTTATCATTCATGATTAATGCATTATATCGCATATGAACGAAATAATCTTAAAGGAGTACTTAAGTAACAGGTATACCTGCCACAACGGAGTTAGAAGCGGCAGCATCCTGTTGGGTGAGGGTGAAGACCCTTCCCTGGGTCCTCGGCTGCTGCTGCTGGTTCATCCCAAGATTTGGAGAAGGCAACTGATCTCTCCGAAGGGGACAAGTGGCCATCTTGTGATCCACTTTCTCACATATGAAGCAGGCACCTCTCGGCCCACGACACTGCCTGCCCGGGTGGAAGTTCTCGCAGTGAGGGCAACGGGTCTCCTTACCCTTCGATCTTGGGGGGGCTGATATGTATCTTTCTTCTTGGCCTGCCCTGAAGACTGGCCCGAAGGAGACCCCTTCCTCTTCCTCTGTAGCTCCCACTCCTTCTGGTTCCTATTCATGTCTCTTTCGATCACCAGGGCTTTACTCACCATAGCACAATACGTGGAGAGTTCAAATGCATTGACTGCTTGCCTCGGTTTGGGTCGCAGTCCTTTAGTGAACCTGGTGATCTTGGCTCTCTCAGTGGTCACTATTTCCGGAGCAAACCGGGCTAGCCTAGTGAACTCGGCTTCATACTGGGCCATAGAGAGATTCTTCTGCTCCAGCTCCAGAAACTCAGACTCCATCTGTCTTTGCACACTATTGGGGAAGTATTTGTTGAAAAAGACCTCCTTGAACTCCCTCCAGGAAACAACCTGTCCACCCAATCGCTGCTCCATATGCAACCACCAATCATATGCCTCCCCTTGAAGGAGGTAGGTGGCAAATCTGATCCGCTCCTCCTCCTGGCTACCATGGACCATGAAGGCCTTCTCCATCTCCCTTATCCATCCCTCAGCATCAGCGGGGTTGGTGGATCCAAAGAAGGGAGCAGGGGCTAAGCTCTTAAACTCAGCAAAGCTCCGACCTCCTCCTCGCCAGGGTTACGGCGGAGCGGGCTAGACTGATGGTTCAGGTTCGACTCGCGGGTTTTGCAGAGTATGAGGGACGGGCTGAGCAGGCACCACTTGTTGGATCTGCTGCTGCATAGCCTGCACCATTTTCATAAGGGCCTAAAGTATCTCAGTCTGGCGCTGTTGCTAGCCATTGCCAGCCACATTAATGGAATCAGAGCCTCCAGAAGTTTGCTAGCCTCCCTGCTGGCCAGAGTCACTAGCCTAGGAACCTCCAACTTGTTGCATACTTCTGGTGTGACGAGGCATGACTATTCCCTGCCAAGTTTGGTTCCAATTAATATCTTTACAAACCCCTAAGTTTTCAAAACATATATATATATATATATATCTGTGTGTGTGTATCATCTTAGAGTTGTTACCCTACCAGTGTCATCCTACTGTTTTGCCTAGTGTCATCCTATGTTTGTTCTTAAGATCAAACCTAGGCTCTGATACCATAAAAGCTATCTTGCCCCAGACCCAATGTGGGATCCAGGGGTGGCAACCCGCCACATGCCTGGCATGCAAGGCATCCTGTAACAGTCTAATTTATTCAAGGAAGGATATTACCACTATGTCATTCAGAGTCAAACATTTTAGTACAAGCCATAATTATGAGTTTTTGGCTATATGCTCATCATACATAATTAATGGGGTTACAACAAAATGTTGGATCTTAATTTTCTCTGATAGAAGCTCCAACTACCCCAAATCCCATTCTTTAGTCCTGTGGCTCTGAAAAATATTGTAAGATTTATATGAGCTTACACTCAATAAGTAAGCCTACTATTATATAATCATTTTGTCAAGATATTATCAAACCACATTTTCATGTATAAAACTTTCAATTTCAAATACATTCATCATGTTATCAAAACATGTATGTCATCAGCTCAAATAATTTTGGAAGCTTAATTATACAATAAATGTCAAAATATGCAATGTAAACAAACCACTATATTTATATTATTACTTCCTTATGTGTCCCACGGCCCTACAATACCCATATGGTGTATCACTCTTTAATGTCCCCTAAGAGGAAGGGTCCTGGTACTAGCGTTATACCATATATCATAATCAATCATGACACATCCTCTAGATGTGTGTGCGTTATGCCATATATCAATCACATCACATCCTCTAGATATGTGTCCTCCACATATCTCCTCCTGTGGAGGTGAGTCCCGTATCACTAGGCATTTCACATCATTTCACGTCATATGAGAACCGCGGTGATACATATCATCATCATATTTGCATGTAGCACATCATGCATCATCATGAGCCTAAGCTCCTCATATCACATATACAGTGGTTTGTACATTCATAGCATAAAATACATCAGTAGTACCAGTATATTTTACAAAGCCAAAATAATCACATCATTCTATCTATTACGGCGATTCAGTTTCGCCATTATAAGAAGCTATTACGGCGAAACTAAGTCGCCGTAATAACGTCTAACCTGTTACGGCGAAATTAACTCATCATAATAATATCTAATATGTTATCTAATATATTACGGTGACTTAATTTTACCGTAATAGGTAGCTATTACAGTAAAAATAATTTGCTGTAATAATATATAATCTATTACGACAACTTAATTTCGCCGTAATACTATCTATTATAGCGAAAATAATTCATCGTAATAAATATTTATTTTAAATTATATTTTTTTAAAATTTATAATGACGATATATTTTTATCGTAATATGTTATTTATTACGATAAAAATAATTTTGTCATAATAAGTTATTACGACAACAGATTATTATGATGATTTTTGAACGTATTACGATGAATTTTTTATCGTCGTAATAACTTATTACGGTGATTTTTGTACTTATTGCGATGAATTAATTTATCATAATAAGTCATTTTTCTTGTAGTGTGTGCATATATTTGTACTGTTATTTTTGTTGATATGAATTTTTGTTGTCATTTTATATGCAGATTTCAACATTTGACTTTGGAGGTCGAGTGGGCTATAGTTGTCCCAATAGAGGATGAGCAGCTATAGATTTTGAGGAGCATGACGGCGATAGCTTATGATACGTTTCTGTCATCGGGCATCGATACGTTCGGAGCATACCTGCAGCGGCACTCTATCCGGAGGGGTCGGACTCTACAAGAGCTAATCTTGATCCAACGATGGAGACATTTCATCATACACCATCGCTTTCTTGCATGTGGTCGCCATTAGCACATGAGTATTCGCACAGGAGTGATGCCGAGAAAGGTACATCTGCCAGTCGAGATCACACTGCATATCGCATTGATGACATTGCTGATGCGGATATCACCGAGATCAGTGAGGATGTCATCCGGTCGCATTGGGACGCTGATATGCCTGATGTTTTTCATCCTATCATGATCCCCATTCAGGAGGGGGTATTTCAAGTGAGTGTTGGGGGCTCTCTATCGATGGTGACTTACAGGCGATGACCTGGACGAATTTGCTGACCTAGATGCGGATGTGGAACCTAGGTTGCCTAGGTTGTTGTACTCAAACCAAGTATTGTAAACATTTTTTGAGTGTATAAGTTATATTAAATTTTGGTGAGTATGTGTTATTTTGCTGATGCGATGATATTTGATCCTTGTGAGATATAATTTTGGATGACGTGAGTTTCGGTTGACTTTTGGTTAAGTTTCGGTTGAGTAACTTAAAGTTATTCAATCCTGAAAAAATAATTTACAATTTCCTTCCATTAGAAGTGGTCTTCTTTCGATTTCGTCCAAAAGTAGAACACCTAATGCAGTCATAGGAATCAATTGGTTACTGAAATTTTTATATGAAATCACCATTCCAAGTGGCAATTTTATTTACGCTGAAATCACCATTTCAAGTGGCGATTTTATTTACACTGAAATCACCACTTCAAGTGGCGATTTGGTTTGATGCTTTCCAACTAAAACTTAGACTGAAACACCTGCAGCCGTTGGAGAGAAAGAGAGATGAAATCATTCGGGCATGGCTCACTTTAAAATTTGTCATCAACTCGTTGCATCAAAAATTCAAAAATGATACACTGCAGCCATTGGAAAAAGTCCTGTGCTGATCCATAGATCAATGTTTCACAGCTCATTTTGCTTATTATACATTAATCATTGGTGCCTAAATTCTATCAAGACTAATTCTTACAAGTAAATATTTTAGAGACTCATTAGTTAATTAAATCAAAATCATATTACAATACGTGAGGCTTAATTGTAGCAAAAATTTACATATTCAGCAAAAAAACAGTCAGACAGACATGTTAACAGTATAACAAATTATTGGGTGCAGAAAGAGGGGGGAAAATAACTATCTTGAATGAGCAAAGTTTGCAGCAGCATGAAAATAATGCCAAACTGGCACTGCACCAGCACACAACACTTAAACCTCAATGAACTTATTTTTGAGCATATATATGATCGCATTCACATCACCGTATCAGCTCATGGATTTGACCAAAGATCCAAAAGAGTGGGCTCCACAGATTTCCCAGGCATCATTGAATTTGAAGTTCGCTTAGCTGAAACAGAAACGTCAAGACAATTCATTTTGTTCTCATTGCATTCTGCTGCAATAATGGAGATTAAGGAGTCGTTTGAAAGAACCTGATATCAGAGAAATTTAGCACAAATATAACACTTACATTAACAGCATTAACAGCCCACAACTTGATATATTTTAATGAGGAAGCTATAGCACTACATTTGCCAAGCCACTACAAGCATTTTGCATTTGTAGAACTACAATATCAATTAAAACTAATTGAAAATAGAGTTCTCTGGATACAATATCAATTAAAACTAATAGAAGATTCAAGCTGCTCATTAACTAGAAGAAAATCAAGTAACTCTTACAAAGTAAATGCATCGTTAGCACAACAATGCCTAATTTACTTAGAGTACATAAATTTACGATCCTGAAGGTCTAGCAGTTACATTAGGACAACAGTGTCTAGAATTACCTATTTGCCTACAAATAGAACATCTATTTGTTCTTTTAGGCTAAACCTTATCCATCTCATTAGGGATCCGGGTTGACTTTGGCTTTCCTCTTTTCTTCGGCTTGAGACGATCCTGATCAGGTAAGCACGTGAATGGCATCACCATCCAGTAGTCTTCGTGTGGTACCGGGTTGAACTACCCACCCCAAGCAGTAATGTAGGAGCCAATACTATATAATTCGTTAACAAGAGGCGTTGAGTCCATGCCAATCTCTTGGCACACTGCTAAGATATGTGTACACGAATATTTGTATATTGTTCACTTCCCACATGAACAAATATGGTCACTGAGTGATACATTCTGAACATTGCCTTCACCCCTGAGAGCTTCACTGAACCTTCTTGTCACAACTTTATAAGTGGCTCTTTGCATGTTGTAGTTGGTTACTCTGTGCTCATTAGCTTTGGCCTGACCTTCAGCAACCTTAATCAAAACATGAGGAGTGAAGAAGTTATTAGGGTTCTCCTGTACATACCTTAAGGCTTCTGCGCGTCTCGTATTGAAATACTTAACGAGACGATGAAATGTCATCTGAACACACACTGTAATTGGCACATTTCTAGCTCCCCTCACACACCATTAAAAATGTTCGAGAGATTTGTTGTCAAAATACCATAGCGAAAGCCCCCGTCATGTACCAATGTCCACTTCTCCGGCTCCAACTTCGATAGCCAAGTCCAAACTTCTGCATTGACTCTTTTAATCCTTTTCATCAGAAAGTTAAACTTCCAAAGCTGATGTTCGCTTCCTACTTTTTATACTGCTCTTTTCAACTGAATATTTGAGAATCTCAAGTTAAAATTACTGCATACATATCTCAAACAATACCGATGATAAGCTTTTGGTGGAGCCCATCTATTTTCATTATCAGCTATGGCACTTAGTATACTTGGATGTCGATCAGAAATAAGACAAATACTATTTCTATCTTTCACAACATGCCTCCTAAGCCTCAGCAAAAACTAGCTCTAGCTAGCAGTATATTCTTCAACTACAATTGCATAGGGCAGTGAAAATATCCTATTATCAGCATCAATGCTTATCGCAATGAGCATCTTCTCCCTGTACTTTCCATAAAGATGTGTTCCATCAATAGAAATCATCGGGCGATAATACCGAAACCCCTCAATGGATGAATGAAATGCCCAAAATACATAATTCAGGACACGTACAGAAGAACTTGCTTCATTGTAGAAATCCCAATATACAACTGTTCCAGGGTTTGCATTCTGTAGTGCAAGCATGTATTTAGGAAGCTTTGCATATAATGGTTTCCATTCACCAAATATATCAATCAATGCCTTCTGCTTTCCATGCCATGCTTTGGAATATGACACCGTATAGAAATTATTCTGCAATGGTTGCTATAATAGCTTCAATATTCACACTTAAATCTTTCTCCACAATATGTCGAACAACATAGCTAATAACTCAAGAACTAATATGTTTGTTATCCCGAGTTAAATTACTGAATAAACAAGAATGCGGCCCATCATACCCATGATCTCAAAAATCCATGCTTCTTCAACTTTGTAGCACACAACCTTCATTGACAACTTTGGGCAGTACTTGAAGAGGCACATTTCACATACCAGAATTATTTCTTTGACTCCACCACATTATATGTGCATTGCTTCTTGATGTGATACATTTCACAGGCTCTCTTCAATTCATCTTTAGTATTAAACAACAATCCTTTAACAAACTTAGTCATTAATGGATCCCAAAATTGAGAATTGAAGGATAACTCTCTCGGAGTACTAACACATCTGCCATCATGCAAATTCAACTCATTATAAAATTCTGGTACTTATTCATATGCGAAAGCTTGATGATCATGTATCTGAGTTGGAATTGGTTATGATGACTATATACTAGAATGGAACTAAAGCCAGTGTCATGAACTATATCATCTCTGTATGAAAATTCATCTTCATTTGGCTCTTCATCTGAGTCATCATGTTCAGACCAATAGTCATCATCTACACTCTCGTCTGACACCATTCCCCGATGATCAATATTAAATTGATTGTTTATCACATCATTACTTTGCATTGCTGGCATAAATTCTTCAATCATTTAAAAATCTAGTGGAGTCCTAACATGTTCTGCTGCTGGGCTATAGGAGAACTGTCCTGAACATCCTCTGTAGCACTATATGGCTCTGGAACATCATCCTTGAAAACATATAGTTCAATATATCGATATTCTAAAATTTTGAGGGAAATGTCAACATGTCCTCCACTGTCTCGTGCTTTCTACCTGGCACAGCATAAATCACGACTTGCCCCCTATTCTGCGGGCCCACATGGCCCCTTGTTGTCTCACCTCCTCTTTGCTAATATTATACTTTTGGGCCATGCTACTGTCCACAATGCGTCAACCTTCGCATCCATCATACAGTCTTATTGTCGGGCCTCTAGTCAGAAGGTTAATCTGCACAAATCCATGATATGTTTCAGTCCGAAGACTAATCATTCAACAAGGGAGGCTATCATTCAGATTTGAGCATCACGGCTCAGGCTTATCCGCTATCTTACTTGGGAATTCCTATTACGGGAAGATGCCCATGGAGCGATGATTTGAGAGATATTGAGAGGCGTGTTAGTGACCGTCTCGACAGCTGACAGGTCACGGGCCTATCCATGATGGCTAGGATCACTCTTTTGCGATCGGTCTTCACCTCTCTTCCTATCTCCTAGCCAATGCTGCTATCCCGAAAAATTGAAAGATAGTTTTGGGACTTCCTTTGGGCTTCTATGCAGGATGGCCATAGTATTCATTTGCTGGCTTGAAAAATTGTCTATCTACTGATTAGAGATGGAAGGCTTGGGATTCAGTCATTGACTATCAGAAGGGAGGCTTTGATTGCTCGGCATGCTTCCCACTTTTTGCTTGATCCACAATGTCTGTGGAGCTCCTTTATGTGTGCCAGATACGGTGATTGGACGCCTTCTAGGAATTTTCAGTCTACCCGTAGCTATTCTTTCTTTTGAAAAGAGGTATGTCGGCATACTCCGATTATCCTGAATAACATATTATGGATGATAGGTGATGATTTCTCTGTTGATGTTGTTCAGGATACGTGGATTGCAGATATTCCCCTGACTTGATGGCCTACTTCTATTAGCATTGATGTACTCAGCAGAATGAGAGTTAATGATTTGATTGCCCAGGATCGCTCTGCCTGGATTACATCCTCGGTGTCCCGCTTCTTTGGTGAGGAGCTCTCTCGCCAGATCCTCTCCATTCCTCTCATACCGGGCCATATTTCTGATACCAGATTATGAAGGAAATCTTGTATGTCTAGTGCTCCTACTAAAGACCTTATGGATATTTATAGGCCACAGCCTCAGCACAAGAAAGAAGCGGCGTGGATCTGGAAGCTTCCCACCCACCCTAGAATTCAACTTTTTATTTGGAAGCTGATGTGGGACTATCTTCCGACTTGCTCTCTGCTCTCTCGGAGGGGCATGACCATTCAGCCTACTTGCCCATTATGCAGTCAGGAGGAGGAGACTGCTGATCATGCTATCTTCACCTGCCCTAGAGTTACTCGGATATGGCAGACTATGGGACATCACCTATGAGAGGGGGGCATCGATCCTCGGAAGGTTTCTTTCCTGCACTTTCTTCGTCAGGATATTCGGAGGGGTATCCAGCACTAGGATGCTATTTTGGCCTACATAGCTTATCAGATCTGGCTATCTTGGAACCTACTCATTTTCACTGATGAGAATGTCTCTCCTCACAGGATAGTCAGGAAAACTATCCTTATCTGCTGAGTACACTTTCTACCACTTTGATTTTGATTCTGATAGTCTTGGCCTTTGGGGCTTTCTTGCTGCCTCGACAGCACACCGACATACGGTCTTCGTCTCTTGGGAGCCCCCACCATCAGGGTTTATCAAAATCAACTTCGATGGGAGTGTTCAGGGTAAACATGCAGGCTCAGCATTTGTCATTCATGAAGCTAATGGTGATTTGATGGCGGTGGGGGATTTCGGTCTTATTGATTCCTCTGTTCCTCTGGCCGAGCTTTATGCGGCCTGGGCTAGCATCTCCTATGCCATTCGTATCCTTGATGCTCGCTGTTTCTTTATTGAGGGCGACTCTCTTACTGTTATTCGATAGATCAAACGGGATTCTCGTGACCACTTGCCAACTAATCCCTTGATTCAAGACATATGGTCGACCCTTCAGGAGGCACTCAGAGTTCAGATTAGATATGTCTACTGGGAAGCCAACTCCGCGGTCGACTGGGTTGCTGCCTCCGTGGCCTATCACTCCGAATGTTGGAGCTGGAAGCAGGGAGACCCCTGCCCTATTGTACTCAAGCAAATTTTATTTTCTGACATATCGGGCTTGACTTGCGCTAGAATGGTGTGATCGCCCGCCTATTCTAAAAAAAAAGTAGATATTATATATAAAGATATATACTAATCTTAGATAGATAGAAAGAACAGAAAAGTCTCTCTTTAACCACTATTACTATAATTCAATCCTTCCACCTCCTTTCATAGCCCATCAAAATCCTTGATCATATGATGGATGCAATCAAAAATTGATGTGCATGCCAAAAACAATTTTAAACAAAATATTTGATTATATTCTGAATATATAATATTTTTACAATATAGACTAGTTTGGTTGAAGCATCTCTAAGATCTAGGACTCATGTCAAACATGTCTATTTTGTTATACATAAAATGTCACAAGTAGATGCAATTCTTACCCTCAATTATAACAAGGTACAATAACTAGTGTGTTCTATGTTAAGTATAAATTCAGGAAATCATTATTGATGCATAAGTTTGACTCAAAATTTGTTGAATCTAAATAATAGTGGAGAGTCATTTCCTAAGATGAGGAGGCCACCTACACACCATATATGGAAGACTAATATCTTTAACATTCATATTAGAGATGGTCTCATTGCTCTGAGCATTCAATATTGTGTTAATGTACTATTTTGATAACTATTAAAAAATAGTCACTCCAATCTTTATTAGGACATTGATACAATTAAAATCATATAAGTACGATACTCAACCTCACTATAATTGTGACCCACTTTAATAACTATGAAAAATAGCAATTCCAACTTTGCTGGACATTGCCATATTCTAAGAGTTTCTTCTGGCCAAATCTTGTTTGTTCGTTCCATATCCCAATGAAGTCTACTCTTTGCTAGATGTGCATCTAAATCAGTTAGACAAATTAATCTAGATTCATAGTCATACTTCCAAATGCTATATATGCTTTAGCTCCAAATCGTGTATATGTTCAGAATCCACTTGCACTCCTATATCTATATATACCATCATGGTGATAAATATCAAAGGCTCTATTAGCTTTTAAGAGGATAGAACCAGAGCTTGGAAAGGTAATAGCGAGAGTCGTTCTAAATACTGGCTGCATGGCCATAACTGTTAAGGCCAAAGTTCCTTAACGTGACTGGTAATTGGCAGCAATATATATGATGCCACAGGCCATTAATTTACAATGCCACAGGCCATTAATGGTGCAACGCACCATCTTATGAGATTACGTCTACAGCTTGTAGGAAATCATGCTATCTGATTATTATAATATAGTTCTAGAAGATTTTTGCAACATATATGTCTCATATTTAGTAGTAGGAATATTCTAAATAAGGTGCGTTGCCCGGTTCAAACTCTCCCAATAAAATTGTTGATGGACCTGCTTCCTTAACTTCATGTTCTCAATTTTTTTTTTAAAGAAAAAGATTTGCTAATTTGTGCTCAGCCCAATCTTATTCCTGGCACACTTCAGTTTCAACTAAGGTTTTGTCTCTCTTAGTAATATCATCATTTTTACTTATCAAAATAAATATTAATGTTGTTTTTGAAAAATGTGGGTTATATTGTGTATAGAAGATTATGCTGGAAGGGATCCAAATGTTTTGACCGACAACTATTTTTTGATCTATTAATTACTGGCTACAACTCTACCAATTTGAAGGAAATTCCAGGAATCAAAGTGTGTTACTTTAAGGCTTAAGTCTCACTTACATTTTCCATGTTTGCTTGATTAGTTCTCAATCCGTGTTTAGTGAACTGAAAGATTAATTCAAAGTGCTAGAATGTCCCTCATATCGAAAGTAAAAAAATATATACAAATGCCTCTTTAACCATTGCAGACAGCAGTTTAAAGGTCAACCAAGAAATTTAGTTTAGAAAATCTCATAATTATTTCATGCAGAGTTCAGTGACAGCAGAATTATACAATAATTCTAAATTGAACTCTTTTAAATGCCCTCTCATCCTTTTTCCTTCTTTTCCTTGCAACGCCTATGTTTCCATAATGAAGTAACTGCAGCCATGCAACCAAATATGCTTTGATAAATTTATTTAACACAGTTTATGAGAAAACTCAATTGCATTCATTGAAGGACGGTACAGCAAGCGCGCATCGATGCACGAATTGACTGCGCCCCATGCTACCATGCATGCTGAGATCCAATGGATTTTATCGCGCACTGCGCGCGTGATCAATTCACGCATCCGATGCGCCCTTGCTGCATCCGGTACAACAAATCTTTTCCTTTGACTAGTGTAACTAGGAGAGATAAATCTTTCATCCAATAAATTAACAATAAAATAATATAGCATTACAAAAAATATATAATGCATATTAATTATTATCCAAAGCATTACCATAATACTGTCATTATTATTTCTTAATTAACATTAGTTCATAATGATATCATTATTAACATACTAATAATATATAACTGAAAAAGATTTTGTTTTAGGTGTGCCAGGAACGCAAACGAAATGAAAATATTTCCCATTTCATCTAGCAATCAGCAATTAAACCCTAAAGAACATCTTGATGATTAAAGGCAATTGCAAATGAAGTTTATTTACGATGGTAGACGATTATGCAATAAGAGACTATTAGTGCCCAAAACGTTACCTTATTCTTTTTGAAATTAACTAATAACTGCTCGTTAAAATATAGTGCTAATTTAATCATGCCAAAGTGTTAATTAGCAGCTTCTTTCCATGATTTCCTTCTGCCAGAGATAGGGCCTCAAACGCCCAGAGGTGCTGGGAAAAATATTACATGGTCGAGAAACATTATTGATGTTAGAATATGCATGCACAAGACCAGCTTACTTTCATTATTGATGCCTCCGCTCCTGTTTTAAAAATCTATTTCTACATGTTCAATGTTAAGCTAAGGAGATCTTCAAGGTGACTGGCTAGGTTTCAAGTTTGTAAATTGCAATACTTCAAAAATAATTTCATATTAGATTAAAAATAATAATTTTTATTTGAAACTTTGAACCACGTGATTATTCTTGCAGCATCAATATTGAATGACATATACTTATAACTTAAATTTACTTGTCATTCATTAATTTCTTGAGTTTTTATAATTTTAAACTTTTAGATGCTTTTTATCCTAGGTCCTCTCTCACGCATTCAATGCTAAAAATGTGCACTTGTATAAAAATAAAATATCTTGCTATCAAAACATGTGCATTTACTATGACATATGTAAACTTAACCCAGGTTAAACGTAACATTAGAACATATCCATTGGCATGAGGGCAAAACCATCAAAGATTTTAAAACTGAATCATTTGCTTAAAAAAAGAAAAGAAAATATCCATTAAAAGAAAAACCAAAGGGGCTGTTTCTGCTGCAATTCTTCGAACAGAATAAGTTGGCGATGCTTTTATCTTGTTAGGCGGCTGAAAATAAGAAGAGGACTTTAAGTTGGTCTGTTGTTGGAAGGAATATTGGGGCCTTAGGATCTTCTCTGGTTAGTCTTTTTTTAAAAAGTTGAGAGTCTACCAAGGCGACATACCATTCGCAATATAATATTATCGATATTAGCTTACACTTAGTAATCAAATTATCGAGAATATAAGATAACAATGTTTGGTTCACCCTTATAATGTTAAATCGAATTTCAAAGATATAAGATTTAAAATATATTATATATTATATTAAATTCTATATATATATTATTATAAATCTTTTTTTTTTTTTTTAGTGGTTATCTATTTTTAGCTAGAATATGAAATATTCTACTAAAATATAAGGATTCTATGTAAAAAATATTTTAAAATGTATATCATATATATATATATATATAATTTAAATATTAAATAATATTTATAACATTATTAATTTATATAAAAAGGTCATAAATATTTATAATTTTAAATTTAATATTTATATATTATTATATAAATATATAATGGTGCTTAAAACAATAAAATTTATATTAATATAATATAATATATTATATATTAAATATACATATAATATTAAGTATTTAAATATTACTAAGTACTTATTAAATATATATTATTAAATTAAATATTATTAAATATTTATATAAAAGGCAAAAACATAATATGAGATTACCATATCTTGTTTATCCCATATATCCATCTCTCGTATAAAAATCAAATTATTATGATTTATAGAAATTTTAGATTACCATAATTGTCAAACATAATAACCTGTCTGATATACTAAGGTGGATTACGCTAACCAAATGCTCCTAAGTACTGAAGTTAAGACTACTACTAAAAAATAAATCTTGCTAAAATGTTTAACTGGAAAGATGTTTCGCAATAAGAGAATTCCTTACAAAGATGGCGAGAAGATTGTCTTGTTGAAAAATAAAAGAGAAATTTCTCACAATCCTATATTTGACTGCCATGACAACTGACCCTTGCACAATTAACCATTTTTATTTAATCCATTATAGGCAATCCACTAATTTTACTTTTCTTTTTCCTTTTTCCGCCCTTCTTGCGGAGACCTAATAACTTCTTTAGCCACCTTTCATCAGGCCCTATCTTTTCAAATAAAAGCCAATCCTACTCGCTTCCTTCCATGGGCCCCTCCATCCAACGGTCGCATTCCCAAACCCAAATCAATGCTTTTATTATTATTATTATTGAACCTTTCCTTCCAAGCCAACAGCAAAAACGTGGCTTTGCGAGCCCCTTTCCCAGTTCGAATTTGAAGTCTCCAGCCCTGCGGTGATCGCAGCCGCAATCGATTCAAATCGATCGATCGAGAGGGAGACATCCACGTGCGCGAGAGCAACTAGCTGAGATCGTCGCCTCGGACGGACGGCTGTGATCTTCCGAGAATTCAAATCGACCCCCCTTCCCTTCATTAATAATTATTAAAAAGAAAATTAATCCCATATCTCTCCCATGATCCACCTTCCTCTTATTCTGCCCCTCCTGTTCGAGTGAAACAAAAACCCTTACCCAATTCTCGCATCCGCCTCTCTACTCCAATGCTGAGGGTCCCCCCTCCCCCGAACCTCTTCTCCTTAGAAATCTTGGGCTCGGATAGGGTTTCTTTGCTCCCTTCTTGGCCTCCTTTCTCTCGGCTTCTTGATTGATCTCGTAGCAGGAACGGCTATGGAGGAGCGAGGTCAGGATCAGGCCGTAGGGTGAGGGTTTCGGATATGTCGAGGATGAACCGCCGCTCAACTTCCTCTTCCTCCTCGTCCGCGCCCGCGCCCGCTTCCTCGGCGCTAGCAAAGAGGCCGGCGGTGGAGAATGCCGCCAGGGTCGCGGCAACTGCCTCCGATCAGGCAAAGAAGAGGGTCGCTCTCGGGAACATCTCCAACCAGACCAATGCCGGAAGGAGCGCTGCTCGGCTGCCGGGGACGAAGGGGGTCCATGTGGGTAAAATTGGCGTTGGTTCTTTTGTGCACCCTGTATTCTTTGATCGCATTGTTGGTTGGAAAGGTTGCTGTTTTGAGTAGAATCTGGATCTTTTACTGCATCCTTTTTGAGTTCTTTTATCAATATTTTTTTCCTGGATACTTGCCTTAGATTTGACCTGCCTCAAACTCTCGCGTTTATTCTTTAAATAAAAAATGGATATTATTAATAGCTAGAGCGTTCTGTAGCTTTGTATTTATAGCCTTATATTCTGGGGATTATAATATTATTTAGAGTTCCAGAAGTTATAAAGGACTTGTGTTCAAAGTTTCAGAATTTCGGCTATGTATATTAGTTTTTGCTACTAACTTATCCTTGTTCAACTTTAAGCTTATATTAAATTATCATCATAATCATTTGTCATTATATAACCGAACCTCGCTATACTTATGGGAAGTAGTTCTTTATATATGCAAGTATTTGCAATGAAGGCTTGAATTTTCAGATCCTTTGGAACTTTTTCTTGAAACCAAAGTTGGAAGATAAATGAAAACAATATGTGTTTGTAATTCATAATGGAGAACAAGTTACTGTCTTAATACAAACTATTTTGCTTATTGTTACAAAAACAGAGAAAGAATCATGACATCTAGCAAGGGCATTTCACTTCCAATACATGATGGACCAACATCCACTGTTGGTACCTGTCTTGCACCTTGCAGTACTGTCTTTTCTCCCAATCCCTCGGAAGATTCTGTTTCATTGGATGGAACCATGTTTACATGCGATTCCATGAAAAGTTCAGACTTCGAGTATATAGACAATGGTGATTCTTCAGCAGTTGCTTCTCTGGAGAAGCAGGCAAGCCACAATTTTCACATCTCTGATCGTGCAAGTGCAGCAGGTTATCTTTCTGGCCAACACACCCAATTCCTTAATTAAGTTCATGTTTGGTCTTGATTTATAGCATCATACATTATTTGGTAAAAGCTCTCATGTTTCACATTTTCATTTAATGAAATTGGTGACTATAAGAGCATCTATATTCTTGAATCTTGTAAAGGACTGTCTGTTGAATTGTCATACATTCCTATTGAAACAGACAGTCCTTTACAAGATTCAAGAATATAGATGCTCTTATAGTCACCAATTTCATTAAATGAAAATGTGAAACATGAGAGCTTTTACCAAATAATGTATGATGCTATAAATCAAGACCAAACATGAACTTAATTAAGGAATTGGGTGTGTTGGCCAGAAAGATAACCTGCTGCACTTGCACGATCAGAGATGTGAAAATTGTGGCTTGCCTGCTTCTCCAGAGAAGCAACTGCTGAAGAATCACCATTGTCTATATACTCGAAGTCTGAACTTTTCATGGAATCGCATGTAAACATGGTTCCATCCAATGAAACAGAATCTTCCGAGGGATTGGGAGAAAAGACAGTACTGCAAGGTGCAAGACAGGTACCAACAGTGGATGTTGGTCCATCATGTACTGGAAGTGAAATGCCCTTGCTAGATGTCATGATTCTTTCTCTGTTTTTGTAACAATAAGCAAAATAGTTTGTATTAAGACAGTAACTTGTTCTCCATTATGAATTACAAACACATATTGTTTTCATTTATCTTCCAACTTTGGTTTCAAGAAAAAGTTCCAAAGGATCTGAAAATTCAAGCCTTCATTGCAAATACTTGCATATATAAAGAACTACTTCCCATAAGTATAGCGAGGTTCGGTTATATAATGACAAATGATTATGATGATAATTTAATATAAGCTTAAAGTTGAACAAGGATAAGTTAGTAGCAAGATATTTTATTTTTATACAAGCGCACATTTTTAGCATTGAATGCGTACGAGAGGACCTAGGATAAAAAGCATTTGAAAGTTTAAAATTATAAAAACTTGAGGGAAAGTTAATGAATGATAAGTGCATTTAAATTATAAGTATATAACATTCAATATTGATGCTGCAAGAATAATAACGCAGTTCAAAACTTTAAATAAAAATTAATAAATAGCAAGTGAATTTGAGTTATAAACAAAATGCTTTCTTTTTAATTCAATATGAAATTATTTTTGAAGTATTACAATTTACAAACTTGAAACCTAGCCAGTCAACTTGAAGATCTCCTTAGCTTAACATTGAACATGTAGAAATAGATTTTCAGCGAAGGCATCAATAATGCAAGTGAAGTCTTGCGCATGCATATTCTAACTTCAATAATGTTTCTCGACCATGTAATATTTTTCCCAGCACCTCTGGGTGTTTGAGGCCCCTTATCTCTGGCAGAAGGAAAGCATGGAAAGAAGCTGCTAATTAATCAACACTTTGGCATGCTTAAATTAGCACTATATTTTAACGAGCGGTTATTAGTTAATTTCAAAAAGAATAAGGTAACGTTTTGGGCACTAATAGTCTCTTATTGCATAATCATCTACCATCGTAAATAAACTTCATTTGCAATTGCCTTGAATCATCAAGATGTTCTTTAGGGTTTAATTGCTGATTGCTAGATGAAATGGGAAATATTTTCATTTCGTTTGCGTTCCTGACACACCTAAAACAAAAATCTTTTTCAGTTATATATTATTAGTATGTTAATAATGATATCATTATGAACTAATGTTAATTAAGAAATAATAATGACAGTATTATGGTAATTTAGATAATAATTAATATGCATTATATATATTTTTTGTAATGCTATATTATTTTAATGTTAATTTATTGGATGAAAGATTTATCTCTCTTAGTTACACTAGTCAAAAGAAAGATTTGTTGTACCGGATGCAGCAAGGGCGCATCGGATGCGTGGATTGATCACGCGCGCATACTACCGAGTGCAGTGCGCGACAAAATCCATTGGACCTCAGCATGCATGGTAGCATGGGCTCAATCCGTGCATCCGATGTGCGCTGTACCGTCCTTCAATGATGCAATTGAGTTTTCCCATAAACTGTTAAATAAATTTATCAAAGCATATTTGGTTGCATGGCTGCAGTTACTGCATTATGGAAACATAGGCGTTGCAAGGAAAAGGAAAAAGGATGAGAGGGCATTTAAAAGAGTTCAATTTAGAATTATTGTATAATTCTGCTGTCACTGAACTCTGCATGAAATAATTATGAGATTTTCTAAACTAAATTTCTTGGTTGACCTTTAAACTGCTGTCTGCAATGGTTAAAGAGGCATTTGTATATATATTTTTTACTTTCGATATGAGGGACATTCTAGCACTTTGAATTAATCTTTCAGTTCACTAAACACGGATTGAGAACTAATCAAGCAAACATGGAAAATGTAAGTGAGACTTAAGCCTTAAAGTAACACACTTTGATTCCTGGAATTTCCTTCAAATTGGTAGAGTTGTAGCCAGTAATTAATAGATCAAAAAATAGTTGTCGGTCAAAACATTTGGATCCCTTCCAGCATAATCTTCTATACACAATATAACCCACATTTTTCAAAAACAACATTAATATTTATTTTGATAAGTAAAAATGATGATATTACTAAGAGAGACAAAACCTTAGTTGAAACTGAAGTGTGCCAGGAATAAGATTGGGCTGAGCACAAATTAGCAAATCTTTTTCTTTAAAAAAAAAATTGAGAACATGAAGTTAAGGAAGCAGGTCCATCAACAATTTTATTGGGAGAGTTTGAACCGGGCAACGCACCTTATTTAGAATATTCCTACTACTAAATATGAGACATATATGTTGCAAAAATCTTCTAGAACTATATTATAATAATCAGATAGCATGATTTCCTACAAGCTGTAGACGTAATCTCATAAGATGGTGCGTTGCACCATTAATGGCCTGTGGCATTGTAAATTAATGGCCTGTGGCATCATATATATTGCTGCCAATTACCAGTCACGTTAAGGAACTTTGGCCTTAACAGTTATGGCCATGCAGCCAGTATTTAGAACGACTCTCGCTATTACCTTTCCAAGCTCTGGTTCTATCCTCTTAAAAGCTAATAGAGCCTTTGATATTTATCACCATGATGGTATATATAGATATAGGAGTGCAAGTGGATTCTGAACATATACACGATTTGGAGCTAAAGCATATATAGCATTTGGAAGTATGACTATGAATCTAGATTAATTTGTCTAACTGATTTAGATGCACATCTAGCAAAGAGTAGACTTCATTGGGATATGGAACGAACAAACAAGATTTGGCCAGAAGAAACTCTTAGAATATGGCAATGTCCAGCAAAGTTGGAATTGCTATTTTTCATAGTTATTAAAGTGGGTCACAATTATAGTGAGGTTGAGTATCGTACTTATATGATTTTAATTGTATCAATGTCCTAATAAAGATTGGAGTGACTATTTTTTAATAGTTATCAAAATAGTACATTAACACAATATTGAATGCTCAGAGCAATGAGACCATCTCTAATATGAATGTTAAAGATATTAGTCTTCCATATATGGTGTGTAGGTGGCCTCCTCATCTTAGGAAATGACTCTCGACTATTATTTAGATTCAACAAATTTTGAGTCAAACTTATGCATCAATAATGATTTCCTGAATTTATACTTAACATAGAACACACTAGTTATTGTACCTTGTTATAATTGAGGGTAAGAATTGCATCTACTTGTGACATTTTATGTATAACAAAATAGACATGTTTGACATGAGTCCTAGATCTTAGAGATGCTTCAACCAAACTAGTCTATATTGTAAAAATATTATATATTCAGAATATAATCAAATATTTTGTTTAAAATTGTTTTTGGCATGCACATCAATTTTTGATTGCATCCATCATATGATCAAGGATTTTGATGGGCTATGAAAGGAGGTGGAAGGATTGAATTATAGTAATAGTGGTTAAAGAGAGACTTTTCTGTTCTTTCTATCTATCTAAGATTAGTATATATCTTTATATATAATATCTACTTTTTTTTTAGAATAGGCGGGCGATCACACCATTCTAGCGCAAGTCAAGCCCGATATGTCAGAAAATAAAATTTGCTTGAGTACAATAGGGCAGGGGTCTCCCTGCTTCCAGCTCCAACATTCGGAGTGATAGGCCACGGAGGCAGCAACCCAGTCGACCGCGGAGTTGGCTTCCCAGTAGACATATCTAATCTGAACTCTGAGTGCCTCCTGAAGGGTCGACCATATGTCTTGAATCAAGGGATTAGTTGGCAAGTGGTCACGAGAATCCCGTTTGATCTATCGAATAACAGTAAGAGAGTCGCCCTCAATAAAGAAACAGCGAGCATCAAGGATACGAATGGCATAGGAGATGCTAGCCCAGGCCGCATAAAGCTCGGCCAGAGGAACAGAGGAATCAATAAGACCGAAATCCCCCACCGCCATCAAATCACCATTAGCTTCATGAATGACAAATGCTGAGCCTGCATGTTTACCCTGAACACTCCCATCGAAGTTGATTTTGATAAACCCTGATGGTGGGGGCTCCCAAGAGAGAAGACCGTATGTCGGTGTGCTGTCGAGGCAGCAAGAAAGCCCCAAAGGCCAAGACTATCAGAATCAAAATCAAAGTGGTAGAAAGTGTACTCAGCAGATAAGGAGATAGTTTTCCTGACTATCCTGTGAGGAGAGACATTCTCATCAGTGAAAATGAGTAGGTTCCAAGATAGCCAGATCTGATAAGCTATGTAGGCCAAAATAGCATCCTAGTGCTGGATACCCCTCCGAATATCCTGACGAAGAAAGTGCAGGAAAGAAACCTTCCGAGGATCGATGCCCCCCTCTCATAGGTGATGTCCCATAGTCTGCCATATCCGAGTAACTCTAGGGCAGGTGAAGATAGCATGATCAGCAGTCTCCTCCTCCTGACGCATAATGGGCAAGTAGGCTGAATGGTCATGCCCCTCCGAGAGAGCAGAGAGCAAGTCGGAAGATAGTCCCACATCAGCTTCCAAATAAAAAGTTGAATTCTAGGGTGGGTGGG
The DNA here is from genome assembly GCA_900491605.1 of Calamus simplicifolius. Taxonomy (NCBI): domain Eukaryota; kingdom Viridiplantae; phylum Streptophyta; class Magnoliopsida; order Arecales; family Arecaceae; genus Calamus; species Calamus simplicifolius. The sequence continues at coordinate 1,192,963 of UESW01004088.1, forward strand.
AAGCTTCCAGATCCACGCCGCTTCTTTCTTGTGCTGAGGCTGTGGCCTATAAATATCCATAAGGTCTTTAGTAGGAGCACTAGACATACAAGATTTCCTTCATAATCTGGTATCAGAAATATGGCCCGGTATGAGAGGAATGGAGAGGATCTGGCGAGAGAGCTCCTCACCAAAGAAGCGGGACACCGAGGATGTAATCCAGGCAGAGCGATCCTGGGCAATCAAATCATTAACTCTCATTCTGCTGAGTACATCAATGCTAATAGAAGTAGGCCATCAAGTCAGGGGAATATCTGCAATCCACGTATCCTGAACAACATCAACAGAGAAATCATCACCTATCATCCATAATATGTTATTCAGGATAATCGGAGTATGCCGACATACCTCTTTTCAAAAGAAAGAATAGCTACGGGTAGACTGAAAATTCCTAGAAGGCGTCCAATCACCGTATCTGGCACACATAAAGGAGCTCCACAGACATTGTGGATCAAGCAAAAAGTGGGAAGCATGCCGAGCAATCAAAGCCTCCCTTCTGATAGTCAATGACTGAATCCCAAGCCTTCCATCTCTAATCAGTAGATAGACAATTTTTCAAGCCAGCAAATGAATACTATGGCCATCCTGCATAGAAGCCCAAAGGAAGTCCCAAAACTATCTTTCAATTTTTCGGGATAGCAGCATTGGCTAGGAGATAGGAAGAGAGGTGAAGACCGATCGCAAAAGAGTGATCCTAGCCATCATGGATAGGCCCGTGACCTGTCAGCTGTCGAGACGGTCACTAACACGCCTCTCAATATCTCTCAAATCATTGCTCCATGGGCATCTTCCCGTAATAGGAATTCCCAAGTAAGATAGCGGATAAGCCTGAGCCGTGATGCTCAAATCTGAATGATAGCCTCCCTTGTTGAATGATTAGTCTTCGGACTGAAACATATCATGGATTTGTGCAGATTAACCTTCTGACTAGAGGCCCGACAATAAGACTGTATGATGGATGCGAAGGTTGACGCATTGTGGACAGTAGCATGGCCCAAAAGTATATAATTATTAGCAAAGAGGAGGTGAGACAACAAGGGGCCATGTGGGCCCGCAGAAAAGGGGGCAAGTCGTGATTTATGCTGTGCCAGGTAGAAAGCACGAGACAGTGGAGGACATGTTGACATTTCCCTCAAAATTTTAGAATATCGATATATTGAACTATGTGTTTTCAAGGATGATGTTCCAGAGCCATATAGTGCTACAGAGGATGTTCAGGACAGTTCTCCTATAGCCCAGCAGCAAGAACATGTTAGGACTCCACTAGATTTTTAAATGATTGAAGAATTTATGCCAGCAATGCAAAGTAATGATGTGATAAACAATCAATTTAATATTGATCATCGGGGAATGGTGTCAGACGAGAGTGTAGATGATGACTATTGGTCTGAACATGATGACTCAGATGAAGAGCCAAATGAAGATGAATTTTCATACAGAGATGATATAGTTCATGACACTGGCTTTAGTTCCATTCTAGTATATAGTCATCATAACCAATTCCAACTCAGATACATGATCATCAAGCTTTCGCATATGAATAAGTACCAGAATTTTATAATGAGTTGAATTTGCATGATGGCAGATGTGTTAGTACTCCGAGAGAGTTATCCTTCAATTCTCAATTTTGGGATCCATTAATGACTAAGTTTGTTAAAGGATTGTTGTTTAATACTAAAGATGAATTGAAGAGAGCCTGTGAAATGTATCACATCAAGAAGCAATGCACATATAATGTGGTGGAGTCAAAGAAATAATTCTGGTATGTGAAATGTGCCTCTTCAAGTACTGCCCAAAGTTGTCAATGAAGGTTGTGTGCTACAAAGTTGAAGAAGCATGGATTTTTTGAGATCATGGGTATGATGGGCCGCATTCTTGTTTATTCAGTAATTTAACTCGGGATAACAAACATATTAGTTCTTGAGTTATTAGCTATGTTGTTCGACATATTGTGGAGAAAGATTTAAGTGTGAATATTGAAGCTATTATAGCAACCATTGCAGAATAATTTCTATACGGTGTCATATTCCAAAGCATGGCATGGAAAGCAGAAGGCATTGATTGATATATTTGGTGAATGGAAACCATTATATGCAAAGCTTCCTAAATACATGCTTGCACTACAGAATGCAAACCCTGGAACAGTTGTATATTGGGATTTCTACAATGAAGCAAGTTCTTCTGTACGTGTCCTAATTATGTATTTTGGGCATTTCATTCATCCATTGAGGGGTTTCGGTATTATCGCCCGATGATTTCTATTGATGGAACACATCTTTATGGAAAGTACAGGGAGAAGATGCTCATTGCGATAAGCATTGATGCTGATAATAGGATATTTTCACTGCCCTATGCAATTGTAGTTGAAGAATATACTGCTAGCTAGAGCTAGTTTTTGCTGAGGCTTAGGAGGCATGTTGTGAAAGATAAAATAGTATTTGTCTTATTTCTGATCGACATCCAAGTATACTAAGTGCCATAGCTGATAATGAAAATAGATGGGCTCCACCAAAAGCTTATCATCGGTATTGTTTGAGATATGTATGCAGTAATTTTAACTTGAGATTCTCAAATATTCAGTTGAAAAGAGCAGTATAAAAAGTAGGAAGCGAACATCAGCTTTGGAAGTTTAACTTTCTGATGAAAAGGATTAAAAGAGTCAATGCAGAAGTTTGGACTTGGCTATCGAAGTTGGAGCCGGAGAAGTGGACATTGGTACATGACGGGGGCTTTCGCTATGGTATTTTGACAACAAATCTCTCGAACATTTTTAATGGTGTGTGAGGGGAGCTAGAAATGTGCCAATTACAGTGTGTGTTCAGATGACATTTCATCGTCTCGTTAAGTATTTCAATACGAGACGCGCAGAAGCCTTAAGGTATGTACAGGAGAACCCTAATAACTTCTTCACTCCTCATGTTTTGATTAAGGTTGCTGAAGGTCAGGCCAAAGCTAATGAGCACAGAGTAACCAACTACAACATGCAAAGAGCCACTTATAAAGTTGTGACAAGAAGGTTCAGTGAAGCTCTCAGGGGTGAAGGCAATGTTCAGAATGTATCACTCAGTGACCATATTTGTTCATGTGGGAAGTGAACAATATACAAATATTCGTGTACACATATCTTAGCAGTGTGCCAAGAGATTGGCATGGACTCAACGCCTCTTGTTAACGAATTATATAGTATTGGCTCCTACATTACTGCTTGGGGTGGGTAGTTCAACCCGGTACCACACGAAGACTACTGGATGGTGATGCCATTCACGTGCTTACCTGATCAGGATCGTCTCAAGCCAAGAAAAGAGGAAAGCCAAAGTCAACCCGGATCCCTAATGAGATGGATAAGGTTTAGCCTAAAAGAACAAATAGATGTTCTATTTGTAGGCAAATAGGTAATTCTAGACACTGTTGTCCTAATGTAACTGCTAGACCTTCAGGATCGTAAATTTATGTACTCTAAGTAAATTAGGCATTGTTGTGCTAACGATGCATTTACTTTGTAAGAGTTACTTGATTTTCTTCTAGTTAATGAGCAGCTTGAATCTTCTATTAGTTTTAATTGATATTGTATCCAGAGAACTCTATTTTCAATTAGTTTTAATTGATATTGTAGTTCTACAAATGCAAAATGCTTGTAGTGGCTTGGCAAATGTAGTGCTATAGCTTCCTCATTAAAATATATCAAGTTGTGGGCTGTTAATGCTGTTAATGTAAGTGTTATATTTGTGCTAAATTTCTCTGATATCAGGTTCTTTCAAACGACTCCTTAATCTCCATTATTGCAGCAGAATGCAATGAGAACAAAATGAATTGTCTTGACGTTTCTGTTTCAGCTAAGCGAACTTCAAATTCAATGATGCCTGGGAAATCTGTGGAGCCCACTCTTTTGGATCTTTTGGTCAAATCCATGAGCTGATACGGTGATGTGAATGCGATCATATATATGCTCAAAAATAAGTTCATTGAGGTTTAAGTGTTGTGTGCTGGTGCAGTGCCAGTTTGGCATTATTTTCATGCTGCTGCAAACTTTGCTCATTCAAGATAGTTATTTTCCCCCCTCTTTCTGCACCCAATAATTTGTTATACTGTTAACATGTCTGTCTGACTGTTTTTTTGCTGAATATGTAAATTTTTGCTACAATTAAGCCTCACGTATTGTAATATGATTTTGATTTAATTAACTAATGAGTCTCTAAAATATTTACTTGTAAGAATTAGTCTTGATAGAATTTAGGCACCAATGATTAATGTATAATAAGCAAAATGAGCTGTGAAACATTGATCTATGGATCAGCACAGGACTTTTTCCAATGGCTGCAGTGTATCATTTTTGAATTTTTGATGCAACGAGTTGATGACAAATTTTAAAGTGAGCCATGCCCGAATGATTTCATCTCTCTTTCTCTCCAACGGCTGCAGGTGTTTCAGTCTAAGTTTTAGTTGGAAAGCATCAAACCAAATCGCCACTTGAAGTGGTGATTTCAGTGTAAATAAAATCGCCACTTGAAATGGTGATTTCAGCGTAAATAAAATTGCCACTTGGAATGGTGATTTAATATAAAAATTTCAGTAACCAATTGATTCCTATGACTGCATTAGGTGTTCTACTTTTGGACGAAATCGAAAGAAGACACTTCTAATGGAAGGAAATTGTAAATTATTTTTTCAGGATTGAATAACTTTAAGTTACTCAACCGAAACTTAACCAAAAGTCAACCGAAACTCACGTCATCCAAAATTATATCTCACAAGGATCAAATATCATCGCATCAGCAAAATAACACATACTCACCAAAATTTAATATAACTTATACACTCAAAAAATGTTTACAATACTTGGTTTGAGTACAACAACCTAGGCAACCTTGGTTCCACATCCGCATCTAGGTCAGCAAATTCGTCCAGGTCATCGCCTGTAAGTCACCATCGATAGAGAGCCCCCAACACTCACTTGAAATACCCCCTCCTGAATGGGGATCATGATAGGATGAAAAACATCAGGCATATCAGCGTCCCAATGCGACCGGATGACATCCTCACTGATCTCGGTGATATCCGCATCAGCAATGTCATCAATGCGATATGCAGTGTGATCTTGACTGGCAGATGTACCTTTCTCGGCATCACTCCTGTGCGAATACTCATGTGCTAATGGCGACCACATGCAAGAAAGCGATGGTGTATGATGAAATGTCTCCATCGTTGGATCAAGATTAGCTCTTGTAGAGTCCGACCCCTCCGGATAGAGTGCCGCTGCAGGTATGCTCCGAACGTATCGATGCCCGATGACAGAAAATGTATCATAAGCTATCGCCGTCATGCTCCTCAAAATCTATAGCTGCTCATCCTCTATTGGGACAACTATAGCCCACTCGACCTCCAAAGTCAAATGTTGAAATCTGCATATAAAATGACAACAAAAATTCATATCAACAAAAATAATAGTACAAATATATGCACACACTACAAGAAAAATGACTTATTATGATAAATTAATTCATCGCAATAAGTACAAAAATCACCGTAATAAGTTATTACGACGATAAAAAATTCATCGTAATACGTTCAAAAATCATCATAATAATCTGTTGTCGTAATAACTTATTATGACAAAATTATTTTTATCGTAATAAATAACATATTACGATAAAAATATATCGTCATTATAAATTTTAAAAAAATATAATTTAAAATAAATATTTATTACGATGAATTATTTTCGCTATAATAGATAGTATTATGGCGAAATTAAGTTGTCGTAATAGATTATATATTATTACAGCAAATTATTTTTACTGTAATAGCTACCTATTACGGTAAAATTAAGTCACCGTAATATATTAGATAACATATTAGATATTATTATGATGAGTTAATTTCGCCGTAACAGGTTAGACGTTATTACGGCGACTTAGTTTCACCGTAATAGCTTCTTATAATGGCAAAACTGAATCGCCATAATAGATAGAATGATGTGATTATTTTGGCTTTGTAAAATAGACTGGTACTACTGATGTATTTTATGCTATGAATGTACAAACCACTGTATATGTGATATGAGGAGCTTAGGCTCATGATGATGCATGATGTGCTACATACAAATATGATGATGATATGTATCACCGCGGTTCTCATATGACGTGAAATGATGTGAAATGCCTAGTGATACGGGACTCACCTCCACAGGAGGAGATATGTGGAGGACACATATCTAGAGGATGTGATGTGATTGATATATGGCATAACGCACACACATCTAGAGGATGTGTCATGATTGATTATGATATATGGTATAACGCTAGTACCAGGACCCTTCCTCTTAGGGGACATTAAAGAGTGATACACCATATGGGTATTGTAGGGCCGTGGGACACATAAGGAAGTAATAATATAAATATAGTGGTTTGTTTACATTGCATATTTTGACATTTATTGTATAATTAAGCTTCCAAAATTATTTGAGCTGATGACATACATGTTTTGATAACATGATGAATGTATTTGAAATTGAAAGTTTTATACATGAAAATGTGGTTTGATAATATCTTGACAAAATGATTATATAATAGTAGGCTTACTTATTGAGTGTAAGCTCATATAAATCTTACAATATTTTTCAGAGCCACAGGACTAAAGAATGGGATTTGGGGTAGTTGGAGCTTCTATCAGAGAAAATTAAGATCCAACATTTTGTTGTAACCCCATTAATTTATGTATGATGAGCATATAGCCAAAAACTCATAATTATGGCTTGTACTAAAATGTTTGACTCTGAATGACATAGTGGTAATATCCTTCCTTGAATAAATTAGACTGTTACAGGACGCCTTGCATGCCAGGCATGTGGCGGGTTGCCACCCCTGGATCCCACATTGGGTCTGGGGCAAGATAGCTTTTATGGTATCAGAGCCTAGGTTTGATCTTAAGAACAAACACAGGATGACACTAGGCAAAACAGTAGGATGACACTGGTAGGGTAACAACTCTAAGATGATACACACACACACATATATATATATATATATGTTTTGAAAACTTAGGGGTTTGTAAAGATATTAATTGGAACCAAACTTGGCAGGGAATAGTCATGCCTCGTCACACCAGAAGTATGCAACAAGTTGGAGGTTCCTAGGCTAGTGACTCTGGCCAGCAGGGAGGCTAGCAAACTTCTGGAGGCTCTGATTCCATTAATGTGGCTGGCAATGGCTAGCAACAGCGCCAGACTGAGATACTTTAGGCCCTTATGAAAATGGTGCAGGCTATGCAGCAGCAGATCCAACAAGTGGTGCCTGCTCAGCCCGTCCCTCATACTCTGCAAAACCCGCGAGTCGAACCTGAACCATCAGTCTAGCCCGCTCGCCGTAACCCTGGCGAGGAGGAGGTCGGAGCTTTGCTGAGTTTAAGAGCTTAGCCCCTGCTCCCTTCTTTGGATCCACCAACCCCGCTGATGCTGAGGGATGGATAAGGGAGATGGAGAAGGCCTTCATGGTCCATGGTAGCCAGGAGGAGGAGCGGATCAGATTTGCCACCTACCTCCTTCAAGGGGAGGCATATGATTGGTGGTTGCATATGGAGCAGCGATTGGGTGGACAGGTTGTTTCCTGGAGGGAGTTCAAGGAGGTCTTTTTCAACAAATACTTCCCCAATAGTGTGCAAAGACAGATGGAGTCTGAGTTTCTGGAGCTGGAGCAGAAGAATCTCTTATGGCCCAGTATGAAGCCGAGTTCACTAGGCTAGCCCGGTTTGCTCCGGAAATAGTGACCACTGAGAGAGCCAAGATCACCAGGTTCACTAAAGGACTGCGACCCAAACCGAGGCAAGCAGTCAATGCATTTGAACTCTCCACGTATTGTGCTATGGTGAGTAAAGCCCTGGTGATCGAAAGAGACATGAATAGGAACCAGAAGGAGTGGGAGCTACAGAGGAAGAGGAAGGGGTCTCCTTCGGGCCAGTCTTCAGGGCAGGCCAAGAAGAAAGATACATATCAGCCCCCCCAAGATCAAGGGTAAGGAGACCCGTTGCCCTCACTGCGAGAACTTCCACCCGGGCAGGCAGTGTCGTGGGCCGAGAGGTGCCTGCTTCATATGTGAGAAAGTGGATCACAAGATGGCCACTTGTCCCCTTCGGAGAGATCAGTTGCCTTCTCCAAATCTTGGGATGAACCAGCAGCAGCAGCGAGGACCCAGGGAAGGGTCTTCACCCTCACCCAACAGGATGCTGCCGCTTCTAACTCCGTTGTGGCAGGTATACCTGTTACTTAAGTACTCCTTTAAGATTATTTCATTCATATGCGATATAATGCATTAATCATGAATGATAAATAGGAAAGCAATATGACATCTAAGACAATCTAAACTTTATGATCAGGGACAATTAAAGTAGGCAACACTTATGCTCAAACTTTAGTAGATCCGGGTGCCACGCATTCATTTATATCTGATGCTTATCTTGCCAATAATGCATCGTTGATACCCGTTCCCCTAGAACAAGAGTTGCTCATTGCATTCCCAAATGGAGATGTTATGAAGGTGGAGTCTGTATGCAGATCCTGCTAGATCAACGTGGGCGACAAGAGGCTGGAGGCTGATTTAATTGTCCTTCCATTGAAATCCTTTGATGTTATCCTTGGGATGGACTGGTTGGCCTCCTATCATGCTTCGGTAGACTGTTTCAGGAAAATGGTGATCTTCAAAATCCCTAATCAACCTGAATTCAGTTTTACTGGAAGCCAGGAACACTTGGCCTCAGTGTTTGTATCAGCACTGCAGGCTGCCAAATATTTGAAGAAAGGTGGCCAAGGGTTTCTTGCTGTGGTCAAGGATCTTCAGCAGGAAGAGGTCAAGTTGGAGGATATTCCAGTGGCTATGGAGTTTCCTAACGTCTTTCAAGATGATTTGACCGAGTTATCTCCAGACCGGAAGTTGAGTTCACCATTGATTTGGCCTCTGGCACTGGACCTATATCCAAGGCCCCGTACCGTATGGCCCCAGCTGAACTAAAAGAGTTGAAGAGCCAATTGCAGGAGCTCCTAGATCGGGGATTTATCAGACCGAGTGTCTCTCCTTGGGGTGCTCCAGTATTATTTATCAAAAAGAAAGATGGGAGTCTTCGGCTCTGCATTGATTACCAAGAAATCAATAAGGTAACAGTGCGGAATAAGTATCCCTTGCCGAGGATTGATGATCTGTTTGATCAACTCCAAGGAGCTCGGGTATTCTCAAAGATTGATCTTCGGTCAAGATACCATCAACTCAAGGTCAAGGCTGGAGACGTGCCTAAGACAGCATTCAGGACTAGTATGGCCACTACGAGTTCTTAGTGATGCCGTTTGGGTTAATTAATGCCCCGGCAGCATTCATGGACTTGATGAATAGAATCTTTAAGCCATACTTGGACCAGTTTGTGGTGGTGTTCATTGATGACATCCTGGTGTATTCTAAAAGCCAGGAGGAGCATGTGGACCACCTGAAGATTGTTCTACAAACTCTTCGGGAGAAAAAGCTTTATGCCAAGTTACAGAAGTGTGACTTCTGGTTGAGCCAAGTATCATTCTTGGGTCATGTAATATCTAAAAATGGCATAACTGTGGACCCAAAGAAGATTGAGGCAGTTGTAAACTGGAGTCGACCTTCCAATGTATCTGAAGTCAGAAGCTTCGTGGGGCTGGCTGGATATTATCGCAGATTCGTGGAGGGCTTTTCTCGCCTTGCTCTACCCCTGACTCGCTTGATCCAAAAGCAAGCGAAGTTTGACTGGACCGAGGAGTGTGAGAGAAGTTTTTAGGAGCTGAAACAACGCCTAGTGTCAGCCCTCATCCTTACCCTTCTGTCAGGATCTGGAAGATTCACTCTATACACGGATGCTTCTCGAAAGAGATTGGGATGTGTTCTGATGCAAAATGAGAAGGTGATAGCTTATGCCTCCAGACAGCTAAAGCCATACGAGCAAATTTATCCAACTTATGACCTGGAGTTGGCCGCTGTGATTTTTGCCTTGAAGATCTGGCGGCATTATCTATATGGAGAGGCATGTGATGTGTACACGGACCATAAAAGTCTAAAGTACATCTTCACTCAGAGGGAGTTAAATTTAAGGCAAAGGAGGTGGATGGAGCTACTAAAAGATTATGACCTGAACCTGCACTATCACCCAGGGAAGGCCAATGTGGTAGCTGATGCCTTGAGTAGGAAGTCCTCCTCGGAGTTAGCTTCTATGATCACCTCTCAGCCTCACATCCAGAGGGATCTTGAGAAGCTGGAGGTTGGATTGCGAGTACAACGGCCCGATGGGCTTGTAGCAGCACTTATACTCTAACCAACTCTGTTAGATAGGATCAAGTCCTCCAGAAAGAAGACTTGGACCTGCAAAGGATTAAAGAAGCTGTGAAGTCAGGGGTTCAAAATGAATTTGCTATAATGGAGGATGGATCCCTGAGATTTGATGGCAGGCTCTGTGTGCCAAATGTGGTGGAACTAAGAGCATAGATTCTGAAGGAGGCCCACTATTCTCCTTACACGGTGCACCCAGGAGGTATCAAGATGTACAAAGACCTTAAAGAAAACTTTTGGTGGAAAGGAATGAAGAGCGAGATTGCTCAGTATGTAGCTAAATGTTTGGTATGTCAGCAAGTGAAGGCTGAGCATCAAAGGCTTGCGGGACCCCTTCAATCTCTGATGATTCCACAATGGAAATGGGAGAAGATCATTATGGACTTTGTGACTGGTCTGCCTAGGACCCCAGGAGCAATGATGCGGTATAGGTCATTGTGGACAGATTGACGAAGCAGCCCATTTCCTGCCATTCAGAGTTGGGATCTCCAGTGAGAGATTGGCCAACATGTATATTGAGCAAATTGTGAGGCTTCATGGTATTCCCTTATCTATTGTATCAGATCGAGATACTAGGTTTGTGTCCCAATTTTGGAAGAGTCTTCATAGAGCTCTGGGGACCAAATTAAACTTCAGCACTGCCTTCCATCCCCAGACAGATGGGCAGTCTGAGAGAACCATACAGACCTTGGAGGACATGCTGCGAGCCTGTGTGATGGACTTGGGTGGTGCTTGGGACAACCACTTATCTTTAGTGGAATTTGCTTACAATAACAGCTACCAAGCCAGTATCCAGATGGCTCCATTTGAGGCCTTGTATGGTAGGAAATGCAGATCTCCCTTATGTTGGGATGATGTGGGAGAGAGAAAATTGTTGGGCCCTGAGCTGATTCGGCAGACAGTAGAGAAGGTGCAACTGATCAAGGGACGACTCCGCACAGCTCAGAGCCGCTGATGTAAGAAGAAGGGAGCTAGAATTTCAGGTTGGAGATCATGTCTTCCTGAAGATATCACCAACCAAAAATGTGATGAAATTTGGGATTAGAGGTAAACTGAGTCCACGATACATTGGGCCATTTGAGATTCTGAGTAAAGTAGGGGAGGTGGCTTATAGCCTGGCATTACCTCCGGTACTCTCTGGGGTACACAATGTATTTCATGTATCCATATTGAGGAGGTACATTTCTGACCCCAGCGATGTGATAGAATTTGAGCCCATGCAGTTAAGGAAGGATCTAACGTATGGGAACATCCTGTGCGTATTGTGGACCGCAAGGATCAAGTTTTAAGACGACGTAGCATTCCTTATGTCAAGGTTCAGTGGAGTAACCATTCTGAGAGGGAAGCTACTTGGGAACTTGAGGAGGAAATTAAAGAAAAATATCCTTAACTGTTTGTAACATAACATATGTAAATGGAAAGAAGATTAATCATATGATCAAAGCTTTGGATTCTAAATGTTATATGAAGTACACCAATTTTGAGGCCAAAATTTTTATAAGGAGGGGAGATGTGAACCCCCTGTTCATCTAGGATCCTTACATGGTGAGGATCCGCCATTGTTGACGGAGGAAGGGGGGCGCCGCCCCTTCCTCCATCATTGTTGACGGCCGCGGCAAGGGGTGCCGCAGCCAATCAAAGAAAGGGGGTGCCGACGCGCCCCCCTTCACACGGACGCAGGGTTGGGGATAGCCCTCCCCTTGCCATGATTTAAGGAGGGGGGGAGCACCCCTCCTCCTACATTCTCCTCCCCCCCACTGCCGGCCAAGGTACGAGAGAGAGAGAATGAGAGAAAAAAAAGAGGGACGGAGAGCCAGTTCATGGCTTGGTTCGGGCCCGGTGGAGTGCCCGTCGGCTCGCTGGGCCCGGGTTACGACGACGACCTCTACCGGCGCCGGGGCAGCATCCGGTGGAGGTTCGGCTGGCCGTGCCACCAGCACGGATCATGCCGCGAACAAGTGACAGAGAGAAAGAGAGAAATTGAGGGAGAAAGAGAGGGAGAGGGAGGGCCAGGTTGCCCGGGGATTGGCCGGCGGCGGCCCTAGCCGCCAGCACGACTCCCCCTGTTTCGGGTGAAACAAGGGAGGGGGTGGGGAAGAAGGGAGGCATGGGATGGCTTGGGCCGTCCCACGTTGGGCCCTATTGGGCCGGCTCACGAGCTATTTTAGGGCTGCATTTTGGGCCCCGTGTTGGGTCAAAAATGGAGAAATAAAAATATGACCCGATCCGGCGTTGATTCTAGTTTCTCGGGTATTTTAATTTCCCCATTCGGTCTTATATTGGGAGATATTCGAGCCCAAAGTTGGGCCCACGATTAGACTGGGTAGACCTTAGGGGATGCTTTATTATTCAATTTTAGAGATTTAATTGTGAAAATTAATGTTATAGGTAACCAGATGTCCACATAGCTAATTTACAGTTTGGGATTAGCATACTGAGGTAAGTAAGCCATTTATTATAATTTTCATAATTTATTAAAATATGAAAATTATTTATTTAAATGCTATACGGATATATTGCATTATTTGTGTAAGTAAGCTAATTATCATGATTTTATAATTATTTAATATATAAATCTTTGGACATATATTTTTTAGAGCCACAGGACTGAAGAATGGGATTTGGGGTAGTTGGAGCTTCTATCAGATGAAATTAAGATCCAACATTTTGTTGTAAACCCATTAATTTATGTATGATGGGCATATAGCCAAAACTCATAATTATGGCTTGTACTAATATGTTTGACTCTGAATGACATAGTGGTAATATCCTTCCTTGAATAAATTAGACTGTTACAGGATGCCTTGCATGCTAGGCATGCAGCGGGTTGCCACCCCTAGATCCCACATTGGGTCTGGAGCGTGACATATTGTGTATAACAGATTATGCTGGAAGGGATCCAAATGTTTTGACCGACAACTATTTTTTGATCTATTAATTACTGGCTACAACTCTACCAATTTGAAGGAAATTCCAGGAATAAAAGTGTGTTACTTTAAGGCTTAAGTCTCACTTACATTTTCCATGTTTGCTTGATTAGTTCTCAATCCGTGTTTATTGAACTGAAAGATTAATTCAAAGTGCTAGAATGTCCCTCATATCGAAAGTAAAAAAAAAATATACAAATGCCTCTTTAACCATTGCAGACAGCAATTTAAATGTCAACCAAGAAATTTAGTTTAGAAAATCTCATAATTATTTCATGCAGAGTTAAGTGACAGCGAAATTATACAATAATTCTAAATTGAACTCTTTTAAATGCCCTCTCATCCTTTTTCCTTCTTTTCCTTGCAATGCATATGCTACCATAATGCAGTAACTGCAGCCATGCAACCAAATATGCTTTGATAAATTTATTTAACATAGTTTATGAAAAAACTCAATTGCATTCATCTGAGGGCAATGCAGCAAGCGCACATTAGGCGCACGGATTGACCTACCACGCATGCCAAGATTCAATGGGTTTTATCGCGTATTGCACACGCAGCGGCATGCACACATGATCAATCCATGCACCCGATATGCCCTTCCTGCACTGCCTTTCGGTGCAGCAAGTCTTTTCCTTTGTGTTGGGGAGATTGTTGAGAAATTGTTGCCCCAATCTTATTGATTTTGATGATTACCAAAAGCCATGAGTATATTAAAAGATGCAATGAATTTATTTACATGAGCAATGAATTTATTTAGAATAATCAATGAGTATGTTAAGTATGACTTTAATCAATTTGAAAGTAACTTCAAGCTCCATGTTTAAGCTTTCAAAAAGAAATTTTTATACTTCATATCTCAATCAATGAGTTTTTGGAACATTTCTTGAATTGATTCCTAATGACAATTTTATTGTATTCAAGTCAAAAATTGATTTAAAATGAATCTGGAACGAATTTCAAAGTCAATCAGAAAATTCTCTGATTTTTGATACGTTTCGAGCCGACTCTAGAGTTTCAGAGTCGACTCCACTCAGTATACAGAGATGTCTGTTTGTCTCGAGTCGACCTCTGTGATTTCTCGAGTCGACCCCCGATTTTGTCGAGCCGACCCCATGACTGTGTGAGTCGACTCCGCTCAGACACCAGAGAATTGTTTTTCTGAGCACTTCTCGAGTCGACCCCTTGCTTTTCATGAGTCGACCCCCGACTGTCAGGAGTCGACACCTTATTTTCGTTGAGTCGACCCTTTAACTTTCTGAATGTTTCTATTTTTGGCATCGCATCTTCGAGCCGACTCGCCTAAAGCTGGAGCCGACTCCAACAAATCTGGGCGTGATTTTTTCTGAATGCCAACTCAGTGCCAACGGTAAGATTTTTCAATAACGGCTATATTTCTTTGTTTCTAACGGCTATATTTTTGCAGAGTCTATAAATAGAGAAGCCGTTTTCAAATCAAAAAGATAGAAATACAAATCAAGAGAGAAAAGAAAAATCCTTCAGAAAAAGAGGAAAAACAGAGCGTCATTTGAAAAATCCGAGATTCAAAAATAGAGTGAAAGAAAAGGTGTGAAATCAAAGGAGACTTCATCTGTGCTCAAGTTCATCAATCCAAGAAAGTCTAGAAGAAAATCCAAGAGCCGTTCAAGATCAAATCAAGAGATTTTCAACATTCAAAGAAAGGAAGAAAAAGCTCAAATCAACTCCAACATTCAATCCGTGAAGAATCTGAGCTGAGGCCCGATTCCACACTTCAAAGGAGTTGAGGAAGAGAAGAAAAGAAGAAAAGCCTGCACTCAAATCAAATCTAAACAGGCTCTTCTAAACCTTGCTTTTATTTTGAAATATCTGCTCCAAAGGAGCTGTTTTGTATTAAACTTACATTTTCATCTTGTGGTTTACTGATTCAATCAGAGGGTTGAATTAGTGGAGGTAGTGTACCTCGTCACAAGCTAAGGTTAGCTTGTGTGTTGGGTTTTGTGCTAGTGAACCCGTGTAAAACCGGCTGGGTTCGTTGTGATCCCGGAAAACAACAAGTTTGGGTTGTAAGCTTGTAAAACAACTCGACTGTAATCGAGGTGATTATAGTGTGGACCCAAGTGGAGCTTGGGAGTGGACGTAGGTGTTGGATACACCGAACCACTATAAAATTTCTGTGTTTGCCGTGCTTATTTATCTCTCTCTCTTGCTATCGTGCTTTAACTTGAATTAATTGTTTACATCCTCTCATCAATAGTTTAAATTACTTTAAAAAGGCTTAATTTTTAAAGAACCCAATTCACCCCCCTCTTGGGTTGCCATCTGGGCCAACAATTGGTATCAGAGCTTGTGCTCATTTGTTTTTGATTGATCACACGATCAAGAGCGAAAGATCCAAATGGCAACACAAGCCAGCTCAAGTTTTGCTGAGGGTCATTCCATAAATAGACCACCCTTGTTTAATGGTTCCAACTATTCATATTGGAAAGCAAGAATGAGGATATTCATTCAAGCTTCAGATTATGAATTGTGGAGTGTAATAATTAATGGACCTAGTACACCCACACACTTAGTTGATGGTTCTATAGTTCCTAAACCCGAAAGGGATTGGAATGAAAATGATAGGAAGATGGCTCAGCTTAATGCAAAAGCCATGAATATTTTATATTGTTCTCTTGATGCTAATGAATTTAATCGTATCTCTACCTGTAATTCCGCTAAAGAGATATGGGATAGATTAGAGGTTACCCATGAGGGAACCAACCAAGTTAAAGAATCTAAGATTAATATACTTGTGAATAAATATGAATTGTTTAGCATGGTACAATCTGAAACCATAACATGCATGTATACTAGATTTACCGATATTGTTAATGGTTTGAAGAGTCTTGGAAAAACCTATACTAATGCTGAATTAGTTCGCAAAATTCTTAGGTCATTACCAAGATCATGGGAAGCCAAAATGACAGCCATTCAAGAAGCCAAAGACCTAAACACTCTACCTTTGGAAGAGCTTCTTGGATCTCTTATGACCCATGAATTGACAATGAAGCAACATGTGGAGGAGGACAACAAAAAGAAGAAGACAATTGCCCTCAAGGCTGCAAAAGTTGAAGATAGCAGCAGCGATGATGAGGATGATGATGAAGACACAGCTCTTCTAGCAAGAAAGTTTAAGAAATTCATGAGGAGAAAGAAACCCTTCCACAAAAGAAAATTTAGAAATAAGATGGAAGGAGAAAAGGAAAAAGATAAGGACAAGGACAAAGAGAAAGACCCCTTGATCTGTTATGAATGTAAGAAACCGGGGCATTATAGATATGACTGTCCGCAATTGAAAAAGTCCTTCAAGAAAAAGAAGAAAGCGTATGTTGCAACTTGGAGCGACAGTGATGAATCTTCTTCCGAAGAAGAAGAACAAAAGAGGTTGCCAACATTTGTTTTATGGCGAATGACGACGATGAGGAATGTCTTGTGGCCAAGAGATCAAAGAGAAAGTGGTATCTTGATAGTGGCTGCTCAAGATATATGACGGGTGACAAAGAAGAATTCATCACCCTTGAAGAAAAGAAAGGAGGAGTTGTTACGTTCGGGGATAATGGTAAAGGTCAGATTATGGGCCTTGATAAAATCCGTATAACTCCATCCACTTTTATAGACAATGTACTTTATGTTGATGGTTTGAAGCATAACTTAATTAGTATAAGCCAATTGTGCGATAAAGATTTTAAAGTATCATTTGAAACCTCTTTCTGCACAGTATCTAATTCCATTGATAATAGCATTGTATTTACTGGTTATAGACATGGCAATGTTTACTTGGTTGATCTAGACAAATTATCTATGAGTGATCATTGCTTAATTGCTGATAATGCTAATATGAATGAAATTGGATGGTTATGGCATCGTAGATTAGGTCATGCAAGCACACACCTAATTTCAAAACTAATTAAAATGGACTTAGTTAAAGGGCTACCTAAAATAGATTTTAAAACAACAAAATATGTGATGCATGTCAATTTGAAAAACAAACAAGAAGTTCTTTCAAATCTAAAAATGTTGTTTCAACTTCTAGGCCATTAGAGCTACTTCACATGGACCTTTTTGGACCAACTAGAACCACAAGTCTAGGAGGAAAGAAATATGGTCTTGTGATTGTAGATGATTACTCTAGATACACTTGGGTATTATTTTTGGCTCACAAAGATGAGACTTTCTCAATATTCTTGAAATTCTTTAAGAAAGTCACAAATGAGAAAAACACCACCATAGTGTCTCTAAGAAGTGATCATGGAACTGAATTTGAAAATCACCTATTTGAATATTTCTGTGCTGAAAATGGTATTAATCATAACTTTTCTGCACCTAGGACCCCACAACAAAATGGTGTTGTAGAAAGGAAAAATAGGACTTTAGAAGACATGGCCCGTACCATGCTATGTGAAAGCAACCTACCAAAGTATTTTTGGGCGGAAGCTATAAACACGGCATGTTACATTTTAAATAGAGCCCTAATAAGACCAATACTTAAGAAAACACCTTATGAACTATGGCAAAACAGAAAACCTAATATTAGATATTTTCATGCATTTGGTTGTAATTGTTTTGTTCACAATAATGGTAAAAATAATTTAGGTAAATTTGATGCTAAATCTGATGAAGGAATATTCTTAGGATATTCAACAACTAGTAAAGCATATAGAGTATTTAACAAAAAAACTTTAGTTGTTGAAGAATCCATTCATGTAGTTTTTGATGAATCTTTAGCAACTCGTTTCGAAAAGTTTGATGATGAGGAAGATACAAACATAATTGAGAAAGATCTTGAAAAATTAAATATTGATGTATCTTCAGATCATGAGCAAGAAGCTAAAGATAATGATTCACCTAAGGATGATGATACTAACACTAATCATAATGATATGGATCTTCCTAGAGATTGGAGATACGCTTATAGTCACCCTAAGGAATTGATTATAGGTGATCCATCTCAAGGAATAAGAACTAGATCATCTATGAGAAATATTAGTAATCATCTTGCATTTGTATCACAAATTGAACCTAAATCTATTGAAGAAGCTGAAAAAGATAATAATTGGATGTTAGCTATGCAAGAAGAATTAAATCAATTTACTAGAAATAACGTATGGACATTAGTAGAAAGACCTAAATATCATTCTGTTATAGGATCAAAATGGGTATTTAGAAATAAACTAGATGAAAATGGCATAGTAATTAGAAACAAAGCTAGATTAGTTGCAAAAGGATATAATCAAGAAGGTATTGATTTTGATGAAACCTTTGCACCAGTAGCTAGATTAGAAGCCATTAGACTATTACTTGCATTTGCATGTCACATGAATTTCAACTTATTTCAAATGGATGTAAAAAGTGCTTTTTTAAATGGATTTATAAATGAAGAAGTATATGTAGAACAACCACCAGGTTTTGAAGATCATGAATTTTCAAATCACGTTTTTAAATTGCACAAAGCATTGTATGGTTTGAAACAAGCACCTAGAGCATGGTATGATAGATTAAGTAAATTCTTAATTGAAAATGATTTTATAAGAGGAAATGTAGATAAAACATTATTTTTGAAAAGAAAAGGTAAAGATTTATTAGTAGTTCAAATATATGTTGATGATATTATTTTTGGTGCTACTAACAATCTTCTATGTCAAGAATTTGCTAAGTTGATGCAGGGTGAGTTTGAAATGAGCATGATGGGAGAACTCAACTTCTTCCTTGGACTCCAAATCAAACAAGAAAAGGAAGTGATTTTCATCAACCAAACCAAGTACACAAAGGAACTACTCAAAAAGTTTGGTATGGATTCAATGAAACCCCTTGGAACTCCAATGAGTCCTTCATGCAAATTAGACAAAGATGAGGAAGGTAAGAAAGTTGATCAGAAGTACTATCGAGGTATAATCGGATCCCTACTCTACTTAACTGCAAGTAGACCTGATATAATGTTCTCTGTTTGTCTATGTGCTAGATTTCAATTAGAACCTAAAGAATCTCACTTAATTGCTGTTAAAAGAATACTAAGATACTTAATTGGAACAAAAAATGTAGGCTTATGGTATTCTAGAGACTCAACTTTGAACTTAATTGCATATTCTGATTCTGATTATGCTGGATGTAAGTTAGATAGGAAAAGCACAAGTGGTGCATGCCAATTCTTAGGAAGTAACTTAATCTCATGGTTTAGCAAAAAGCAAAATTCAGTTGCATTATCAACTACTGAAGCTGAATATGTTGCAGCTGGAAGTTGCTGTGCTCAAATCCTATGGATTAAGCGACAACTTGAAGACTATGGTATCACACTTGACAAAACACCTATAAAATGTGACAACACAAGTGCAATTAATCTAACAAAAAATCCAATTCAACATTCTAGAACAAAACACATAGAAATTAGATATCATTTTATTAGAGAACATGTAACGAATGGAGAAATATGTCTTGATTATGTTAATACTGAAGATCAATTAGCTGATATATTTATAAAACCCTTGAGTGAAGAAAGATTCTGTTATCTTATAGGAGAGTTAGGGATTTGTGATCCATTAGAATGATTATGAAACCCCTAAGAAAAATTATCTAGAACTCTGTCTGCTCTTTGATCTTTAAGGAAATCTTATCTAGAATTCACATCTAATTGATCTATTAAAATCCAATGATTTTTTATCAATTTTTCATGATCAATATCCGGACACATTTCAGATTCTCTGAAACTTTGTGTTTTTGCTCTGAAATGGTCTCGGAGCCGACTCGGTCAGTATCGGAGTCGACTCCATGTTTCTGCTGAAACTCTGGAGCCGACCCCATCTCTGTGCTAGTCGACTCCACTTCGGGATAGATTTTGTGACTACCCGAGTCGACCCCACACTTTGCGGGAGCCGACTCGAAGTGGTCCCAGGTCGATTTATCTAGGGCAGAGTCGACTCCTCGTTCACTTCTATACTCTCAAATCATTCAAATACTCTCTCCAAAATTTTTCCTAACCTACCAAATCCTTAGAAATCCTTGATTAACCTTTCCACTAAATCAAATGGCTCCTAAAACCCGTGGTTCTAGTCTTGGAGCGGCCGGGATGAAAAGGAAGAAGGCGGTGAAGAAGACTGTGAGGCGTCCCGCTCGCGAACCCTCTCCGAGCATGGATTCCACCTCATCCTCTTCAACTCCGAGTGCTTCTCCTACTACGGCCATATCTCAGGTAGACCGTCTAGCCGATAGAGTGATTACAACCGGGAGAAAGGTTGATTTTGAACTATTTGAGGCAGAAGGTTTTCTTGTCGGGAGGCAGTTAATTGAAATGGGATGGGAGAAAATATGTTCTTTAGATTGTCCAACCTACCCAGCCCTAGTTAAAGAATTTTATAAAATCTGTCAAGAGGAGACAATGGATTAGTCAGCATCATTAGAGGAAATAGAATAACTGTGACAGTAGATTTACTCTCAAGACTGTTGGAACTTCCAGTGTCTGGTACTTCTACTTTTTCACCTGATGATAGGAGCCCAGCTCTATCAAGATTGCTAAATAAAGAAATTGTTGGTTTTGAAGAAGTCCATGCAAATCAACTATCCTTGGAATTAAGACTTCTCCATAACATTTGTAGTAGGATTCTATTCCCTAAGATTGGGAGATTTGATTATGTTTCTGAGAGAGATATTTTTGTTATGGATGCTATAGTGACTGGAAGACCTATCAATCTTCCGAGCATGATAATATGGTACATTGCTGACTGTGGGAGCAAGAGGAAATCTAGTCTACCCTATGGCATGATATTAACTAAGATCTTTCAAAGCCAAGGGATAATCATTTCCGATAGTGAGCCAATGAGAAATTTAAGACACACTGATTACTATAGTTTGGCCACTATTCATAGAATGGGATTTGTGAAGAAGGATGGCAGATGGGAAAGGAAAAGTATGTTGGAAGATAGAGCCGCTGATGTTGAGGCACCTGGACCGTCAGTTAGACATTCATCTCCTGTACCTCCTAGCTCTTCTGTTCCTGTTCCGGCCCCTTCTCCTGCTCCGATGGTTGATCAGTCATCTTCTTCATCAGTCGGTTTTTCAGATCTTCAGTTAATGCAGCTCAAGAGTCTTCTTGATGATCAGGCGGATAAATTGAAGACAGAGTTTGACAATAAATTCATAAATCTTAAAGAAACTCTCTATTCATTAGATGATCGGATCACCAAGATTGAATCTACTCTTAGCTCCTCTACTGAGTCTTTAAGTGGTGATCTAAAGAATATTTTTGAAGAACTTAAAGACATTTGTGGAGATGGTGAGACTTATGCAAAGTGCAATGCTGAACTTCAAGACAAGATTTTAACTGCTTGTACTTTTGTGGATGAAAGACTGAAAGATTATGTTAAGCTTCAAACTGATGGAATGAAGAACATTATAGATCACTTAACAAGGATTGTAAGGACACATTTTTGATGTAATAAATGTTTAGTCTTTGCAATGTAATGAAATTTATATTATGTTTTACATTTTGATACAATGATGTAATGAAAAGACAGTTTTGAATGTTCAATGTAGTCTGAGTTTGAATGTACTTCTCCTGTTTATCAATGAATCTCAGTTCTTGTTAAAACATATCTTAAATCATGAATATGATTATGTTTAATGCTTCTCTACCTTTTTGTTGATAACAAAAAAGGGGAGAGTTTTATATACATAAACTGTATATGCATGGGAGAAATTAAACGAATGCTATTATATATGCATATAATAAATAATTGAATGAGATAAAAGGAAGTAATAATTAAACATTACACAAACAGTGAATGAATGAAAAAGCAATTTAGATGAAAAGGCTAAATTTTGACATTAAATTGTGTATAAGCTTAAATTGAATGAATGGAATATTTATTTGAGTTTCATAGGGGGAGCTACCTCATTCAGGGGGAGCCTAACTATGAAAATAAAATAAATTCTTTAATTAATCATGCATATACTCAATGTTTTTGTCATCATCAAAAAGGGGGAGATTGTTGGGGAGATTGTTGAGAAATTATTGCCCCAATCTTATTGATTTTGATGATTACCAAAAGCCATGAGTATATTAAAAGATGCAATGAATTTATTTACATGAGCAATGAATTTATTTAGAATAATCAATGAGTATGTTAAGTATGACTTTAATCAATTTGAAAGTAACTTCAAGCTCCATGTTTAAGCTTTCAAAAAGAAATTTTTATACTTCATATCTCAATCAATGAGTTTTTGGAACATTTCTTGAATTGATTCCTAATGACAATTTTATTGTATTCAAGTCAAAAATTGATTTA
Source organism: Calamus simplicifolius (assembly GCA_900491605.1). Classification (NCBI taxonomy): domain Eukaryota; kingdom Viridiplantae; phylum Streptophyta; class Magnoliopsida; order Arecales; family Arecaceae; genus Calamus; species Calamus simplicifolius. The sequence goes on from UESW01004088.1 coordinate 1,215,553, forward strand.
AAATGAATCTGGAACAAATTTCAAAGTCAATCAGAAAATTCTCTGATTTTTGATACGTTCCGGAGCCGACTCTAGAGTTTCAGAGTCGACTCCACTCAGTATACAGAGATGTCTGTTTGTCTCGAGTCGACCTCTGATTTCTCGAGTCGACCCCCGATTTTGTCGAGCCGACCCCATGACTGTGTGAGTCGACTCCGCTCAGACACCAGAGAATTGTTTTTCTGAGCACTTCTCGAGTCGACCCCTTGCTTTTCATGAGTCGACCCCCGACTGTCAGGAGTCGACACCTTATTTTCGTTGAGTCGACCCTTTAACTTTCTGAATGTTTCTATTTTTGGCATCGCGTCTTCGAGCCGACTCGCCTAAAGCTGGAGCCGACTCCAACAAATCTGGGCGTGATTTTTTCTGAATGCCAACTCAGCGCCAACGGTAAGATTTTTCAATAACGGCTATATTTCTTTGTTCTAACGGCTATATTTTTGCAGAGTCTATAAATAGAGAAGCCGTTTTCAAATCAAAAAGATAGAAATACAAATCAAGAGAGAAAAAGAAAAATCCTTCAGAAAAAGAGGAAAAGAGCATCATTTGAAAAAATCCGAGATTCAAAAATAGAGTGAAAGAAAAGGTGTGAAATCAAAGGAGACTTCATCTGTGCTCAAGTTCATCAATCCAAGAAAGTCTAGAAGAAAATCCAAGAGCCGTTCAAGATCAAATCAAGAGATTTTCAACATTCAAAGAAAGGAAGAAAAAGCTCAAATCAACTCCAACATTCAATCCGTGAAGAATCTGAGCTGAGGCCCGATTCCACACTTCAAAGGAGTTGAGGAAGAGAAGAAAAGAAGAAAAGCCTGCACTCAAATCAAATCTAAACAGGCTCTTCTAAACCTTGCTTTTATTTTGAAATATCTGCTCCAAAGGAGCTGTTTTGTATTAAACTTACATTTTCATCTTGTGGTTTACTGATTCAATCAGAGGGTTGAATTAGTGGAGGTAGTGTACCTCGTCACAAGCTAAGGTTAGCTTGTGTGTTGGGTTTTGTGCTGGTGAACCCGTGTAAAACCGGCTGGGTTCGTTGTGATCCCGGAAAAACAACAAGTTTGGGTTGTAAGCTTGTAAAACAACTCGACTGTAATCGAGGTGATTATAGTGTGGACCCAAGTGGAGCTTGGGAGTGGACGTAGGTGTTGGATACACCGAACCACTATAAAATTTCTGTGTTTGCCGTGCTTATTTATCTCTCTCTCTTGCTATCGTGCTTTAACTTGAATTAATTGTTTACATCCTATCATCAATAGTTTAAATTACTTTAAAAAGGCTTAATTTTTAAAGAACCCAATTCACCCCCCTCTTGGGTTGCCATCTGGGCCAACACTTTGACTAGATGTAACTAATAGAGATAAATCTTGAATCCAATAAATTAATAATAAAATAATATAGTATTACAAAAAAATATAATGCATATTATTATCTAAAGCATTACCATAATACAGTCATTATTATTTCTTAATTAACATTAGTTCATAATGATATCATTATTAACATACTAATAATATATAATTGAAAACGATTTTTGTTTTAGATGTGTCATGAACGCAAATGAAATGAAAATATTTCCCATTTCATCTGCAATCAGCAATTAAACCCTAAAGAACATCTTGATGATTCAAGGCAATTGCAAATGAAGTTTATTTACGATGGTAGACGATTATGCAATAAGAGACTATTAGGTAGTGTTTGATAGAAAAAAATATTATCCATGGATAAGTGTATGGGATAGAGTTTATCCTCTATCTATCTCTAGGGATATCCCTTGGCTATCCCATTGATCATATCAAATGCAAAAAGATAAATCCATAGGATAACTTTTTTTTTTACTCTTATTTGGAGGTATAACCAGCTATTTCTTCATTTTCTAGGAAATAAATTGAGGGGATAACCCATGGTTAACCATGGTTAACGATGGATTATCCTTTTGGTTAACTTTATTCCTAGCTATCCCTTATAGTTATGGCTTTTGAGAATAAGAGGGATATCCAGGGGATATTCTCTCTTATTTTCTATTTCAAACACTACCTTAGTGCCCAAAATGTTACCTTATTCTTTTATCGGAGCCGACTCGGTCAGTATCGGAGTCGACTCCATGTTTCTGCTGAAACTCTGGAGCCGACCCCATCTCTGTGCGAGTCGACTCCACTTCGGGATAATTTCTGTGACTACCCGGAGTCGACCCCACACTTTGCGGGAGCCGACTCGAAGTGGTCCCAGGTCGATTTATCTAGGGCAGAGTCGACTCCTCGTTCACTTCTATCTCTCAAATCATTCAAATACTCTCTCCAAAATTTTTCCTAACCTACCAAATCCTTAGAAATCCTTGATTAACCTTTCCACTAGATCAAATGGCTCCTAAAACCCGTGGTTCTAGCCTTGGAGCGGCCGGGATGAAAAGGAAGAAGGCGGTGAAGAAGACTGTGAGGCGTCCCGCTCGCGAACCCTCTCCGAGCATGGATTCCACCTCATCCTCTTCAACTCCGAGTGCTTCTCCTACTACGGCCACATCTCAGGTAGACCGTCTAGCCGATAGAGTGATTACAACCGGGAGAAAGGTTGATTTTGAATTATTTGAGGCAGAAGGTTTTCTTGTGGGGAGGCAGTTAATTGAAATGGGATGGGAGAAGATATGTTCTTTAGATTGTCCAACCTACCCAGCCCTAGTTAAAGAATTTTATAAAAATCTGTCAAGAGGAGACAATGGATTAGTCAGCATCATTAGAGGAAATAGAATAACTGTGACAGTGGATTTACTCTCAAGATTGTTGGAACTTCCAGTGTCTGGTACTTCTACTTTTTCACCTGATGATAGGAGCCCAGCTCTATCAAGATTGCTAAATAAAGAAATTGTTGGTTTTGAAGAAGTCCATGCAAATCAACTATCCTTGGAATTAAGACTTCTCCATAACATTTGTAGTAGGATTCTATTCCCTAAGATTGGGAGATTTGATTATGTTTCTGAGAGAGATATCTTTGTAATGGATGCTATAGTGACTGGAAGACCTATCAATCTTCCGAGCATGATAATATGGTACATTGCTGACTGTGGGAGCAAGAGGAAATCTAGTCTACCCTATGGCATGATATTAACTAAGATCTTTCAAAGCCAAGGGATAATCATTCCGATAGTGAGCCAATGAGAAATTTAAGACACACTGATTACTATAGTTTGGCCACTATTCATAGAATGGGATTTGTGAAGAAGGATGGCAGATGGGAAAGGAAAAGTATGTTGGAAGATAGAGCCGCTGATGTTGAGGCACCTGGACCGTCAGTTAGACATTCATCTCCTGTACCTCCTAGCTCTTCTGTTCCTGTTCCGGCCCCTTCTCCTGCTCCGATGGTTGATCAGTCATCTTCTTCATCAGTCGGTTTTTCAGATCTTCAGTTAATGCAGCTCAAGAGTCTTCTTGATGATCAGGCGGATAAATTGAAGACAGAGTTTGACAATAAATTCATGAATCTTAAAGAAACTCTTATTCATTAGATGATCGGATCACCAAGATTGAATCTACTCTTAGCCTCTACTGAGTCTTTAAGTGGTGATCTAAAGAATATTTTTGAAGAACTTAAAGACATTTGTGGAGATGGTGAGACCTTATGCAAAGTGCAATGCTGAACTTCAAGACAAGATTTTAACTGCTTGTACTTTTGTAGATGAAAGACTGAAAGATTATGTTAAGATTCAAACTGATGGAATGAAGAACATTATAGATCACTTAACAAGGATTGTAAGGACACATTTTTGATGTAATAGATGTTTAGTCTTTGCAATGTAATGAAATTTATATTATGTTTTACATTTTGATACAATGATGTAATGAAAAGTCAGTTTTGAATGTTCAATGTAGTCTGAGTTTGAATGTACTTCTCCTATTATCAATGAATCTCAGTTCTTGTTAAAACATATCTTAAATCATGAATGTGATTATGTTTGATGCTTCTCTACCTTTTTGTTGATAACAAAAAAGGGGAGAGTTTTATAATAACTGTATATGCATGGGAGAAATTAAACGAATGTATTATATGCATATAATAAATAATTGAATGAGATAAAAGGAAGTAATAATTAAACATTACACATACAGTGAATGAATGAAAAAGCAATTTAGATGAAAAGGCTGAATTTTGACATTAAATTGTGTATAAGCTTAAATTGAATGAATGGAATATTTATTTGAGTTTCATAGGGGGAGCTACCTCATTCAGGGGGAGCCTAACTATGAAAATAAAATAAATTCTTTAATTAATCATGCATATACTCAATGTTTTTGTCATCATCAAAAAGGGGGAGATTGTTGAGAAATTGTTGCCCCAATCTTATTGATTTTGATGATTACCAAAAGCCATGAGTATATTAAAAGATGCAATGAATTTATTTACATGAGCAATGAATTTATTTAGAATAATCAATGAGTATGTTAAGTATGACTTTAATCAATTTGAAAGTAACTTCAAGCTCCATGTTTAAGCTTTCAAAAAGAAATTTTTATACTTCATATCTCAATCAATGAGTTTTTGGAACATTTCTTGAATTGATTCCTAATGACAATTTTATTGTATTCAAGTCAAAAATTGATTTAAAATGAATCTGGAACGAATTTCAAAGTCAATCAGAAAATTCTCTGATTTTTGATACGTTCCGGAGCCGACTCTAGAGTTTCAGAGTCGACTCCACTCAGTATACAGAGATGTCTGTTTGTCTCGAGTCGACCTCTGTGATTTCTCGAGTCGACCCCCGATTTTGTCGAGCCGACTCCATGACTGTGTGAGTCGACTCCGCTCAGACACCAGAGAATTGTTTTTCTGAGCACTTCTCGAGTCGACCCCTTGCTTTTCATGAGTCGACCCCCGACTGTCAGGAGTCGACACCTTATTTTCGTTGAGTCGACCCTTTAACTTTCTGAATGTTTCTATTTTTGGCATCGCGTCTTCGAGCCGACTCGCCTAAAGCTGGAGCCGACTCCAACAAATCTGGGCGTGATTTTTCTGAATGCCAACTCAGCGCCAACGGTAAGATTTTTCAATAACGGCTATATTTCTTTGTTTCTAACGACTATATTTTTGCAGAGTCTATAAATAGAGAAGCCGTTTTCAAATCAAAAAGATAGAAAAATCAAGAGAGAAAAAGAAAAATCCTTCAGAAAAAGAGGAAAAACAGAGCGTCATTTGAAAAATCCGAGATTCAAAAATAGAGTGAAAGAAAAGGTGTGAAATCAAAGGAGACTTCATCTGTGCTCAAGTTCATCAATCCAAGAAAGTCTAGAAGAAAATCCAAGAGCCGTTCAAGATCAAATCAAGAGATTTTCAACATTCAAAGAAAGGAAGAAAAAGCTCAAATCAACTCCAACATTCAATCCGTGAAGAATCTGAGCTGAGGCCCGATTCCACACTTCAAAGGAGTTGAGGAAGAGAAGAAAAGAAGAAAAGCCTGCACTCAAATCAAATCTAAACAGGCTCTTCTAAACCTTGCTTTTATTTTGAAATATCTGCTCCAAAGGAGCTGTTTTGTATTAAACTTACATTTTCATCTTGTGGTTTACTGATTCAATCAGAGGGTTGAATTAGTGGAGGTAGTGTACCTCGTCACAAGCTAAGGTTAGCTTGTGTGTTGGGTTTTGTGCTGGTGAACCCGTGTAAAACCGGCTGGGTTCGTTGTGATCCCGGGAAAACAACAAGTTTGGGTTGTAAGCTTGTAAAACAACTCGACTGTAATCGAGGTGATTATAGTGTGGACCCAAGTGGAGCTTGGGAGTGGACGTAGGTGTTGGATACACCGAACCACTATAAAATTTCTGTGTTTGCCGTGCTTATTTATCTCTCTCTCTTGCTATCGTGCTTTAACTTGAATTAATTGTTTACATCCTATCATCAATAGTTTAAATTACTTTAAAAAGGCTTAATTTTTAAAGAACCCAATTCACCCTCCCTCTTGGGTTGCTATCTGGGCCAACACTTTGACTAGATGTAGCTAATAGAGATAAATCTTGAATCCAATAAATTAATAATAAAATAATATAGTATTACAAAAAAATATAATGCATATTATTATCTAAAGCATTACCATAATACAGTCATTATTATTTCTTAATTAACATTAGTTCATAATGATATCATTATTAACATACTAATAATATATAATTGAAAACGATTTTTGTTTTAGACGTGTCATGAACGCAAATGAAATGAAAATATTTCCCATTTCATCTGCAATCAGCAATTAAACCCTAAAGAACATCTTGATGATTCAAGGCAATTGCAAATGAAGTTTATTTACGATGGTAGATGATTATGCAATAAGAGACTATTAGGTAGTGTTTGATAGAAAAAAATATTATCCATGGATAAGTGTATGGGATAGAGTTTATCCTCTATCTATCTCTAGGGATATCCCTTGGCTATCCCATTGATCATATCAAATGAAAAAAGATAAATCCATAGGATAACTTTTTTTTTTACTCTTATTTGGAGGTATAACCAGCTATTTCTTCATTTTCTAGGAAATAAATTGAGGGGATAACCCATGGTTAACCATGGTTAACGATGGATTATCCTTTTGGTTAACTTTATTCCTAGTTATCCCTTATAGTTATGGCTTTTGAGAATAAGAGGGATATCCAGGGGATATTCTCTCTTATTTTCTATTTCAAACACTACCTTAGTGCCCAAAATGTTACCTTATTCTTTTTGAAATTAACTAATAATCGCTCGTTAAAATATAGTGCTAATTTAATCGTGCCAAAGTGTTGATTAATTAGTAGCTTCTTTCCATGCTTTCCTTCTGCCAGAGATAAGGGGCCTCAAGCACCCAGAGGTGCTGGAAAAAATATTACATGGTCGAGAAACATTATTGAAGTTAGAATATGCATGCGCAAGACCGTGCATTATTGATGCCTTCGCTCCTGTTTTGCAAAATCTATTTTTACATGTTCAATGTTAAGCTAAGGAGATCTTCAAGTTGACTGGGTAGGTTTCAAGTTTGTAAATTGCAATACTTCAAAAATCAATCTCATATTGAACTAAAAAGAAAGAGTTTTGTGCTTATAACTCAAATTCACTTACTATTTATTAATTCTCATTTTAGTTTTTGGACCACATGATTATTCTTGCAGCATCAATATTTAATATTATATACTTATAACTTAAATTCACTTGTCATTCATTAACTTTCACTTGAGTTTTTGTAATTTTAAACTTTTAGATGCTTTTTATCCTAGTTCTCTCGCATGCATTCAATGCTAAAAATGTGCGCTTGTATAAAAATAAAATATCTTGCTATCAAAACATGTGCATTTACTATGACATATGTAAACTTAACCTAGGTTAAACGTAAAATTAGAACATATCCATTGGCATGAGGGCAAAACCATCAAAGATTTTAAAACTGGATCATTTGCTTAAAAAAAGAAAAGAAAATATCCATTAAAAGAAAAACCAAAGGGGTTGTTTCTGCTACAATTCTTCGAACAGAATAAGTTGGCGATGCTTTTATCTTGTTAGGCGGCTGAAAATAAGAAGAGGACTTTAAGTTGGTCTGTTGTTGGAAGGAATTTGGGGCCTTAGGATCTTCTCTGGTTAGTCTTTTTTAAAAAGTTGAGAGTCTACCAAGGCGACATACCGTTCACATATAATATTATCGATATTAGCTTACACTTAGTAATCAAATTATCGAGAATATAAGATAACAATGTTTGGTTCACCATTATAATGTTAAATCGAATTTCAAAGATATAAGATTTAAAATATATTATATATTATATAAACTTTATATATATATTATAAACATGTTGTGTGCTGGTGCAGTGCCAGTTTGGCATTATTTTCATGCTGCTGCAAACTTTGCTCATTCAAGATAGTTATTTTCCCCCCTCTTTCTGCACCCAATAATTTGTTATACTGTTAACATGTCTGTCTGACTGTTTTTTTGCTGAATATGTAAATTTTTGCTACAATTAAGCCTCACATATTGTAATATGATTTTGATTTAATTAACTAATGAGTCTCTAAAATATTTACTTGTAAGAATTAGTCTTGATAGAATTTAGGCACCAATGATTAATGTATAATAAGCAAAATGAGCTGTGAAACATTGATCTATGGATCAGCACAGGACTTTTTCCAATGGCTGCAGTGTATCATTTTTGAATTTTTGATGCAACGAGTTGATGACAAATTTTAAAGTGAGCCATGCCCGAATGATTTCATCTCTCTTTCTCTCCAACGGCTGCAGGTGTTTCAGTCTAAGTTTTAGTTGGAAAGCATCAAACCAAATCGCCACTTGAAGTGGTGATTTCAGTGTAAATAAAATCGCCACTTGAAATGGTGATTTCAGCGTAAATAAAATTGCCACTTGGAATGATGATTTCATATAAAAATTTCAGTAACCAATTGATTCCTATGACTGCATTAGGTGTTCTACTTTGGACAAAATCGAAAGAAGACCACTTCTAATGGAAGGAAATTGTAAATTATTTTTTCAGGATTGAATAACTTTAAGTTACTCAACCGAAACTTAACCAAAAGTCAACCGAAACTCACGTCATCCAAAATTATATCTCACAAGGATCAAATATCATCGCATCAGCAAAATAACACATACTCACCAAAATTTAATATAACTTATACACTCAAAAAATGTTTACAATACTTGGTTTGAGTACAACAACCTAGGCAACCTAGGTTCCACATCCGCATCTAGGTCAGCAAATTCGTCCAGGTCATCGCCTGTAAGTCACCATCGATAGAGAGCCCCCAACACTCACTTGAAATACCCCCTCCTGAATGGGGATCATGATAGGATGAAAAACATCAGGCATATCAGCGTCCCAATGCGACCGGATGACATCCTCACTGATCTCGGTGATATCCGCATCAGCAATGTCATCAATGCGATATGCAGTGTGATCTCGACTGGCAGATGTACCTTTCTCGGCATCACTCCTGTGCGAATACTCATGTGCTAATGGCGACCACATGCAAGAAAGCGATGGTGTATGATGAAATGTCTCCATCGTTGGATCAAGATTAGCTCTTGTAGAGTCCGACCCCTCCGGATAGAGTGCCGCTGCAGGTATGCTCTGAACGTATCGATGCCCGATGACAGACAACGTATCATAAGCTATCGCCGTCATGCTCCTCAAAATCTATAGCTGCTCATCCTCTATTGGGACAACTATAGCCCACTCGACCTCCAAAGTCAAATGTTGAAATCTGCATATAAAATGACAACAAAAATTCATATCAACAAAAATAACAGTACAAATATATGCACACACTACAAGAAAAATGACTTATTATGATAAATTAATTCGTCGCAATAAGTACAAAAATCACCGTAATAAGTTATTACGATGATAAAAAATTCATCGTAATACGTTCAAAAATCATCATAATAATCTGTTGTCATAATAACTTATTATGACAAAATTATTTTTATCGTAATAAATAACATATTACGATAAAAATATATCATCATTATAAATTTTAAAAAAATATAATTAAAATAAATATTTATTACGATAAATTATTTTTGCTATAATAGATAGTATTATGGCGAAATTAAGTTGTCGTAATAGATTATATATTATTACAGCAAATTATTTTTACTGTAATAGCTACCTATTACGGTAAAATTAAGTCACCGTAATATATTAGATAACATATTAGATATTATTATGATGAGTTAATTTCGCCGTAACAGGTTAGACGTTATTACGGCGACTTAGTTTCGCCGTAATAGCTTCTTATAATGGCGAAACTGAATCGCCGTAATAGATAGAATGATGTGATTATTTTGGCTTTGTAAAATATACTGGTACTACTGATGTATTTTATGCTATGAATATACAAACCACTGTATATGTGATATGAGGAGCGTAGGCTCATGATGATGCATGATGTGCTACATGCAAATATGATAATGATATGTATCACCGCGGTTCTTATATGACATGAAATGATGTGAAATGCCTAGTGATACGGGACTCACCTCCACAGGAGGAGATATGTGGAGGACACATATCTAGAGGATGTGATGTGATTGATATATGGCATAACGCACACACATCTAGAGGATGTGTCATGATTGATTATGATATATGGTATAACGCTAGTACCAGGACCCTTCCTCTTAGGGGACATTAAAGAGTGATACACCAGATGGGTATTGTAGGGCCGTGGGACACATAAGGAGTAATAATATAAATATAGTGGTTTGTTTACATTGCATATTTTGACATTTATTGTATAATTAAGCTTCCAAAATTATTTGAGCTGATGACATACATGTTTTGATAACATGATGAATGTATTTAAAATTGAAAGTTTTATACATGAAATGTGGTTTGATAATATCTTGACAAAATGATTATATAATAGTAGGCTTACTTATTGAGTGTAAGCTCATATAAATCTTACAATATTTTTCAGAGCCACAGGACTAAAGAATGGGATTTGGGGTAGTTGGAGCTTCTATCAGAGAAAATTAAGATCCAACATTTTGTTGTAACCCCATTAATTTATGTATGATGAGCATATAGCCAAAAACTCATAATTATGGCTTGTACTAAAATATTTGACTCTGAATGACATAGTGGTAATATCCTTCCTTGAATAAATTAGACTGTTACAGGATGCCTTGCATGCCAGGCATGTGGCGGGTTGCCACCCCTGGATCCCACATTGTGTCTGGGCAAGACAGCTTTTATGGTATCAGAGCCTAGGTTTGATCTTAAGAACAAACATAGGATGACACTAGGCAAATAGTAGGATGACACTGGTAGGGTAACAACTCTAAGATGATACACACACACACACAGATATATATATATATATATATATATATATATAATATACTTAGGGGTTTGTAAAGATTGGAACCAAACTTGGCAGGGAATAGTCATGCCTCGTCACACCATAAGTATGCAACAAGTTGGAGGTTCCTAGGCTAGTGACTCTGGCCAGCAGGGAGGCTAGCAAACTTCTGGAGGCTCTGATTCCATTAATGTGGCTGGCAATGGCTAGCAACAGCGCCAGACTGAGATACTTTAGGCCCTTATGAAATGGTGCAGGCTATGCAGCAGCAGATCCAACAAGTGGTGCCTGCTCAGCCCGTCCCTCATACTCTGCAAAACCCGCGAGTCGAACCTGAACCATCAGTCTAGCCCGCTCCGCCGTAACCCTGGCGAGGAGGAGGTCGAAGCTTTGCTGAGTTTAAGAGCTTAGCCCCTGCTCCCTTCTTTGGATCCACCAACCCCGCTGATGCTGAGGGATGGATAAGGGAGATGGAGAAGGCCTTCATGGTCCATGGTAGCCAGGAGGAGGAGCGGATCAGATTTGCCACCTACCTCCTTCAAGGGGAGGCATATGATTGGTGGTTGCATATGGAGCAGCGATTGGGTGGACAGGTTGTTTCCTGGAGGGAGTTCAAGGAGGTCTTTTTCAACAAATACTTCCCAATAGTGTGCAAAGACAGATGGAGTCTGAGTTTCTGGAGCTGGAGCAGAAGAATCTCTCTATGGCCCAGTATGAAGCCGAGTTCACTAGGCTAGCCCGGTTTGCTCCGGAAATAGTGACCACTGAGAGAGCCAAGATCACCAGGTTCACTAAAGGACTGCGACCCAAACCGAGGCAAGCAGTCAATGCATTTGAACTCTCCACGTATTGTGCTATGGTGAGTAAAGCCCTGGTGATCGAAAGAGACATGAATAGGAACCAGAAGGAGTGGGAGCTACAGAGGAAGAGGAAGGGGTCTCCTTCGGGCCAGTCTTCAGGGCAGGCCAAGAAGAAAGATACATATCAGCCCCCCCAAGATCGAAGGGTAAGGAGACCCGTTGCCCTCACTGCGAGAACTTCCACCCGGGCAGGCAGTGTCGTGGGCCGAGAGGTGCCTGCTTCATATGTGAGAAAGTGGATCACAAGATGGCCACTTGTCCCCTTCGGAGAGATCAGTTGCCTTCTCCAAATCTTGGGATGAACCAGCAGCAGCAGCCGAGGACCCAGGGAAGGGTCTTCACCCTCACCCAACAGGATGCTGCCGCTTCTAACTCCGTTGTGGCAGGTATACCTGTTACTTAAGTACTCCTTTAAGATTATTTCGTTCATATGCGATATAATGCATTAATCATGAATGATAAATAGGATAAGCAATATGACATCTAAGACAATCTAAACTTTATGATCAGGGACAATTAAAGTAGGCAACACTTATGCTCAAACTTTAGTAGATCCGGGTGCCACGCATTCATTTATATCTGATGCTTATCTTGCCAATAATGCATCGTTGATACCCGTTCCCCTAGAACAAGAGTTGCTCATTGCATTCCCAAATGGAGATGTTATGAAGTGGAGTCTGTATGCAGATCCTGCTAGATCAACGTGGGCGACAAGAGGCTGGAGGCTGATTTAATTGTCCTTCCATTGAAATCCTTTGATGTTATCCTTGGGATGGACTGGTTGGCCTCCTATCATGCTTCGGTAGACTGTTTCAGGAAAATGGTGATCTTCAAAATCCCTAATCAACCTGAATTCAGTTTTACTGGAAGCCAGGAACACTTGGCCTCAGTGTTTGTATCAGCACTGCAGGCTGCCAAATATTTGAAGAAAGGTGGCCAAGGGTTTCTTGCTGTGGTCAAGGATCTTCAGCAGGAAGAGGTCAAGTTGGAGGATATTCCAGTGGCTATGGAGTTTCCTAACGTCTTTCAAGATGATTTGACCGAGTTATCTCCAGACCGGGAAGTTGAGTTCACCATTGATTTGGCCTCTGGCACTGGACCTATATCCAAGGCCCCGTACCGTATGGCCCCAGCTGAACTAAAAGAGTTGAAGAGCCAATTGCAGGAGCTCCTAGATCGGGGATTTATCAGACCGAGTGTCTCTCCTTGGGGTGCTCCAGTATTATTTATCAAAAAGAAAGATGGGAGTCTTCGGCTCTGCATTGATTACCAAGAAATCAATAAGGTAACAGTGCGGAATAAGTATCCCTTGCCGAGGATTGATGATCTGTTTGATCAACTCCAAGGAGCTCGGGTATTCTCAAAGATTGATCTTCGGTCAAGATACCATCAACTCAAGGTCAAGGCTGGAGACGTGCCTAAGACAGCATTCAGGACTAGTATGGCCACTACGAGTTCTTAGTGATGCCGTTTGGGTTAATTAATGCCCCGGTAGCATTCATGGACTTGATGAATAGAATCTTTAAGCCATACTTGGACCAGTTTGTGGTGGTGTTCATTGATGACATCCTGGTGTATTCTAAAAGCCAGGAGGAGCATGTGGACCACCTGAAGATTGTTCTACAAACTCTTCGGGAGAAAAAGCTTTATGCCAAGTTACAGAAGTGTGACTTCTGGTTGAGCCAAGTATCATTCTTGGGTCATGTAATATCTAAAAATGGCATAACTGTGGACCCAAAGAAGATTGAGGCAGTTGTAAACTGGAGTCGACCTTCCAATGTATCTGAAGTCAGAAGCTTCGTGGGGCTGGCTGGATATTATCGCAGATTCGTGGAGGGCTTTTCTCGCCTTGCTCTACCCCTGACTCGCTTGATCCAAAAGCAAGCGAAGTTTGACTGGACCGAGGAGTGTGAGAGAAGTTTTTAGGAGCTGAAACAACGCCTAGTGTCAGCCCTCATCCTTACCCTTCTGTCAGGATCTGGAAGATTCACTCTATACACGGATGCTTCTCGAAAGAGATTGGGATGTGTTCTGATGCAAAATGAGAAGGTGATAGCTTATGCCTCCAGACAGCTAAAGCCATACGAGCAAATTTATCCAACTTATGACCTGGAGTTGGCGCTGTGATTTTTGCCTTGAAGATCTGGCGGCATTATCTATATGGAGAGGCATGTGATGTGTACACGGACCATAAAAGTCTAAAGTACATCTTCACTCAGAAGGAGTTAAATTTAAGGCAAAGGAGGTGGATGGAGCTACTAAAAGATTATGACCTGAACCTGCACTATCACCCAGGGAAGGCCAATGTGGTAGCTGATGCCTTGAGTAGGAAGTCCTCCTCGGAGTTAGCTTCTATGATCACCTCTCAGCCTCACATCCAGAGGGATCTTGAGAAGCTGGAGGTTGGATTGCGAGTACAACGGCCCGATGGGCTTGTAGCAGCACTTATACTCTAACCAACTCTGTTAGATAGGATCAAGTCCTCCAGAAAGAAGACTTGGACCTGCAAAGGATTAAAGAAGCTGTGAAGTCAGGGGTTCAAAATGAATTTGCTATAATGGAGGATGGATCCCTGAGATTTGATGGCAGGCTCTGTGTGCCAAATGTGGTGGAACTAAGAGCATAGATTCTGAAGGAGGCCCACTATTCTCCTTACACGGTGCACCCAGGAGGTATCAAGATGTACAAAGACCTTAAAGAAAACTTTTGGTGGAAAGGAATGAAGAGCGAGATTGCTCAGTATGTAGCTAAATGTTTGGTATGTCAGCAAGTGAAGGCTGAGCATCAAAGGCTTGCGGGACCCCTTCAATCTCTGATGATTCCACAATGGAAATGGGAGAAGATCATTATGGACTTTGTGACTGGTCTGCCTAGGACCCCCAGGAGCAATGATGCGGTATAGGTCATTGTGGACAGATTGACGAAGCAGCCCATTTCCTGCCATTCAGAGTTGGGATCTCCAGTGAGAGATTGGCCAACATGTATATTGAGCAAATTGTGAGGCTTCATGGTATTCCCTTATCTATTGTATCAGATCGAGATACTAGGTTTGTGTCCCAATTTTGGAAGAGTCTTCATAGAGCTCTGGGGACCAAATTAAACTTCAGCACTGCCTTCCATCCCCAGACAGATGGGCAGTCTGAGAGAACCATACAGACCTGGAGGACATGCTGCGAGCCTGTGTGATGGACTTGGGTGGTGCTTGGGACAACCACTTATCTTTAGTGGAATTTGCTTACAATAACAGCTACCAAGCCAGTATCCAGATGGCTCCATTTGAGGCCTTGTATGGTAGGAAATGCAGATCTCCCTTATGTTGGGATGATGTGGGAGAGAGAAAATTGTTGGGCCCTGAGCTGATTCGGCAGACAGTAGAGAAGGTGCAACTGATCAAGGGACGACTCCGCACAGCTCAGAGCCGCTGATGTAAGAAGAAGGGAGCTAGAATTTCAGGTTGGAGATCATGTCTTCCTGAAGATATCACCAACCAAAAATGTGATGAAATTTGGGATTAGAGGTAAACTGAGTCCACGATACATTGGGCCATTTGAGATTCTGAGTAAAGTAGGGGAGGTGGCTTATAGCCTGGCATTACCTCCGGTACTCTCTGGGGTACACAATGTATTTCATGTATCCATATTGAGGAGGTACATTTCTGACCCCAGCGATGTGATAGAATTTGAGCCCATGCAGTTAAGGAAGGATCTAACGTATGGGGAACATCCTGTGCGTATTGTGGACCGCAAGGATCAAGTTTTAAGACGACGTAGCATTCCTTATGTCAAGGTTCAGTGGAGTAACCATTCTGAGAGGGAAGCTACTTGGGAACTTGAGGAGGAAATTAAAGAAAAATATCCTTAACTGTTTGTAACATAACATATGTAAATGGAAAGAAGATTAATCATATGATCAAAGCTTTGGATTCTAAATGTTATATGAAGTACACCAATTTTGAGGCCAAAATTTTTATAAGGAGGGGAGATGTGAACCCCCTGTTCATCTAGGATCCTTACATGGTGAGGATCCGCCATTGTTGACGGAGGAAGGGGGCGCCGCCCCCTTCCTCCATCATTGTTGACGGCCGCGGCAAGGGGTGCCGCAGCCAATCAAAGAAAGGGGGTGCCGACGCGCCCCCCTTCACACGGACGCAGGGTTGGGGATAGCCCTCCCCTTGCCATGATTTAAGGAGGGGGGGAGCACCCCTCCTCCTACATTCTCCTCCCCCCCACTGCCGGCCAAGGTACGAGAGAGAGAGAATGAGAGAAAAACAAAGAGGGACGGAGAGCCAGTTCATGGCTTGGTTCGGGCCCGGTGGAGTGCCCGTCGGCTCGCTGGGCCCGGGTTACGACCGACGACCTCTACCGGCGCCGGGGCAGCATCGGTGGAGGTTCGGCTGGCCGTGCCACCAGCACGGATCATGCCGCGAACAAGTGACAGAGAGAAAGAGAGAAATTGAGGGAGAAAGAGAGGGAGAGGGAGGGCCAGGTTGCCCGGGGATTGGCCGGCGGCGGCCCTAGCCGCCAGCACGACTCCCCCTATTTCGGGTGAAACAAGGGAGGGGGTGGGGAAGAAGGGAGGCATGGGATGGCTTGGGCCGTCCCACGTTGGGCCCTATTGGGCCGGCTCACGAGCTATTTTAGGGCTGCATTTTGGGCCCCGTGTTGGGTCAAAAATGGAGAAATAAAAATATGACCCGATCCGGCGTTGATTCTAGTTTCTCGGGTATTTTAATTTCCCCATTCGGTCTTTATATTGGGAGATATTCGAGCCCAAAGTTGGGCCCACGATTAGACTGGGTAGACCTTAGGGGATGCTTTATTATTCCAATTTTAGAGATTTAATTGTGAAAATTAATGTTATAGGTAACCAGATGTCCACATAGCTAATTTACAGTTTGGGATTAGCATACTGAGGTAAGTAAGCCATTTATTATAATTTTCATAATTTATTAAAATATGAAAATTATTTATTTAAATGCTATACGGATATATATTGCATTATTTGTATTTAAGCCATTTATTGTAAGTAAGCTAATTATCATGATTTTATAAATTATTTAATATATAAATCTTTGGATTTATAGCTGTTTATAACATGAGATAAAATGAAATTCTGTTATTTAATTTGATAAATAGCACCCCGAGTATACAATTGGACATCTACTATAATTATATGTGATGGTTAATATTTTGCAAAGTAATGGATTATAAATATGCAAAAATTGAATGATGTGATTATTTTGGCTTTGTAAAATATACTGGTACTACTAATGTATTTTGTACTATAAATGTACAAACCACTATATATGTGATATGAGGAGCTTAGGCTCATGATGATGCATGATGTGCTACATGCAAATATGATGATGATATGTCGCCGCGGTTCTCATATAATGTAAAATGATGTAAAATGCCAAATGATATGGGACCCACCTCACGGGGGAGATATGTGGAGGACACACATCTAGAGGATGTGATGTGATTGATATATGGCATAACACACACATCTAGAGGATGTATCGTGATTGATTATGATATATGGCATAACGCTGGTACCAGGACTCTTCCTCTTAGGGGACATTAAAGAGTGATACACCAGATGGGTGTTGTAGGGCCGTGGGACACATAAGGAAATAATAATATAAATACAATGGGTTTGTTTACATTGCATATTTTGGCATTTATTGTATAATTAAGCTTCCAAAATTATTTGAGTTGATGACATACATGTTTTGATAACATGATGAATGTATTTGAAATTGGAAGTTTTATACATGAAAATGTGGTTTGATAATATCTTGATAAAATGATTATATAATAGTAGGCTTACTTATTGAGTGTAAGCTCATATAAATCTTACAATATTTTTCAGAGCCACAGGACTGAAGAATGGGATTTGGGGTAGTTGGAGCTTCTATCAGAGGAAATTAAGATCCAACATTTTGTTGTAAACCCATTAATTTATGTATGATGGGCATATAGCCAAAAACTCATAATTATGGCTTGTACTAATATGTTTGACTCTGAATGACATAGTGGTAATATCCTTCCTTGAATAAATTAGACTGTTACAGGATGCCTTGCATGCTAGGCATGCGGCGGTTGCCACCCCTAGATCCCACATTGGGTCTGGAGCGTGACATATTGTGTATAACAGATTATGCTGGAAGGGATCCAAATGTTTTGACCGACAACTATTTTTTGATCTATTAATTACTGGCTACAACTCTACCAATTTGAAGGAATTCCAGGAATAAAAGTGTGTTACTTTAAGGCTTAAGTCTCACTTACATTTTCCATGTTTGCTTGATTAGTTCTCAATCCGTGTTTATTGAACTGAAAGATTAATTCAAAGTGCTAGAATGTCCCTCATATCGAAAGTAAAAAAAAATATACAAATGCCTCTTTAACCATTGCAGACAGCAATTTAAATGTCAACCAAGAAATTTAGTTTAGAAAATCTCATAATTATTTCATGCAGAGTTAAGTGACAGCGAAATTATACAATAATTCTAAATTGAACTCTTTTAAATGCCCTCTCATCCTTTTTCCTTCTTTTCCTTGCAATGCATATGCTACCATAATGCAGTAACTGCAGCCATGCAACCAAATATGCTTTGATAAATTTATTTAACATAGTTTATGAAAAAACTCAATTGCATTCATCTGAGGGCAATGCAGCAAGCGCACATTAGGCGCACGGATTGACCTACCACGCATGCCAAGATTCAATGGGTTTTATCGCGTATTGCACACGCAGCGGCATGCACACATGATCAATCCATGCACCCGATATGCCCTTCCTGCACTGCCTTTCGGTGCAGCAAGTCTTTTCCTTTGTGTTGGGGAGATTGTTGAGAAATTGTTGCCC
>UESW01004089.1:0-212331 GCA_900491605.1 Calamus simplicifolius
AAATTTAATCAGGAAACAGTAGACAAAATGAATTACAACGATCCCCGAGTTTTCTTTATGATGGTGGTTACCAAGTTTTCCTTTTATTGTAGGAGAAAAAATTGACCGGAAATCAATCAACTACAGCTGGCAAGGAAGCACTTCCTCTAAGGTTTTCAAAGCTTTTATTGCTCTAGGTGCGATTGCTTTTCTCGTTTGGAGATTCAATGCTTCCAGAAATACAGTGGAACATCTTGGCATGAACAATTCATATGTATTGTCTGTTTTCGGCTTGCACTGACCATTTTCTTTTTTTCTTCTGTACAGTTATGGATCTGTCTTTTACTGCTTAAATTGTTGTCTGAATTGAATAAGTGTATCTGGGAAGATGGTAGGCAAATTGAGCAAATCTATTATAATTTGAAAAGTATTAATATTTATGTGAATAAGCTTGACTACAGGAATTATATTGGAAGCTAGCCATAATATCGGCAGCACACATTAGAGTTAGTAAAATCTGTGAAGAATATGATTTTTTATTAAAAAAAAGAAAGAATTATATTTTTTTCATTAAAAAATGTTTTACACCTTAACTAATGCCTGGTAACTAAAAGGAGAGTCCAACATTATATTCATGCCATAAATAGTTTAGTTGAATGATGTCTCTGTATATGATGGAAAGAAATATGAGATGACGAAAATGTTGTATGCTTAGCAATTTATAAGCTGTAGGTATATGGGAGTCTTTTCTCCTCTCTTTTTTTTTTGGTTATTGCGTTTCCACTTTTTTGATAAAAAGGATTTTGACTTGAAGCAGCAAGAAAGAACTCTGAACTGATTAGTAATACTCGTAGAGATCTTAGTTTTCAACCAGTATATGTTTATGATGCTATTCAGCCATGTGACATTGGTATGAGATGTTCAAGTGTCAAAAAGGAAGGGACACTTAAGCCCTTAAGAAACCTGACAGCAGAGTGAAAGATTTCTAGACTCAATACCTATATATTTTCAATGTTTTTCAAGAGGTGGCATGAGTGTCAAGTCTCCATCTGTCCAGAAGAACCTTAAAGAATTCTAACATTGCAAAACAAATAGTGCATCTGCAAAGGTGTTTAAAGATGTGTATATATGTATACAATATATAGGCAATTGAACTAACTGTGGTATAATTGATGAAAATGACACCCTTCCTAAATATTATGTTCAAATTCACTATTTTACTAAAAGTTGCAGAAAGTGACATATAATAGTGATGAGTTCGTGGTTTGATGTGTTGAAATAATGAGTGTGGATGAAGTGTACAACTGCCTGACAGGTCATAATCCAAAATTTAATGAATTCATATAACAGTTAATGTTTTTACATGATTTTTATAATGAATCGGGTATTCCAATTTGAGATTCACATGGACATATTTAATATAGGATAAGACCTTTAGATGCTGCAATTAGAAAAAATGATCTTTTACAATCCATGGCAAGGATAAAGGTAGAGGTAGACCTAAACTAATATGGATAGAAATAATTAAAAATAATATAACTATTTGCAATTTGAATTTCGACTTAGTCCTGAATAGAGCAGAGTGGAAGAAGCAGATTCATGTAGCCGACCCCATATAGTTGGGAAAAGGATTAGATGAGTTGATTGAGTTGAGTTAAGTGATATCAATTGATTGGTTGGTGTATTATTCATCATAATAATATATAGATATGTGACTCTTTTACCAGAATACAGTAAAGAAACTTGCAAAGAAGAACATGTACAAAGGTGTATCAGCTGCATATGGAATTATTGTTTTGTCATACTGGCAACTGGCTTTCACTGGTTATTGGGCATTTGGGTCCCAAGTTCAGCCCTACATCTTGTCCTCCCTCATTACTCCAGGCTGGACCATTGTCATGGCTAATTTATTTGCTGTTATTCAAATATCAGGATGCTTTCAGGTACCTTCTCTTCAACCCTATCAAAAGTGGTGATTTACACATCTGCATCTTGATGTAGTGCAGATGAAGCAAGCAATTTAAAACATATTTATTGATGAATTTTCACTTTTACGCATCTTCAGAGATAACACATAAATAATATCATTAAACCTATTAATTAATAATTTAACGTAACTATTATTATTTAATATTTTAATATTTTATATAATATTTTAGTAAAAATCTTATCAACTTAAAGATCTTGATTTTAGGAAATTAATGACGCAAACGACACTCAAATCAGATTTAAGATGAGCCCGGAATGATTTTTCATTGATTTATCTGTTTCAGCACGCATTTTAAAGCAAAGTCGGCAAACCCAGTGCCGACTTCATCGTAAATTAAATTCTTCTTGAAGGAATTTGGATTTTATTTACTATTTATTCGGGATTTTCTCCATGCCGCCCGCGTCCTCTGTTTTGGCAACATTGCTTCACCGCATCTTCACTGCATCTGGGATTCTACAAATAGCAGCAAAGAAGGAGTCCTCGAGAGCCATCGGTGGATTCGGGAGATCTCTTCTTCCTCAATCGAAGAAGCGGCCGTGAGAAGCTCTGTTCCCAGGCCATAAGAAGCTCTATTCCCAGGCCGTCAGAAGTTATGTTCCCAGGCCGTGAGACATCCGTGGAGGTTGCTGTTGAAGGAGGAGAATTCAAGGCTCTATTCCTAGCAGCAGACGATCGTGGAGGCTTCGCTTAAGGGAGGCATCCGTCCGTGCATCCGTCGAAAGCCCGTCTGGAGACTCTGCTCATCCGTTTGTGGGCATTCCTTTTGGAGACTCTATCCGTCAGCCGTGGAGGCTATTCTGTTCTCAGGAAGAGTCCGTGGCTTGGAGGCATATGCAGCGAAGGGTCCGGTTTGATTTAAGAGAATTTATTACTTTTTGTTGCCTTCTTAATGTTAGCAAATAAAACTCTTCTATGCACTCTTGGTTGTTATTAAAATAAAATTTCATTCATGTTTAATTGTTATTAAATTATATTTAAGTGGAAATAATTTTAGACTGATCTATTTAAAAGGGACGGGCCGTGATCTACGGGTACAAGCCGGTCTCTTATAAGATAGAACATATCTTAATTATTTTGCACTACTGATTCTCTAATTAGTTAAATTTATAAATTTATTTCAAGATAATCGCTAGAGTCCCTGTGGAATCGATCCCTTACTCTCGCTATTCTAATAGTGAAATTAAGGTGTTTTAATCATTGCGCTACGACACACATCAGATTTTTGGTACCGTTGCTAGGGACTTAAGTATGTTATTTTGAAAAAAAAAATTATAAAAAAATATAAAAAATATAAAAAAATAGATTAATTTTCTCTTAATTTTTGAATAGTTATTGTCTCTTTATTTTATTTCCTTAATTGTTAGAATTTCTTATTTTCTTTTTAACATAAATTAAAAAAAAAATTATTACTTTTCTTCTTGTTACAAATCTAGGAGTCTTCGGGCTGAAACATATAGTGGACTTTAGAAATTAACCTTCTGGCCCGAAGCCTGACAATATCGCTGAATAATAGAATAGAGAGACGATGCATTATCAATAGAAGCCTGGCCCAGGAGAATGCAGTCATCCGCAAACAGGAGATGGGAAACCATGGGGCCCTCCACACCAGCCATAAATGGGGCTATCCTCCGATCTAGCTGCGCCTGATGGAAAGCACGAGACAGATCATCCACAGCTAGAATAAACAACAAAGGGGATAAAGGGCATCCCTGACGGATCCCCACAGTAGAGTGAAAAAATCTGGTCAGACTCCCATTAATAATTATAGAAAAGGACGGCGTCTGAATGCAAGCCATAATCCACTCAATGAACAAGCCATTGAATCCAAACTTCATAAGAGAGCGGTGCAAAAAGGCCCAATTCAGTCTGTCATAGGCTCTCTCCATATCAAGTTTAACAGCCATAAGACTTCTCCTGGCCGGAGCTCTCTGCAAGTCAAACATAAATTCCTGGGCGATGAGAATATTATCTAAAATAGAACGCCCTCTAATAAACGCCCCTTGTTCAGCTGAAATGAGGCGAGGAATCACCAGAGAAAGATGGCGAGCCAAAAGCCGAGCAAGACCTTATAAAGAGTAATGCAAAGACTAATGGGCCGAAAATGCTGAGGAAGGGAGGCATCAGGACGCTTGGGCACCAAAGAAATAAAGGTCTGATTCCATTCCGTAGGAATTTGTTTAGCTAGGAAAACAGACTGAATGGCCAAGACCACCTCCTAACCCACAATGTCCCAATAATGACGATAAAAGAAAGGCAGAAACCCATCAGGCCCAGGGGCCTTATCCGGGCCAAGATCCCAAAGGGCCGCCCTAATCTCGTCCGCAGAAATAGTTCTGGCAAGCATACTGTTATCCAAGGAAGAGACTTTCACAGAATCTGAAACCGGAATTACCGGCCCCCCCTCACCAAAAGAATCAGCCCATCTAGACTGGAAAAAATGAAGAAGCATCTCCCTTATAGATTGGGTATCCTCCTGAGTATTCCCCTCATCATCAACTAATCTCCGGATCCTATTGGCAGCACGCCGCTTCAAAGTAGCCTGATGAAAAAATCTGGTATTACGATCACCATCACGGATCCACTGAGCCCTGGATCTATGCCACCAATAAACCTCCTGCTGCCGTAGAAGAGAGTGATACTGAGCAAGCTTATCCCGGAGAGAGTTGAGGTCCAAGGCCAGCAGAAATCCATCCTGATCTTCCTTAGCCTGTAAAGCACAAATGTCACTTTCTACCAGTTCAATATGTCTGACCAAATCCTCCAGCTCCACTCTACTCCATCTGGATAATCTATGCCTGGCCATCTTAAGACGACGAGATAATCGATAAACAGCATTTCCCCTGACAGGGAGATGCCAGATGTGATGAATGATAGCACGAGCAGCTGAATGGGCAGTCCAAAACTGCTCAAATCAGAAGTGCTTACGCTGATGCTGAACAACCTCCGTGGAGATCAAAATAGGGCAATGATCAGAAGCAATTCTAGAAAGGTGAGTGACGGTAACCGCAGGGAACAAATGAAGCCACTGAGCAGTAGCCATAGCTCTATCCAGCCTCTCCCAAACACGAGCGGAACCCTGACGATTATTACACCAGGTAAATTGGGGTCCAGAGTACCCCAAATCCAGCAATCCCACAGAATCAATGAAAGATCTGAATTCATTTATGTCAGCTGAGCCAGTAACCCGTCTACCCCATCGTTTCTCATTAGCCTCCGTAATGCAATTGAAATCCCCAGCAATAACAGAAGGAATACCTTGATCAAGAAGGGAACTAAGTTCAAACCAGAGAATCCTTCTCTCCCGATAGTCAGTACTAGCGTAGACAGCCGATAGGAGCCAAAGGTCAGAAGCACCTTCGGAGACAATCATGCTTATCTGCTGACTACATTGATGAAAAGCATCAATCGTAACCGCAGAGGAACGCCAAAGAGCCAACATACCTCCAGACAATCCTTTAGCCTCCACAGCATAAGAGGACCAAGATCGGGCCATCTGCTTACGAAACCGAGCCAGACTCTCACCCGACAATCTCGTTTCCAAAAGGACACATATATCAAACTTATGCAGCTGCAACAATCTTCCAAAAGAGGAACGGAAAGATGGCTTGCGAGCACCTCTCACATTCCATAGTAGAATCCTAATTTATAGACTGGGGGAAACTGGGACCCTCCATGGTCCTCAATCATAATGCTGTCAGCAATACCCCCTTCCATCAGAGGGCAAACATCAGACTGTTGAACTGAAAAAGCCAAAGGCCCTTCCATCTCAATAGCTGTCACGTTCAACAAGGAACCAGGACCCTGACCAACAGAACTTCCGTCAACCTCCTCCGAAAAAGACCCAGTACCCTGATCAGACTGCAACCTTGACCGCACCTGGCCACCATTCTGGCCACAAGGGGGTAAGTCAAGTCCGACATGAGGTAAAGATGAGACCCCCCTTTTTTCAACACAGAGGCCTTACCTTTCTCCCTCCGGAGCACCGATTTGGGAAAAGACCTTGGAGACATAGTCACCTCCGGTCTGGCCCGTTTCAGAGAACCCGAGAACCCATCCCTACATTCCATATGACCTTCAGCACCCAGCTCCAAATCAAGAGAGGAGAAGGGATTGGAAGTCTTCACCACACTGTTCAGAGGAGGATCACAGGAGCTCTCCTTAGCGACTGGCTGCAGCTCCTTATCACTGCGTTTCAATTCGGCACGCCCTGGCAGCAACGGCATGCCTCCCTTCCCTAATGAAATAAGGGACTTCTTCTTTCCAGGCTGAATCAACACCCCTCCTGAACCATCGACCGCCATCTGGGACGAGGAGAGCTGCCGTCGAGCCACCTTCACCGGAGATTTCCAGCCCTCACGCCGGCCCTCAGTCCCAAGACGAAGCCCATCCTCTGTGGAAAGAGAAGCAGAGACACTGGCTGCATTAGACGAAGACTCCTTCGATTGAGAGCTCCTCCTTCCCAAAGGTTGAGTACCAAGAGCACCTCTCCGCTGCCTAACAGCTGAATGCCAGGGCCCAAAAACGGAGACCGAAGCCGAATCATCCTCAGCCGATCGAGACGGGAGAGAGCAGGGACCTCCCAGATGAATCGATCCACAGTTCCAGCAAATCCCTTGAAGATTCTCGTAAGAAAAATGTTGCCAGAACCTCTGATTGAGTCCTTGCACCCGAGCTCCTGGACGAAGAGGACGAGTAAGATCAATCCGAAGGCAGACCCGAGCGAATCCTCCTCCTCTGTTCTTCGCCAGGGTTGCAGCATCAGTACATACAAATTCCCCCGCCATTGCCAGGATGGATTTAAGGAAATCAACTTTCCAAAATTCGAGGGGAAGGTTCGGCAGCCGGACCCAGACCAACGCCGACGAAATGGAGTCCTCAGCCGGAGAGAAATCCGGTCGCCAGACTTCGATGCCAATAACCTGACCGTTAATAACCCACGGTCGCTGCATCACTAAAGCACGAGCTTTAGGAGATTCGAATCGAAAAACATGGCAACGGAAAGCCATGCTGGTCGGAACAATTTCTCTCGGAACTCCGGCATGCCGAAATTCCCTGAGAAACGCGTCAGCCGGAACCCAACGATGGTAGGAGCGAGCAATGATGGCCGTCTGCTTCCATCCGGCCACCTCCTCTGCAAGCTCCTCTGCTGGGAGGGTCACCACCTCAGGGAAAGCTGCCTCCAACCTCACCACGGTAGCCGGCGATGGGGACGAAGCCACCCAAACAAACCCTCCTTCCGCAGCGTTCCTCCCGGAAGACCGGCCATCAGTAGCCGCATCCGAGCCCATTTGATTAATAGAGAGAACAAAAGGGAACGCCTGAGCAGTGGAGAAGACCAGTCGACGACGATCGCCGGAAGATCGGGGAAGAAGCAACAAACTACACGAATCTTAAAGCATGGAAAGCACAGAAAACCGGAGCATGAGCTGCACGATTCTTTTCTACCATCATCCATCTTACAAGTGAACCACCCGGTTCATCCTCACTCTACATCTTTTATCCTTATTTTCTCATGATCTCTATTTTTTTATAATTTTGCTCCACCAATCTTTGGTTAAAATTCCTTTTGATCCTCAAATCGATCAACATTTCAGTTGTCACTGTCTAACCCGTTATGTTTTAACAATATACTATTCTTAATGTCTTCGCATGACATCAATTAGTGGACATGTCAATTCTCATTTGAGTTTTTAATAACGTATTATGTAGGATATGTATAGCAAACTATATTTCTAAATAAAGATATTATATTAATTATTTCATCAATTTTAATTATTATTAAAAAATTATTTTTTAAAAAATATAAAGGGATTAAATTGAAGTAATTAAAAGTTTGAGGATCAAAATAAATTTAGAATAAAAATTTAAGGATAAAAAAGTATATTTTAGCCTACTCTAGTGCTGCAATAATACTTTTCTGAAATATTTTAATGGGACCTGATATGACTGATCCCAACGTCGTCAGAAAAGGTAACGGCAATCATCGTCATCTCCTCACCCCCGGCACCCCCTCGGGGTCGGGGGTAGGGTCATCATTCCTTAACCCCGGGGCCCCCACCGGTCCCGGGGTGCATCGTCATCCCCTCACCCCCGGCACCCCCTCGAGGTCGGGGGTAGGGTCATCATTCCTTAACCCCGGGGCCCCACCGGTCCCGGGGTGCATCGTCATCCCCTCACCCCTGGCACCCCCTCGGGGTCGGGGGTAGGGTCATCATTCCTTAACCCCGGGGCCCCCACCGGTCCCGGGGTGCATCGTCATCCCCTCACCCCCGGCACCCCCTCGGGGTCAGGGGTAGGGTCATCATTCCTTAACCCCAGGGCCCCCACCGGTCCCGGGGTGCATCGTCATCCCCTCACCCCCGGCACCCCCTCGGGGTCGGGGGTACGGTCATCATTCCTTAACCTCGGGGCCCCCACCGGTCCCGGGGTGCATCGTCATCCCCTCACCCCCGGCACCCCTCGGGGTCGGGGTAGGGTCATCATTCCTTAACCCCGGGGCCCCCACCGGTCCCGGGGTGCATCGTCATCCCCTCACCCCCGGCACACCCTCGGGGTCGGGGGTAGGGTCATCATTCCTGAACCCCGGGGCCCCCACCGGTCTCGGGGTGCATCGTCATCCCCTCACCCCCGGCACCCCCTCGGGGTTGGGGGTAGGGTCATCATTCCTTAACCCCGGGGCCCCCACCGGTCCCGGGGTGCATCGTCATTCCCTCACCCCCGGCACCCCCTCGGGGTCGGGGGTAGGGTCATCATTCCTTAACTCCGGGGCCCCCACCGGTCCCGTGGTGCATCGTCATCCCCTCACCCCCGGCACCCCCTCGGGGTCGGGGGTAGGGTCATCATTCCTTAACCCCGGGGCCCCCACCGGTCCCGGGGTGCATCGTCACCCCTCACCCCCGGCACCCCCTCGGGGTCGGGGGTAGGGTCATCATTCCTTAACCCCGGGGCCCCCACCGGTCCCGGGGTGCATCGTCATCCCCTCACCCCCGGCACCCCCTCGGGGTCGGGGGTAGGGTCATCATTCCTTAACCCCGGGGCCCCCACCGGTCCCGGGGTGCATCGTCATCCCCTCACCCCCGGCACCCCTCGGGGTCGGGGGTAGGGTCATCATTCCTTAACCCCGGGGCCCCCACCGGTCCCGGGGTGCATCGTCATCCCCTCACCCCCGGCACCCCTCGGGGTCGGGGGTAGGGTCATCATTCCTTAACCCGGGGCCCCCACCAGTCCCGGGGTGCATCGTCATCCCCTCACCCCCGGTACCCCCTCGGGGTCGGGGGTAGGTCATCATTCCTTAACCCCGGGGCCCCCACCGGTCCCGGGGTGCATCGTCATCCCCTCACCCCTGGCACCCCCTCGGGGTCGGGGGTAGGGTCATCATTCCTTAACCCCGGGCCCCCACCGGCCCTGGGGTGCATCGTCATCCCCTCACCCCGGCACCCCTCGGGGTCGGGGGTAGGGTCATCATTCCTGAACCCCGGGGCCCCCACCGGTCTCGGGGTGCATCGTCATCCCCTCACCCCCGGCACCCCCTCGGGGTTGGGGGTAGGGTCATCATTCCTTAACCCCGGGGCCCCCACCGGTCCCGGGGTGCATCGTCATTCCCTCACCCCCGGCACCCCCTCGGGGTCGGGGGTAGGGTCATCATTCCTTAACTCCGGGGCCCCCACCGGTCCCGTGGTGCATCGTCATCCCCTCACCCCCGGCACCCCCTCGGGGTCGGGGGTAGGGTCATCATTCCTTAACCCCGGGGCCCCCACCGGTCCCGGGGTGCATCGTCATCCCCTCACCCCCGGCACCCCCTCGGGGTCGGGGGTAGGGTCATCATTCCTTAACCCCGGGGCCCCCACCGGTCCCGGGGTGCATCGTCATCCCCTCACCCCCGGCACCCCTCGGGGTCGGGGGTAGGGTCATCATTCCTTAACCCCGGGGCCCCCACCGGTCCCAGGGTGCATCGTCATCCCCTCACCCCCTCCCCTCGGGGTCGGGGGTAGGGTCATCATTCCTTAACCCGGGGCCCCCACCGTCCCGGGGTGCATCGTCATCCCCTCACCCCCGGTACCCCCTCGGGGTCGGGGGTAGGGTCATCATTCCTTAACCCCGGGGCCCCCACCGGTCCCGGGGTGCATCGTCATCCCCTCACCCCGGCACCCCCTCGGGGTCGGGGGTAGGGTCATCATTCCTTAACCCCGGGGCCCCCACCGGTCCCGGGGTGCATCGTCATCCCCTCACCCCCGGCACCCCTCGGGGTCGGGGGTAGGGTCATCATTCCTTAACCCCGGGGCCCCCACCGGTCCCGGGGTGCATCGTCTCCCCTCACCCCGGCACCCCCTCGGGGTCGGGGGTAGGGTCATCATTCCTTAACCCCGGGGCCCCCACCGGTCCCGGGGTGCATCGTCATCCCCTCACCCCCGGCACCCCCTCGGGGTCGGGGGTAGGGTCATCATTCCTTAACCCGGGGCCCCCACCGGTCCCGGGGTGCATCGTCATCCCCTCACCCCCGGCACCCCCTCGGGGTCGGGGGTAGGGTCATCATTCCTTAACCCCGGGGCCCCCACCGGTCCCGGGGTGCATCGTCATCCCCTCACCCCCGGCACCCCCTCGGGGTCGGGGGTAGGGTCATCATTCCTTAACCCCGGGGCCCCCACCGGTCCCGGGGTGCATCGTCATCCCCTCCCCCGGCACCCCCTCGGGGTCGGGGGTAGGGTCATCATTCCTTAACCCCGGGGCCCCCACCGGTCCCGGGGTGCATCGTCATCCCCTCACCCCCGGCACCCCCTCGGGGTCGGGGGTAGGGTCATCATTCCTTAACCCCGGGGCCCCCACCGGTCCCGGGGTGCATCGGGCACCCCCTCGGGGTCGGGGGTAGGGTCATCATTCCTTAACCCCGGGCCCCCACCGGTCCCGGGGTGCATCGTCATCCCCTCACCCCCGGCACCCCCTCGGGGTCGGGGGTTCATCATTCCTTAACCCGGGGCCCCCACCGGTCCCATCGTCATCCCCTCACCCCCGGCACCCCTCGGGGTCGGGGGTAGGGTCATCATTCCTTAACCCCGGGGCCCCCACCGGTCCCGGGGTGCATCGTCATCCCCTCACCCCCGGCACCCCCTCGGGGTCGGGGGTAGGGTCATCATTCCTTAACCCCGGGGCCCCCACCGGTCCCGGGGTGCATCGTCATCCCCTCACCCCCGGCACCCCCTCGGGGTCGGGGGTAGGGTCATCATTCCTTAACCCCGGGGCCCCCACGGTCCCGGGGTGCATCGTCATCCCCTCACCCCCGGCACCCCCTCGGGGTCGGGGGTAGGGTCATCATCCTTAACCCCGGGCCCCCACCGGTCCCGGGGTGCATCGTCATCCCCTCACCCCCGGCACCCCCTCGGGGTCGGGGGTAGGGTCATCATTCCTTAACCCCGGGCCCCCACCGGTCCCGGGGTGCATCGTCATCCCCTCACCCCCGGCACCCCCTCGGGTCGGGGGTAGGGTCATCATTCCTTAACCCCGGGCCCCCACCGGTCCCGGGGTGTGTCATCATTCCCCATCTCCGATATCCCTTCGGGGTGGGGTCATCTGCATCAACATGCGATCAGCTGCCAAGAAACGCGGCAACCTTCAGGTTGCACGGTGCTCGCACATAATTTCAGTACATGACCATACCTTGCCGCAGATACCGTTCGGTACTTCCGTGATTGTGCCCTGTTACGGAGGGCCATGCCTCATAACGAGGTTTGGCGCGTTGCATGCCCCTGTACATGACCATATCTTGCTACGGCGTACGGCATGCTACTACTTGCAGCTATACTCTGTCCCATCAGCCGGCGGCGCGCACTGCATACCTTCGCGACCGCTGGACACGTGTGATATCACATCAACAGGAGGTACGGGGATGTCTCCGGCACGTGTAGCTGCGGTACGAAAGCAATCTCCCCTAGACGAAAGGTGAGGTATTAGGACAACTATAAGAGCAGGGGAATGCGCGGTAAGTGGGATCCGAACTCTGGTTTTTCTGAGCTTTCTTCCTCCCAGCAAAAACCCTAACTGCCTCAGCTCCTCTTCGCTGGAGCGGTTCTTTGTCTGAACCCAAGCCACTAACTTGATCGTCGGAGGGTCCCCACCGGTGCCACCGGTCCCCGGGGACTTTTCTTGCAGGATTTCCCGGAGCGAGACGTCCGTTTTCCCCGACGTTCGAAGGAAGGTGACTTGGCGTCATCAGATTGGCGCGCCAGGAAGGGGGAGTGCAAGAAAGACATCGAACCAGCGCCTTCTTCTTTCTCTTCAAGACTTTGAAGCCATGGTGACTACTCGAACAAAGGGAGTTTCAGCCGGTCGCGCTGGGGGGCAGCGCTGCGGGGCTGGTCCACCCGCGGAGGCCCCCCCGGCTCTTGTATCCTGTTTCCCAGAGCCTCTGAATCTCCAGGGGGCAGGGCCTTCTGCTCCGCAGAATGACGCCCCCGCGTCTGCTCCACAGCCACTTCAAGAAGATCGATTCGCTGCCCTGGCCACCCAGGTCCAGTCGCTGGCGGCGGCGGTCAAAGGCATGCAGCAGCAGCGGCCTTGCGGCAACCGGAGCCGAACCCGTCTATCCCTGGAGTGATGCAGCCTAGCCAGCACTCCTCCCGCCGGAGGTCGCCCGTTCCTGCAGATCATCACCGCCGATCCCCGGCCAAGCCGCATCCCCGCGAAGCATCCAAAAGGCCCCGGTCTCCCTCTCGCCACGCCAGCGTCTCTCCTAAGCGGCGGCACGGAAAGGAGCGGAGCGCACGCGCCGGCATCGCCGCCCCCGCTCTTCTTCTGAGTCTTCGGGGGAGGGCTCCTTTGATGGCCGGATGCCTCGTCGAGCTGAGCGTCGACTCGAGGAGTGCAACCAGAAGCTGGAGGAGCTCAGCCGTCGGATCACTCACCTGCCGGAGACTGATTATGACAGTCGGCCTCCTCTGTCTCGCCGCATCATGGAAGAGCCTATCTCTACCAGGTTCCGCCTTCCTCAACTGGACCCATACGACGGGACCACGGACCCCCTAGACCATTTGGAGAGCTATAAGGTGCTTATGCAAGTTCAGGGGGCCACTGACTCGCTCATGTGTGTTGCTTTCCCGGCTACCTTGAAAAAAGCTGCCCGGGCCTGGTATTCACGTCTGCCGCCGCGAAGCATCGACTCCTTCCGCCAGTTGGAGAGGGCTTTTCTGGCCCACTTTGACGCCTGCCGGAAGATCCCGAGGGTGGCAGACAGTCTGTTTGCCGTCCAGCAGAAGAATGGCGAGTCTCTGCGAGACTACGTCGCCCGGTTCAAGGAGGCCGCCTTGGAAGTCTACAACCTGGAGGACTCGGTGGCAACCCTGGCTTTGAAGCGGGGGCTTCGCCCTTCTCGCTTCGCATACTCCCTGGACAAAAAGCCGCCGGGTTCCTACTCCGAACTTCTGATCCGCGCCCAGAAGTACATCCGGGCGGACGAAGCTGACTTTTCCCGGCGTGAAGCCGGCGGGAGTATACCCCGGAAGCCAACCCAGCCAGAACCTGCGGAAGCCCGCCCCAGGAGGCCCGAGCCTCCTCGCCGACCAGACAACCGTCCTCGACCTCCTGCACCGAGAGACGGGCCTTACACTCCGTTGCTTGCTCCAATATCCCAGATCCTGCTCGAGATCGAAGGGGAGCCCTATCTGCAACGCCCTCCTCCCATCAACCCGAAGATTCCCCGGAACAAAAATCTCTACTGCCGCTACCACCGGGACCATGGCACAACACCGACGACTGCCGACAGCTGAAGAAAGCCATTGAAGACCTCATTCAACAAGGCCACCTGAGGAAGTTCGTCCAAAGGAACAACCCAGGAGCTCCTGGCCCGTCAGCGCCTGCACCGCCGGTGATTGATAACACCCCGACGGAGAAGACAGTAGCGATGATTTCCTGGGGGGCAGGAGGCCCGCAAAGAGACCAAGGGGAGAGGGAGGAGTGGAGGCTGTAATTCCTTTTTTCGAAGAGGACTTGGAGGGGGTTGTAAATAAAGATGATGATAGCGTCGTCGTATCCATGACGATTGCTAAGCACCCTGTAAAACGAATCCTGGTCGACAGTGGAAGTTCAGTAGATGTTTTGAACTACGATGCCTTTGTTCGCATGAACCTGTCGCATGATCTACTTCGGCCTGTCGTCACGCCTTTGATGGGATTCACGGGGGATTCTGTGAGGGTCGAGGGGGAAATTACTCTTCCCGTGACAGCTGGAACGGCTCCGTGCCAGAGCACTGTCCTTATAAAATTCTTGGTAGTCCGTGTGCCCCTGGCGTACAACGCGATTCTTGGGAGGCCCGGGCTCAACCTCTTGGATGCCGTCATTTCCACCAAGCGGCTCCTGGTGAGGTTCCCAACCACCAGCGGGATCGGCGAGATGCGAGGAGAGCAGGACCTGCCGGCGCTATGCTATCACTTGGCCCCCAGTCCCCAGGGGGCAGCGCTTGCACCACCATCAGCATCGACATCGGAGACCCTTGACCCACGAGACTGGAGAGGAGGGGGGAACCGGCCGAGCGCTGCTCACTTTCCCCCTCGGGGAGGACCCCATGCAGACGATCCGCGTTGGAGCCTCACTTCCGGACGAAGCTCGTGACCGGCTCCTAGCCTTTCTGCGGGCCAACGCCGACGTCTTCGCGTGGTCAGCATCCGACATGCCCGGGATCCCGGAGGAGGTGATTACACATCAGCTCAACATCCGACCGGAGTGCCGGCCTATCAGGCAGAAGAAAAGGAGTTTTGCCCCGGACCGACAGAAGGCTGTTGACGAGGAGGTGCGGAAGCTGTTGGCGGCTGGCCACATCCGCGAGGTGCGCTACCCCGACTGGTTGGCGAATGTCGTGATGGTTCGGAAGGCCAGTGGAAGCTGGAGAATGTGCGTGGACTTCACCGACCTCAATAAGGCGTGTCCCAAGGACAGCTTCCCGCTCCCCCGAATCGACCAGCTGGTAGACGCCACCTCCGGGCACGGGACGCTCAGTTTCATGGATGCGTTTTCGGGGTATAATCAAATCAAGATGAGCTCAGCAGATGAAGAAGCAACCTCCTTTGTCACAGAGAGGGGGATCTACTGTTACAGGGTGATGCCTTTCGGACTGAAAAACGCCGGGGCCACTTACCAAAGATAATGAACAAGGTTTTTGAGAATCAGCTGGGGCGCAACATGGAGGTATATGTGGATGACATGCTGACCAAGAGTGCCCATGCAGAAGACCATGTAGCAGATCTCGAGGAGACTTTCAGCAACCTGCGTCGGTACCGGATGAAACTCAACCCCACAAATGCGCCTTCGGAGTAGCGGCTGGCAAGTTCCTGGGTTCATGGTGACCCAGCGCGGGATCGAGGCCAACCCCGACAAGATCAGAGCCATCCTGGAGATGCGGCCTCCGGTCAGCAAGAAGGAGGTGCAGCGCCTGACGGGAGGGTGGCAGCCTTGAGTCGTTTCATGTCAAGGTCGGCGGAGAGGTGCCTACCCTTTTTCAAGGCGCTGCGCAAGATCAACGGCTTCGAATGGACGAAGAGTGCCAGGGCTCCTTCGAAGACTTGAAGCAGTTTCTCTCTACTCCTCCGCTACTGTCCAAGCCTGAAAATGGAGAGGAGCTCTTTTTATATCTGGCCGCCTCCCCGAGGCTGTTAGCTCCGTGCTTGTGCGCACGGATACCGGCGGAGCCCAGAAGCCCATCTATTATACCAGCAAGGTGCTCCATGACGCTGAGACCAGGTATTCAAAAACCGAGAAGATTATCTTCGCCTTGGTGGTTTCTACTCAGCGCCTTCGGCCTTACTTTCAAGCCCATCCCATCGTGGTGCTCACGGACCAGCCCCTGCGAGCTATTCTGTCTCGCCCCGACACCTCCGGCCGGCTGGCTAAATGGGCCATCAAGCTAAGCGAGTTCGACCTGTCCATCCGGCCAAGACCAGCCATGAAGTCCCAGGTGTTGGCGGATTTCTTAGTTGAGTGCTCCTGGACAGAGAAGGACGTGGAGGAGGAGCGACCGGAGAAGCCAAGGGACTCTCCTTCACCTGGAGAGACGGAGGATTGGATCCTGCATGTAGATGGAGCGGCGAACTCTCAAGGGAGTGGAGCCGGACTCATTCTCGCAAGCCCGGAGGGAGACGTGGTGGAGTACGCTCTCAGATTCCAGTTCCCGGCGACCAATAACCAGGCGGAGTACGAAGCCCTGCTGGCGGGGATGAGGCTAGCTAAGGAGCTGGGCGCGGGGCGCTTAAGGGCCTTCACGGACTCTCAACTCATTTCTGGACAAGTCGCCGGGGAGTACGAGGCTAGGGACCCCACCATGTCCCGCTACTTGAGCAAGGTGCAGTCCCAGGCGTCTCATTTCTCTTATTTTCGTGTCAGCTATATCCCCAGAGCGGAGAATGCCAGGGCTGACGCGCTGTCTCGTTTGGCCACTTCGGTCGACGGGACGTTGGGAAGAACGTATGTGGAGCACCTACAAGTCCCAAGCTTCGAGGCCACGGATGAAGCGTTGCCGGTGCAGCAGGAGCCCTCCTGGATGGACCCCTACGTTCGGTACTTGACTGACGGCACTCTCCCGGAGGACCCCGCTGAGGCCAAGCTGCTCAAACGAAGGGCCCCGAGGTTCTTGATGATGGACGGGAAGCTTTATCGGAGATCCTTCTCATATCCGGTCCTTAGGTGTGTGGGGCCAGCAGAATCAGATTATATCCTTAGGGAGATCCACGAGGGTGTATGCGGGAGTCACCTGGGGGGCAGAGCCCTAGCATACAAGGCCCTACGCCAAGGGTATTTCTGGTTGACAATGAAGGAGGACGCGTCCGAGCTTGTCAAGAAGTGTGATAGCTGCCAGCGTCATGCCAATATTCAGCGACAGCCAACCTCTCACCTAACTCCTCTGGTGGCACCCTGGCCTTTCGCCCAGTGGGGTATGGATATCTTAGGTCCATTTCCCCCGGCCTCCGGGCAGCGGAAGTTTCTCCTGGTGGCGGTGGATCACTTCACCAAGTGGGTTGAAGCTGAGGCTCTGGCCAAAATTACCGAGAGTAAAGTGAGATCTTTCTTCTGGAAGTCAATCATATGTCGGTTTGGGCTGCCACGCACTCTAGTCACTGATAACGGCCGGCAGTTTGACAACGCACCTTTCCGGGAGTTCTGCTCCGAGCTGGGCATCTGTCAGAGGTTCACCTCCGTCGGGCATCCTCAAACCAACGGGGCAGCGGAAGTGACTAACCGGATCATCCTCCAGGGGCTAAAGACTCGACTGGATGGCTGCAAGGGACGATGGGTAGAAGAACTCTCCAACGTGCTATGGGCTTATCATACAACGCCACGAACTCCCACTGGCGAAACGCCATTCAGCTTGGTCTTTGGTTCTGAGGCCGTCATTCCTGTGGAGATCGGGGCGCCCAGCCCTCGGGTAGAAGCCTACAGTGAGGAAGATAACCCTGACCAACTGCGAGCCAACCTCGACCTGGTGGAGGAGTGCGGACGGGCGCGGCTTCGAATGGCAGCCTATCGGCAACGGGCCGCGAAATACTACAACGCTCGCGTGCGCCCCCGGACGTTCCTACCAGGAGACCTAGTCCTCGACGGGCTGAGTCTCAAAGCCAACTGAGGGAGGCAAGCTAGCCCCTAACTGGGAGGGACCTTACCGATCACCGAGACGCTCACCACGGAGCTTATAAAATTGAAGAACTTGACGGGACACCACTTCCTAGGACGTGGAATGCGGATAACCTCCGCCGGTATTATCAGTAATGTATCCCTCCTTTCATATTAAACGTCATCTCCGTGTTTGTTTGGGTGTTCACCCCTTATTCAATGCTAACGGAATTCAATTCTAGTTATCTGAATCTCTCAAAGCCCTGCACCAGCCAGGCATAAAGCCCAGTGTACCACTGGCAGAGCAGTGTACCACTGGCTCTCAACAACAAAAGCCCGGCACCCCGTCGGCACTCAAAGCCCTGCACCAGCCAGGCATAAAGCCCAGTGTACCACTGGCAGAGCAGTGTACCACTGGCTCTCAACAACAAAAGCCCGGCACCCCGTCGGCACCAAAGCCCTGCACCAGCCAGGCATAAAGCCCAGTGTACCACTGGCAGAGCAGTGTACCACTGGCTCTCACAACAAAAGCCCGGCACCCCGTCGGCACCAAAGCCCTGCACCAGCCAGGCATAAAGCCCAGTGTACCACTGGCAACAACAAAAGCCCGGCACCCCGTCGGCACCAAAGCCCTGCACCAGCCAGGCATAAAGCCCAGTGTACCACTGGCAGAGCAGTGTACCACTGGCTCTCAACAACAAAAGCCCGGCACCCCGTCGGCACTCAAAGCCCTGCACCAGCCAGGCATAAAGCCCAGTGTACCACTGGCAGAGCAGTGTACCACTGGCTCTCAACAACAAAAGCCCGGCACCCCGTCGGCACTCAAAGCCCTGCACCAGCCAGGCATAAAGCCCAGTGTACCACTGGCAGAGCAGTGTACCACTGGCTCTCAACAACAAAGCCCGGCACCCGTCGGCACTCAAAGCCCTGCACCAGCCAGGCATAAAGCCCAGTGTACCACTGGCAGAGCAGTGTACCACTGGCTCTCAACAACAAAAGCCCGGCACCCCGTCGGCACTCAAAGCCCTGCACCAGCCAGGCATAAAGCCCAGTGTACCACTGGCAGAGCAGTGTACCACTGGCTCTCAACAACAAAAGCCCGGCACCCCGTCGGCACTCAAAGCCCTGCACCAGCCAGGCATAAAGCCCAGTGTACCACTGGCAGAGCAGTGTACCACTGGCTCTCAACAACAAAAGCCCGGCACCCCGTCGGCACTCAAAGCCCTGCACCAGCCAGGCATAAAGCCCAGTGTACCACTGGCAGAGCAGTGTACCACTGGCTCTCAACAACAAAAGCCCGGCACCCCGTCGGCACTCAAAGCCCTGCACCAGCCAGGCATAAAGCCCAGTGTACCACTGGCAGAGCAGTGTACCACTGGCTCTCAACAACAAAAGCCCGGCACCCCGTCGGCACTCAAAGCCCTGCACCAGCCAGGCATAAAGCCCAGTGTACCACTGGCAGAGCAGTGTACCACTGGCTCTCAACAACAAAAGCCCGGCACCCCATCGGCACTCAAAGCCCTGCACCAGCCAGGCATAAAGCCCAGTGTACCACTGCAGAGCAGTGTACCACTGGCTCTCAACAACAAAAGCCCGGCACCCCGTCGGCACTCAAAGCCCTGCACCAGCCAGGCATAAAGCCCAGTGTACCACTGGCAGAGCGGTGTACCACTGGCTCTCAACAACAAAAGCCCGGCACCCCGTCGGCACTCAAAGCCCTGCACCAGCCAGGCATAAAACCCGGCTAACCGCTGGCGGAGCAGTGCACCAACGATTCTTCACAGCCAAGACCGACACCCTACCGGTCAAAACAAAGCTAAGTCCCGCGGGCATCAAGCTGCGCGCCAGACTGACACCAGGTCCAATACTTGACCGGGCATTACGCCTATAGCTCCGAGGGAGCCTACCGGCCTAATCCCCGATCAGCGGTGCCCCCGCTCCCAAGATTCAACCCTACCTAGCTCTAATCCGCGGGTCCATGTAACTAAGACGGAGTGGCGCAGGTGGGAAGGTGCCCCTCGGAATCATCGAGACAAACAAGAATCGTGGGGCCACGTATCAATTGATGAAGTTAACAATAATACGAAGATCATCATGAAAAGTATTTTCATTAACTAGGAACTACAAAACCCCGACGTAGTCGGCTTACAAAAGAAAGAAAAGAAAAGCAAAGTCGCGGACGCAGACTCATGGCTCTGCCGGTGCGGGCTCATCATCGGAAGAAGTCTGGTCTGACAATTCAATCTCCAGGGCCCGGGGGAAATTCAAATCCCTGGCCACCCTCTCCTTAGCATGCTGGAACCCGTCGAGGTATACAGCGGCCGAAGCTTCGGCCAGGTCATCTGCGAAATGCTCAGATGCCTTGTATTCTTCAACAAGCCCAGCAGCCCGAGCTTTCTCCGCAGCAAGGGCCTCCGCCATGGTTTTTTCAGCCTCCCGAGCCTGGTTTATCTCCTCTCGAGCGTGGCTCAACTCTTCCTCACGACGGCGGGTCTCCTCCCTTGCCACTCTAGCTTCCTCCACCACCGCACCCGCTCGGTCCTCGGCCTCCTGGAGCGCTGAGGTCAACTCAGAGATGTGCATATCCCTGACCATGACCGCGCTCTCAGCCTCCGCCATCTGAGAGAGCGCCGCGCGCGCGCGATTGGCCTCCATTTCCACCCCGCTCACGGCGGCCCTCACCTCGCTTGCACAGGCATCTTTGACCGCTTCCAGCGCCCTCTCTACCTTTTCCGCGCGCGCTGGGCCTCCTCGGCCTCCTTCTGCGTCTCCCGCAGAACCTTTTTTCCCCGTGGATAACCTCCCTGGCGGCCCTCAGGGAGTGCGCGATCTGCACACAGGCCCAGGTCAACAGAGTATATATATATGTAGGAACAGTAAGGGGAGGGAACGAGAAGATTGCTTACCTTGACCACTGCGGCGTAGGAGTCCCGAAAGAATGTGCCCGCCCCCAGATGGCTGAGATCTTCTATAATCCTGAGATCAAAAATCGGACCCAGGGCCTGCTCGGCCCAGCGGCCATCGTCCAAGGAGTCCCGAGGCGGCCTGGGCGCGCCCTCGCCTCCCTCCGCCGTTCCTGAAGTCCCCGGCTCTACGTGCGGACCACTCCTGAGTGGCCCTTCGGGGATGGGCTCGCGGGGCCAGATGGTCCCTCGCCCCAGTCTCTGGCGGCGTATGATGGGGTCGCTCTCTCGGGGGCCGGGAACTCCCCGGTTGGCACACGCCCCCACTTCTGGTTCCTCGGCGATGGCTCCCGCAGCACCCCCACTTCTGGTTCCTCGGCGGTGGCTCCCACAGTCGCCCCCACCTCTGGTGGAGTGTCGGCCGTAAGGTCGACCTCTGGTACAGCTGGGGCATGTGGCGGAGCCGGGATGGGAGACTGGCGCCGGGAGGGAGGCCCGGACCACCGGGCGTTTTGGGGCCGGAGCCCGCTGGTCCCTGGGCGCCCTTCTCGGGCCCTTTTCTTAGCAGCCTTTACCACTTTCGCGGTCGGAATCTTCATTGCTGCATGACATAAGTTAGATTTTCAGAATGGTAAAAAAAAAAAAAAAAAAAAAGAAGAAAAGAGGAAAAAGAAGAGCAGAATTCCTGACTAAGTATGGAGAATTTACCCCGCTGGGAGATGAGACCCGCCAACTCAAAGTTGTCCTCCGCTAACAGCAGGGTGTACCGGGGATCTCGGCGGTCAGCAATACCCCCATCGCCTCCCGGTCCCCAGGATGAACAGCCGCGGCATTCCCTCGGAGGTCGGGGTCCCCCCACCGGGGCCGGACTTGGTCAATATTGGCAAAAAAGAAACGGGGTTTCCACCCCTTGATTGACGAAGGCAAAAGAAGCTTAAGGACCCTGTTGGGTCGGGGCTGGAATAGCCACCACCCTTTTTGGGCTCGGAGGGAGTAGAAATTGCAGAACAAACTGATTCTAGGAGTAATGCCTAGGCGGTGGCAGAGAATAACAAAGGCACTAATCACACGACAGGAGTTTGGGACCAGCTGAGATGGAGTCAAAGAGTAGAAATCAAGTAGGCGGACAAAGAAAGGATGAAAGGGAGGACGGAGACCTGCCTACAGGCAGATCTCATAAAGAGCTACTCGACCGGGTCGGGAGGAGATGACCCGGTCGTCAGGTGTTGGTAGGAATAACTCGACTTCCCGAGGGATCCTGTAGCGGGCCCGGATCCTTTCCAGGTCCAGTCGCTTCAGAACGGAGGCTGTCCCCTCTGGGGACTCCTCCACCCTCGATGAGGTCCGGCCCTCGGCCGGTGGCCCCTTGATGGGGCCCCACCGGTGGCCCGTCGCCGGACCAGAGGGATGTGGTCCTCCGAATCAGAGGACCACTCGATTGGAGGGGAAGGAGAAGGAGGAGTCTGAGGCCTCACAGAGGAGGATGGTCCTCAGAACCATCCTCCGAGGTCCAAGAAGGTGAATCATGAATAAAGAGAATTAAGACGAAAGGGCTGACCTGGAAAAGCAAAGAAAGCTGGGCACGAGCTCGCAGGTTGAAGGAACACTGGGGAACAGAAGGAGGAAGATGATGGCGATGAGGCGTCAGCCCGCCTCCCTTTGGCTAGCTTTATCGAGTTTTCAAAATGTCCCGCCATGTCTCGTCAGCCACGCGGCTTCTTGCTATACGCCGGTTCGCCTCGAGGATCACCCCGGCGCGTGGTGCGGCACGCCCCGGCCAGCGATGGGACCTTGCTGACGTCGCCGTAATGAGAGGAAATGATGACACGCCTTTTCGCGCAGACTTCGAAGAGCTCGTCTTCATTTTCGAGGGCGATCATGGCTGGCGCGGTGTACGGGGGCCGTCTCCTTACATTCCCCACACCGTCCGCATAGAACTCAAGGGCAGGGATCAGCCACGTGGAGAACGCCCCTTGAGCCTCAGCGGTGGGACCCGCTTCGCCCCAGGGGCGAGGGGGCATCTGATATTACTGATCCCAACGTCGTCAGAAAAGGTAACGGCAATCATCGTCATCCCCTCACCCACGGCACCCCCTCGGGGTCGGGGGTAGGGTCATCATTCCTTAACCCCGGGGCCCCCACCGGTCCCGGGGTGCATCGTCATCCCCTCACCCCCGGCACCCCCTCGGGGTCGGGGGTAGGGTCATCATTCCTTAACCCCGGGGCCCCCACTGGTCCCGGGGTGCATCATCCCCTCACCCACGGCACCCCCTCGGGGTCGGGGGTAGGGTCATCATTCCTTAACCCCGGGGCCCCCACCGGTCCCGGGGTGCATCGTCATCCCCTCACCCCCGGCACCCCCTCGGGGTCGGGGGTAGGGTCATCATTCCTTAACCCCGGGGCCCCCACCGGTCCCGGGGTGCATCATCATCCCCTCACCCCCGGCACCCCCTTGGGGTCGGGGGTAGGGTCATCATTCCTTAACCTCGGGGCCCCCACCGGTCCCGGGGTGCATCGTCATCCCCTCACCCCCGGCACCCCCTCGGGGTCGGGGGTAGGGTCATCATTCCTTAACCCCGGGGCCCCCACCGGTCCCGGGGTGCATCGTCATCCCCTCACCCCCGGCACCCCCTCGGGGTCGGGGGTAGGGTCATCATTCCTTAACCCCGGGGCCCCCACCGGTCCCGGGGTGCATCGTCATTCCCTCACCCCCGGCACCCCCTCGGGGTCGGGGGTAGGGTCATCATTCCTTAACCCCGGGGCCCCCACCTGTCCCGGGGTGCATCGTCATCCCCTCACCCCCGGCACCCCCTCAGGGTCGGGGGTAGGGTCATCATTCCTTAACCCCGGGGCCCCCACCGGTCCCGGGGTGCATCGTCATCCCCTCGCCCCCGGCACCCCCTTGGGGTCGGGGGTAGGGTCATCATTCCTTAACCCCGGGGCCCCCACCGGTCCCGGGGTGCATCGTCATCCCCTCACCCCCGGCACCCCCTCGGGGTCGGGGGTAGGGTCATCATTCCTTAACCCCGGGGCCCCCACCGGTCCCGGGGTGCATCGTCATCCCCTCACCCCCGGCACCCCCTCGGGGTCGGGGGTAGGGTCATCATTCCTTAACCCCGGGGCTCCCACCGGTCCCGGGGTGCATCATCATCCCCTCACCCCCGGCACCCCCTCGGGGTCGGGGGTAGGGTCATCATTCCTTAACCCCGGGGCCCCCACCGGTCCCGGGGTGCATCGTCATCCCCTCACCCCCGGCACCCCCTCGGGGTCGGGGGTAGGGTCATCATTCCTTAACCCCGGGGCCCCCACCGGTCCCGGGGTGCATCGTCATCCCCTCACCCCCGGCACCCCTCGAGGTCGGGGGTAGGGTCATCATTCCTTAACCCCGGGCCCCCACCGGTCCCGGGGTGTGTCATCATTCCCCATCTCCGATATCCCTTTGGGGTGGGGTCATCTGCGATCAACATGCGACTCAGCTGCCAAGAAACGCGGCAACCTTCAGGTTGCACGGTGCTCGCACATAACTTTCAGTACATGACCATACCTTGCCGAAGCATACCGTTTGGTACTTCCGTGATTGTGCCCTGTTACGGAGGGCCATGCCTCATAACGAGGTTTGGCGCGTTGCATGCCCCTGTACATGACCATATCTTGCTACGGCGTACGGCATGCTACTACTTGCAGCTATACTCTATCCCATCAGCCGGCGGCGCGCACTGCATACCTTCGCGACCGCTGGACACGTGTGATATCACATCAACAGGAGGTACGGGGGATGTCTCCGGCACGTGTAGCTGCGATACGAAAGAAATCTCCCCTAGACGAAAGGTGAGGTATTAGGACAACTATAAGAGCAGGGGAATGCGCGGTAAGTGGGATCCGGACTCTGGTTTTTCTGAGCTTTCTTCCTCCCAGCAAAAACCCTAACCGCCTCAGCTCTTCTTCGCTGGAGCGGTTCTTTGTCTGAACCCAAGCCACTAACTTGATCGTCGGAGGGTCCCCACCGGTGCTACCGGTCCCCGGGGACTTTTCTTGCAGGATTTCCAGGAGCGAGACATCTGTTTTCCCAACGTTCGTAGGAAGAGACTTGGCGTCATCAGGACCAAGGATGCCAATGGATTCCGATGGACCTGGCTCCAAAATCATTCACAAGTTTAAATCTCAAGGCCAGAGTTGAAGCCGATCTAACTCATGGTATTGGACTGGATCAAACTCAAACAGTTCCTCCATCTATTTTCCATAGAAATTTAAGTCCCACTCTGACGGTTTTGGTGCTCAGCCAATGCATCCGAACTTGAACACATATACCATCGCCGCCTTGAATTTGTATAACGACTATAGCTTGCGGTCTTTGATGTTAGAGATTGTAAGATATCTTTATCGGTTTGATAAATTCGGCATAGATCGTAGCCCAATATAAATCAACTGGATTGATAGGAAGCACAAGAACTCATATTAAACCAAATTCTTTTGATTTGAGTGGATAGCAATATCTCTCTTAATTCATATAGCAAGTAAGAATTTCATTTACATTGTTGACTCATTTCCTGTTGGTTTAAATGTTAGAATTCAATTGATTATCCAACATGATGATGTTAAAGCTCAAGTTTACTGAAAGCCACATGGCCGAATACATATAATACTTCATTATTAAAAAAGTATATTAATACATGAGTGTCCACTAATAAATTTACATGGAAGCGTAAAAAGGATTGAGCATATCCTGGATGACCAAGCTATTACTACTTGGGAAAAAGGCTACCAATGTTATTTAGTTCATTGACAAGGTCGATCAGATCTGAGAATTCGT
Source organism: Calamus simplicifolius (assembly GCA_900491605.1). Taxonomy (NCBI): domain Eukaryota; kingdom Viridiplantae; phylum Streptophyta; class Magnoliopsida; order Arecales; family Arecaceae; genus Calamus; species Calamus simplicifolius. Next base: position 25,268 of record UESW01004089.1, read on the forward strand.
AGATCAATCGAGAGGATCTACAGTGCCTTGACCCAGACCTATTGGAGCATTACCAGAGCTGGATTGACCCTTACTCGATAGGATCGAGTTTCTCCCATTCCGAAAGAATTGGTGCGGGCACCAAGATCAGACAGAGGTTATTGAGCTCATTATGGATTTCTGATTGATGTAGTTGGACTTTTGATTCCTGTTAATTCATTTAAGTTCAGAGTCATTATGGATTTCTTACTTTATATTGGTTTGACTTTAAGTCCTTAATCAAGTTTTGTCAGTATGAGTCCAGTAATTTTTATTTGAGTTAAGTCAAGATTTATTGAGTCAAAGTATAAGAAGTTCAAGACCCAAGACCATGAAGGACTATATTCAGTGCGCCACCTCATCAGCCACATGGAATCCTAGTCAAAGTAGACGTCATCTACTCAATTAGGATATTCCAAGATTTTCATGAAGTCATCTCAACATAAAAGGAAGCAAATAAGCCCTCTATGGAAGGTAACTTATCATCCACCTCTTATAAAAAGCAGAATATGCCGCCATCCCCTAATCTCTTTCCCTTGTTTCAAGATGCCTTCTATCTTCTTATTTTGAAAGCCATCCCTTATCTCTTTTTCTTATTTCAAGATGCTGCCTATCTCCTTATTTGGAAAGCTATCCCTAATCTCTTTCCCTTATTTCAAGATGCCACCTATCTCCTTATTTAAAAACAGTATGGTACCCTTATTTTTTTTTTCTTTTTTTTTCATGTAAATTAAGGGTTAGGGTTTATTATAAAAACTCCTTCCTTCTTTTTATAGAGAACAATTGATGATTAATAAAAAAGAGTCTTCTTCTTCTATTTTCTAGTGCTCCTAAGCATTGACACTTCGTGAGGTAGAGGGTGATAGGCCCAACAAATATCCGTTCCAACACCTGTTCCAAGCATCCCAACCCCAAGACGCCAAGGTGCTATAATCCTTAGATAAAGTCCTCCTTGCCTTCAGAACCATCTAAAGGAAAGCCGAAACATCTGCGGAAGCATAGCTTCTTCTTTCAGGGGCCCATCCTGAGAGTTGTGTGTTCCAATCTTTTAGGACGAAGATCATCATTGCCTGGTAATCAGACCCATCCCTTCTTATATGTTCTATTTTGTTGAAGAAAGAGTATGTTCTAAGTAGTGGTTTCTCAACTCTAGGATCCTATTTTCTTTATTACTTAGTGAATTATGTTCTACGGATAGTTACTTTACTCTTTACATATTCATCCTTAGTTTATTCTTACTCGTTTCGGAAAGTAAAGCACCTTAAAATCTAAATAATTGCTCTACGTTAATCTTTTGCATGGTACATCCCACATCACAATGAAAAACCCCAATCCTTCTCTTCATGTCCGCCAAAGAAAAAATCTCCACCTTGACCTATCCCCATAAATAGAATTTTTTTTTTCATTCCCATCCACACCTTCGTAGGGAATGATAAATCTAAATATCCATGCCATCCCCCTCTCATCTTTCTCCCATCCAGCCCTATCCTTTCTTTAATAACATATATAAATTTTTAGTAAAATTTATTAGAATAATTTTATAGATATAAAAATATAAGGGTAATATAGTACTTAAGTATAAGGCCAATAGGATAAAGTCGGAATATACTTATTTCTATCCTCGCTATGTTCCTGCTAGTGAGGATAAAAATAATTCTACTCTTTATCTTTATCCTAACAAAAGGTGAAAAATATCTACCCCGAACATGACAAGGTGAATCTTCACTTTATGAGTTAAAATTGCCATCCGTAATACATATTAGTACTTATCTAGAAAGTTATGATATTCCAACTGTTTGTATCTGAATGATACATAAATAATTCTTTTAATTTTATCTAAGCTTATGTAATGGAATACTACGAATGCAGTATATAACAATTGAAAGCTTGGAAACCAAAATGAATTTAGATGGGGATTTGAGGATCAAAAGCATGTTTTAAGTAGTGAAGCGTCTCACCGGAGTTCCTCTTAATTAATTACAAGAGATTACAATAAATATTTGGCTGCTCGATTGCACTTCAAACCAAAAGCTACAATGTGCAATTCAAGAACTAAACATGAAGTGGATGTTGCTTGACAGAAGTGAAACTGCGTGCGTGCAGTCGCAGAGCTCCAATTTGCGGCCTTAACGGCCATCATTTGCACCCTTAACGGCCATCCAGTGCCGGTTAGTGTCTCGTCAAATGGAAGTTGAAACTATTCTCCATGAAACATGGAAAATTTGTCCCCTTGCCCTGGTGATCAATGGCTACCTCGTCCCACTATTGGGGACTTTCATATGAGAATCTAAACGCATGGAAAATTTGTCCCCTTTGCTCTTGGCTGTCATCTTGGTATCCTCCTCTTCCTCATTTCCCCCTTTTTTTTTACATCTATTTATTTATTTATTAATCTGATTTGCTCCTCTTTTCCTTGTTTATCTTTTTGGTGTTAATAAGTGGTCAACTCGCCCAGTGAAGCGAATGGTTTTATAGGGCAAACATTTTCGCCAGTTAGCTGCATTGTTACCTTATGAAACCCATCACATTTTAAAAATGTTATATTTTTTTATATTTAGTTACATAAAAATTAATAAAATAACTAACGTGCTACCGAAATATAAACTTATAAGTTAGTTGATACGATCACACTCCAACTAAGGATGCCAAAGGATTGGGATAGACCTGGCTCCGAAAATCATATACAAGTTGCCAATGGATTGGGATGGACCTGGCTCCAAAATCATACACAAGTTTAAATCTCAAGGCCAGGGTTGAGGCCGATCTAACTCATGGTACTGAACTGGATCAAACTCAAACAGTTCCTCCATCTATTTTCCATGGAAATTACAGTCCCGGCCTCTAGCTAAAAATTGGACCGAGAGAAGCTTTCAAGCTAAACAATCCAGCTCCCCACTCTGACGGTTTCCGTGCTCAGCCAATGCATCCGAACTTGAACCCATATACCATCGCCACCTTGAATTTTGCATAATGATTGTAGCTTGCGGTCTTTGATGTTAGAGATTGTAAGATATATTTATGGGTTTGATAAATTTGGCATAGATCATAGCCCAATATAAATCAACTGGATTGATAGGAAGCACAAGAACTCATATTAAACCAAATTCTTTTTATTTGAGTGGAAAGCAATGTCTCTATTAAATTCATATAGCAAGTAAGAAATTATTTTACATTGTTGACTCTTTTCGTGTTGGTTTAAATGTTAGAATTCAATTGAATATCCAACATGATGTTAAAGCTCAAGTTTATTGAAAGCCACATGGCGGAATACATACAATACTTCATTATTAAAAAGTATATATTAATATCCGAGTATTCATATATTTATTTTGGTTTCTTAATTTGTTGTTCTAATTTTTTAATCATCTTGGTCCTATTAATGTTAGCGGACCTCATGATGTTTTAGTCATGCAAGTGTTCCTTCATTGGATCACAGGCCTTGCTTCTTACGTGCGTTATGCTTTGGATGCTGATGATTTGCAAGAGATAAATTAAAATAAATCACAAAAGTTCATGATTGATACAAAACAGAAAGTTTATGATTATTTTTATAACTTTTTAAATTTCAAGGACCAAAGTGACATAGCCTCCTAAGTACATGGATTAATTCTGTAGTTTAACCTTTAATATAATAGACCTTGAAATACTTTTAAAAAAATAATTCATAAAACTAATAAAAGATTTAGAGAATCTAAATCGGAGACCAAGGTACTTTGACAAGAGCATTACTGTCCCTGGAGGATTGACAATTCTAATGCTCTCAAGCTACAACTAATTCCAGTTCAATTCAACTTCTCTCGAAAGCAACGTTTTGATCCAACTGAGAAATCATAGAAAAGATGATGAAAATAGTAACCAAAATGATGAAAACTGGAGATAAAGACAAGAAACGAGAGGGAACTGGAAATGGCTTTTGTAGGGAAAACTTTCTACCATCTTGTGTTGAGAGATTGACCATGGCTTTTTCCCAATAACTAGTTGTTGCTGACCTAGCTAGGAGATTACGTACAATAAGCACCGGCTGTACAGTGATGGGCTGATAATGTCCTCTTTTTGTTTGGATTGAGGTTAATTAACGAGGGGGATATTGTTATTACATTACCAGGCCTATGATCCCTACAATTCAAATATCTGAGCATGGATGATATCCACTTTTGATTTGCACATTAATGAGATTACAAATTATTAGGCATCTCGCATTGATATGTTTGGTTGCCAAACTATATTACTTAAAATATAGGTAAAAAATATGTTAAAATCCAAAATTACCCTTGTTTTCTAATTGAAAAGAAACCAATTCAAAGCAATATTTCAAATAATAATTATTTAATATATAAAATATATAATTAACTCACAATAATAGAATATATATAAATATATATATATTATTATAATTGTATATTGTCAAAAAATATAATATTATATTTAAATATAAGTAATTATTTGTATTCAAATATAATATACATAATATTATTATAAGTAAATAATTATTATAACAATTTAATAGAATTAAATATTACAAATATTATTATTAATATTTTTAATACTACATAGAGTATAATAAATATATAATATTATCATAATAATAACTATATTTATTACATTATAAAAAAATATAATATAAAATAAAAGTATAATATTATTGCATATTATTATAATATCATTATAACAGTAAAAATATTTTTATGATAAATTTAATATTTTATTATTTTAATTACATATTATTAAATTTTATTAATATAGTATACAAAAATTCTATATAATTATATAATATAATTATATTGAAATTATTAATTATTATATATAATTTAACAAAATATTTTTTATTATTTATATGAATATGTAATAAAAATAATTAAAATTTTAATATAACATATTATATTAATGTTAAACTTATCTTATCATGGTCATGTTTTGTTTCGAGGGATAACATAGGGAAAAAATAAGAACATCCCACTAATTACTAATGTGGCATTGCTTAGGGCTCTTAAGGTAATCAAATTGCCATGTTTTGTAGTAATCTGATTGCCAAGGTAATGTTGAATCCCCACCAACATTCGCAAATATAATAAGCCAAATGGAGCAATATAATATTACCCAAATCATTGCTAAGAATCTTTAAAAATTACATGAATCAAATACCCTTTTAAATACTTAGATTTTGAAGGAAAGAGAAAAGAAAGAGAGGGAGGAGAATGGGGGTTACTTATTCCCTTTCATTCCTTATTAAAGGGTTAAATTTCTTAACCTCTCAAATTGAAGGATAAAAAGGGGGAGGAGAATGAGTTATAATTTTTGCCTCATCTTTCCAACTTTTTCTTCATAAATTATTTTAAATTTCTTTAATTGTAAGAGGATATTTATAATTTTATAAACATAATTTTTCTCTTCCTTTTCTTTTCTCTTACATCTAAATAAGATGAATGTAAGTTATTCTTTTTCCCTTTCTTTCTTTTCAAATAAAGAGAGGACAACAATTCTTCCCTCTCCTTCTTTTCCTTAACCATGATTTTAGCTACAATGGCCTTTTCAACAATGGGCTCAATGAATCCTCGAACTAAACATAATTTAATCACTGAAATAAACATTGAAATAATTTTTGAATAAGTTAATAATTCTAGAATTAGTTTTAAAAATTAAAAGTAAAAAATAGCCTTTTATAGCTTTTGCTACAGTGCTCCAAAATTTTTTTGTTTACTTTTATAATTTTTTCTTATCATTTGATTGTCTTTTAATGTATCCAATTAAAGGAAAAATAACCAATTGAGCTAGTGATATGTATTGAGAATTGGCATGGTTTTATTATCAAACCTGTATGATTTGGTACCGACCAAATCGATGGTGTATTAGTCATCGCATATTGAATCAATCATGTATTAGATAGATAAATAGAAAGGTTTTAATAAATCGTTCTATATCAAGTCGAATTGGATGATTTGATATGGTATAAAATAGTTCAGTATGATATGAGATAGTTTGATATAGCATGGAACAGTTTGGTTTGGTATGAGACTGATCTCATATCATTTTGAAATGATGAACTATCTTAGTTCTGCATTGATACGATGTTAACGTTCGGCCGTTTGGAAATCCCAAACGCCGATCATTTAATTAAAAAAAACCATACGTTCGGTAGTTTGAAAACCAAACGACCGAACGTTCGGTCGTTTTAAAATTCAATTGCCTGGCATTTTAAAAATTAAAATGTCCGACCGTTTTGTTTAAATTAAAAAAAAATCTATAAATAGGGTTTCAAAGGTTGAAAATTTTGGGGGAGAACAACAACAATTCTATATTTTATTATTTTTTTTCTTTGAAGATTGCGTTGAAGATCGCTGATCGCGTCCGTTGAGATTGTGCCGCCAACGGATGTAGGAATCTGGCTTCCAGGTTGTACCTTGGAGGAGAGTTGTAGTTCTATTTTCTTAGCACGAGAAGGGACCAGTTCTCTTGGCGGAATCTAGCTTCCAGGTTGTACCTTGGAGGAGAGTTGTAGTTATATTTTCTTAGCACGAGAAGGGGACCAGTTCTCCTTTAGGGCAGTTGTGTAAACCGCCTCCTAAGCCTGATTCTTAACTTATTTTTATTTTGATATTTTTTTTCTAAATATAATCTGTCTCACACACACCACATATATATATATTATATATATATATATATATATATGTGTGTGTATACTAATATATTCCTAGTTGCAAGCATGAAGAAATCAACTTGAGTAACAATCTAAAGGAGAACTGTTGCAAATTAATTATAATTTATTTGCATTGCATATTTAATATATATTTAATTTTCTCTCACTTGTAGCAAAATAGCTTGTTCTCTTGTTGTGGAGAAAAAAAAAAGAAAAAAATGTTTGAATTATTCAAACAATTTTGTAACAAAATTATTTTCATTTTTCAGAGAGGATACAAAATTATTCTTGATTGTAATAAAGTTGTAATAACTAAGAATAATGCCTTCATAGGAAAAGGATATGTAAGTGAAGGCTTATTTAAATTGAATGTAATAAATCCTTTTATTAATAAAGCTGAGAATCAAACCTATCTTTGAATAAGTCTAATCAAAATCTGTGGCATGCTAGGTTGGGTCATGTGCACCTAAGAAAGGTCGAACACATGATGAATTTAAAACTAATTCCTAAATCGAATCTAGATATGTCTAAATGTGAAATATGTGCTGAATCTAAACAACCAAGAAAGCCATTCAAATCAATGAAAAGAAATTCGTCAATTTTGGAGTTAATACATAGTGATATTTGTGACTCAACTAAGCTATAACTCGTGGTGGCAATAGGTACTTAGTGACCTTCATAGATGATTTTTCTAGATATTGTTACTGTTATCTAATTAAATCTAAGGATGAAACCTTCAATAAATTTAAAATTTATAAGAGTGAGGTAGAAAATCAACAAGAAAGGAAAATTAAAATTCTTAGATCTGATAGAGGAGGAGAGTATACCTCGAATGAATTTTCTTAATTCTGTCAAGAATATGGGATAATTCATCAACTGACTGCTCCTTACTCTCCACAGTCTAACGGTGTAACTGAGCGTAAGAACCATACCCTTATGGATATGGTAAATTCTATGCTCATTAGTTCTGGCTTACCTGAGAACTTATGGGGGGAAGCTCTTCTATCTTCTTGTTTCATCCTAAATAGAATACCTACTAAGGATAGTGATAAGACTTCCTATGAACTTTGGAAAGGAAGAACACCTAACCTGACTTTCTCAAAGTGTGGGGGTGTCTAGCTAAGCTTAATATTCCTGAACCCAAAAAGTTAGATGCTGTATTTATAGGCTATGCCCAAAATAGCAATGCCTATAGATTTTTAGTAATAAAATTAGAGATTAATTACATATCTGATAATACAATCTTAGAAGCTAGAGATGCCTCCTTCTTTGAAGATATAATTCCATTCAAGACTAAAATCTCTAGACCCTTGGAATTTGAACCATCATCCTCTAAAGCCATAGAACCGGAACTAGAAACTGAACCAAAATTAAGAAGAAGCAAAAGGAAAAGAATTGAAAAAGATTTTGGTGAAGATTTTTTCACATTCTTAATAGAAGGTGATCCTTCCGTATACGATGAGGCAATGACATCATCAGAATCATCATATTGGAAGGAAGATATAGATAGTGAAATTAAATCAATCATAGAAAATAAAACTTGGATTTTAACTGATTTACCTCCTGGAAACAAACCTATAGGAACAAAATGGATTTTTAAAAGAAAATTAAGACCAGATGGATCAATAGAAAGATATAAAGCTAGGTTAGTAGTAAAGGGATTTAATCAAAAGAAGGACATATATTATTTTGATACTTATGCTCCTGTAGCAAGAATAACAACCCTATGAACTCTAATTGCCTTAGCCTCAATTCATAAATTGATAATTCATCAAATGGACGTAAAAACTGCATTTTTAAATGAAGAATTGGAAGAAGAAATTTACATAAATCAACCTCAAGGATTTGAAGTAAAAGGACAAGAATATAAAGTATATAAATTAATCAAATCTCTTTATGATTTAAAACAAGCTCCTAGACAGTGGCACATTAAGTTTGATGAAATCATTTTGAAAAATAACTTTAAAATAAATGAATATGACAAATGTGTATATTATAAAAGATAGGATACTGATTTTATAATACTATGCTTATATGTAGATGATATATTACTCCTAGGAACATCATTAAAATTAATTCAAGAAACTAAAAGCTACTTATCAAATAAGTTTGATATGAAAGACCTAGGAGAAGCCGATGTAATTCTATGAATGAAACTTAACAGAGTAGATAATGGAATAGCAATAAGTCTGGCACACTCAATAAAGAAAATGCTTCAAAAGTTTGAATATTATGATTTAAATCCTATTTCTACCCCCTATGATCTTAACTCTTATTTAACTAAAAATTTAGGAGAACCTATTAATCAATTAGGATATTCTCAAAGAATAGGATCCCTATTATATATTTCAAATAGAACTCGTCTAGACATAGCTTATGCAGTAGACAGATTGAGTAGGTATACGAGCAATCCTAGTGAAGAACATTGGAAAGCCCTAGAAAGAATTTTTAGATATCTTAAGGGAACCATAAATTATTCTCTAGTGTATTCTGATTATCCTGAAGTGATTGAGGGGTGTATAGTGATGCTAATTGGGTAACAGATAAATTCGATGTTAAGTCCACCACTGGGTATCTCTTCCTATTAGGAGGAGCTGCAGTATCTTGGGGCTTATGTAAACAAACTATAATCACTAGAAGTACTCTAGAGTCTGAGCTAACAGCTCTTGACACTACTTGTACTGAAGCACAATGGCTGAAAGACTTAATAAATGATATAGATATTCTTTCACCAAATATTTCTCGAATTTGTTTAAATTGTGATTGTAGAGCTCTGATTGATCTGTTAAATCAATAGACAACAAATAAAAAGATGAATAATCATATCCTGATCAGGTATAAATCTATACGAAATAAAATAAAAGAATCAATATCACTGCAGTTTGTAAGATCTAAACATAATTTGGCAGATCTTTTAACCAAAGGCCTTTCGAAGGCTGCGGTTTTTGAGACATCAGGGGGATGGGGCTTAAGCCCATATATTAGTCACCAGAGTTGACCCCTACCATCATGGCAACCCCATGGTTAAGGTTCAAAGGGAAACGATCTCTGAGGTGATATCTGGAAGCACCGCTTTAGGAGTTTGTCTCCATCCCATCCCTATGGTGTGGTGCTTTATTGTGATGGTTAGGTTGAGCATAGCTCTTAATAGATCCAAGGCTGAAATTCAGTGAGGTCATGTACCCTTGGAGGATCTACCTTATTGAGCATAGCTCTTAATAGATCCAAGGCTATAAATTCAGCGAGGTATGGTTCCGTTGCACATACCCTTAGAGGATTTACCTTAGTGAGAATAGTCGTGAGGCCGCAACTATGGGACCGGAGCGAATCCCTAGTAACTCTCATGAAAATCAAGGCAAGCGCATGGCCTAGATAGCGCTAACCCGCATTATGATCAGCTCATCTTCATACTGTGTGTATTTTATACTAAATGCAAGTTCAAACCTAAAAGGTACTTGCACTAAGCACAGTAAATTTTAAAGTTTTGAAATTGCTTATTGAATTTAATTTATTTGGTAATTATTCCTTTGTTTTTTTTTTTTGTAGGGGATTGTTAACGTTCGGCCGTTTGGAAATCCCAAACGCCGACCGTTTAATAAAAAAAACCAAACGTTCGACCGTTTGAAAACCAAACGACCGAATGTTCGCTGTTTTAAAATTCAATTGCCTGGCATTTTAAAAATTAAAACGTCTGACCGTTTTGTTTAAATTAAAAAAAAACTATAAATAGGGTTTCAAAGGTTGAAAATTTTGGGGGAGAACAACAACAATTCTACATTTTATTTTATTTTTTTTCTTTGAAGATTGCGTTGAAGATCGCTGATCGCGTCTATTGAGATCGTGCTACCAACGGATATAGGAATCTGGCTTTCGGATTGTACCTTGGAGGAGAGTTGTGGTTCTATTTTCTTCGTACGAGAAGGGGGACCCGTTCTCCTTTAGGGCAGTGGTGTAAACCGCCTCCCAGGCCTGATTCTTAACTTATTTTTATTTTAAGATTTTTTTTCTGAATATAATCTGTCTCATACACACCATATATATATATATATATATATATATATATACTAATATATTCCTAGTTGCAAGCATGAAGAAATCAACTTGAGTAACATACGATATGTCAGTGTATTGAGATATCCTGTTGGTGCTGGGACGTCTGCATGGGGGCATAGACGTAACAACAATTTCTGGAGTTCAAGATTGATGTCTATAGGCTCTGGTGGAACACCAATTTCTAGAACTCAAGATTGATGTCTATAGGCTCTGGTGGAGGCCCTCCTATGTTGAGATTTTTTGTGCAGGTCCAAGAAACACGCCACAGATCTCTTTTCCTTGTACCGATCTTTCTCATCTCATCAGAAGAAACAACACATGTAGTTTGTTTTGATTGATACGGATGAAATGGTGGGGAGGTCACCTGCATGCAAATCTCACCTCATTTGGTATGCTTTCAATATTGGAGTCAAATTGATTAACCAATAGAGGCCAGGGCCAGAGCTGGTGGTAGTATTGTAGTGCTTGGATGGAAATCTTCTCCTCTCTTTTCTTCTCTTCAGGTATCCATTCAACTCCATCGATAGGTGGCATCATCTTCAAAGAATGAGTTAGGACTTCATCTAAACTGAATGTACTTAAATATTTTCTCTCTCTTCTTTGTGGCATTGATGTGAAAGGAGATCAAAAAATTGAAAAAGATAATTTGCTTGAAATAAATTAAAAAAATGGGTTTAAAAGAAATGAAGAAAAGAATTAAGAGTTTATTCAAAATTTTTAAAAAAACTTATGGGATGGTAAGAACAATCGGTTTACCACCGCATATGAGCTAAAAAGAAATAAAGTATTGCAGCAAATCCCGTGGTCAGTCCAGTATGGCTAGTTGTTGTGCATCACACAATTGGCCCGGCCGGGCCAAATGCACATGGCCCAAAAAGTCAACATATCCGATTAAAATCCACTGTTAAATATAACAATAATAATAATAATAATATCAAAATAATAAATAAATATAATAGTACTTTCATATATTTCTCAATTTGAAATTAAAAGTGACTCAACTATTTGAAAAATAAATACTTTCTCGATCAAATATCAAAAATAATAATAATGATGATAATGATAATATATGGCATCATATTTTGGGGGTCCCATGGTCCAACCTTACGTTCTCTGGGTTTCAAGTTCTTTGTAATTATGATTTTTCTTATATTGTTAAAAATGTTGACAGATCCATTCCACCACAAAATTTTCATTTCATCATTATTGTGCTGTTAAAAGCGTTAAATGTTGTTTCAATGTTTGTAATGCCAAACTATCATTTTATTACGAAAAGATAGATTTTCAAACCAAGATGATTTCGGTTTGTGACATGTATGAACAATGGTGCTTACTGTAACCATTGATGGAGATGATTAGTGATTGCCGCAATCATTTTACTTGCCATATAAACTTAGAAAGCAAGGCTGCATTTATAAATTCAAAGTTGGAATTTTTTCAATGATGACCTACTATATTTCCTATAGTTGTTAGACCTGGCTTGGACATCAACCTGACCAAAGGCTCGGGTCATCGGATCACTGGTTCAACCGTTATTGAACCATCAGTTCAATTATTTTAATATAAAAATATATTTATAATAATAAAAATTATTTTTTAATAAAATATTAATAAAAAATTAAGATCAACTAAAAGTGCATGATAATGGAAAAGTGTAAAATTCAGCTCTAGAATCAAGTTTAACTAGGGACTTAAGGTGCATTGAACCAACTCTAAACGGGCCAAGTTATTATTAAGAAAAAAAAATAAAACCCAAGAGCTAGTCGGGCAGAGAAACTCCACGGCCCAATGACATTCCTGTAAATAACCCCAAACCAAAGTGGCAATCAAGGGAAAGGGAAATTCTATTTGAGCCGCACAAAATGCTCGGTAGCCCCCTCATTTTTCTTTTTTCTTTTTTTACTCAATATCCCCCCAAAATTACTCAATAGCCCCCTAAATTTAGAAAATACCTAAACTACCCCTTCTCCCCTTCACCCCTCCGCCCCCACGAAATTTCTCAGCATCCCCCCTTCCGACAGCGCTCCCCCTCTCGCTCATGGCAGCCCCCTCCTTCTCCGGCCTTCTCCGGCATGCCCAGACTCTTCTTCCCCGGCGAGTCTTCCCCAACAGTGGCCATCTTCCCCGGTGAGCTCTCCCTCCCTCCCTCGCTCGGCTCCGCCTCTCTCAACCGACTCCTCCACCTCCCTTAGCTGAGCTCCGCCTCCCTCCTCGGCGTTCGCCTTCCTCCAAGGCCTCTGCCCCCTTTCCTCCTCCCTCCTTCGCTCCATACTTGGCCGAGTCTCTGTTCGGCCCTGGTTGGCCGAGCAGAGACTCTCTGTTTGGCCAAGTAGGCCGAACAAATAGGATCTGTTCAGCCCAGCTGGCCCAAACAGATTCTCTCTGCTCGGCCCAACAGGCCGAACAAAAAAATTCTGTTTGTTCAACCGAGTGTGGCCGAACAGAAGGAATTTGTTCGGCCCTCCTTCTGTTCGGCCCACTAGGGTTGAACATGTTGACTTAGTTCGGCCCTGTGTGGCCAAACAGATTTGACCTGTTCGACCACACAGGGCCGAACAACTCACGAACGAAAAAAAAAAATTTGATTATGGGTTTATAAACCAACCTTTGCGACCGTAGAACTTCCAAAATTGCTAGTTGCTTGTCCATTGCTCGATTATGGGTTGAAATCTCTTCAACCAAGTTATAAATGGTCGGATCCGAGGCTGTTTTAATCCGGAGTGAGGGAGGAGGGGGGAGGGGCAGGGGGAGGGGGGCCTATTTTGACCTGGGGGGCTACTGAGCAAATAGGGATATTTTGGTCCAAATTTTTTAAGGCAAATATGTCCCTTTTTTTAAGTGGTAGGGGGGGGGGTGCTAAGTAAAAATAGCGGGCCAAATAGAATTTCCTAAGGGAGAATTCTCGAACCTTCACTAGGATTGGTCTGAAGGACTTCGGGACTTGGAAGATATTTTTTCCCCCGAGCCAAAAAAAAAAGAAACCAGTAGAAAATAATTAGATTTTGAGAACTTCCTTCTCCTATAATAGGTCCAATTCCCAACCGCTCTTCTCCTGTCCCTCCTCATGCGGACGTCTCTCTCCCTCCTTTCCCTACCTCTCGCGCCGATCCCGACCCTCCATACGATAATCTCTGGCGATGGACGCCGATGGGGCCGGATCCGATGGCTCCTCTTACTACTCTCTCCTCGAAATTCGAAGGAACGCTTCCTTGTCCGATATCCGCACCACCTGCCGCAAACTGAAAAATTATGTTTGGCAAGCCAAATCTTGGGAAGTGTAATGCCATTATCAGTCTTCCCCTGGCTCTTGTCCCGTTTGAGAGCGTCGACGTCCCACTTGAAGAAGCTCAGAAGTTGAAGGGACGAAGGCTAAACTACCACGGAATTTGAAATGGCATTCATTGATAAAATTAAACCCGTAACCCATCCTGTTAGACCAGATTGACTAATTCACGAGCAGACTTAATGAATTAATCAAGTTATTTGGATAACTTGCGGATTCAATTTTACGTTAGAATTGGATCGGTTTGGCCTTCGAGTTCTAATTTAATCAGTTTAATCGATCGATCTGATCTAATTTTAATAATTATAAATTATTTTTTATTTTTATTTTTTTAAAAGAACATACGAGGGATTGCTTTTTTTTTCTTTTCTCTCTCATATTATTATCTACAAGAATGGTCTAGTTTAAGCTTTCAAATATTTTTGCCAATGGTCTAGTTTTAAGCTTTCATATATTTTTGCCCTTTGATGTAGCAAATATATTTTAATGCAAATGTACATTTTTTTTAGTGAATGAGGATTCTTGTTAAATGCTTAGTTAGAATTAAATGTACATATTGATTATTGTGACTGCACGTATTTTTATAGTGAACCAGCATACTTGGTAAGTGCCAGATGCATTTTCATGATATTATCAAATAGTTAAAAAGGCCCTCATTTAAAAATTTATAGAAAAAATTCATGGAGTAGGAATCTTTGTTGAAAAGTTTTCAAACTAAGTATCTATGGTCTTGGATGGTTGAATTGGTGCGAGAAAGTCTTAAAAGGTCCAAAAGCTATTTATGTTGAATTCTAGTGCGGGGACGGATTGGTTTAATGCGCTATTTTCCTATTCTCTAGTTTTATTGATCACAAATTAAAATCTAATTTTTTAGAATGCTACAACAGAGATCAAGGGGTAGACAGCCCAGCATAGTAGAACATAACTATAAGTTTATTCATGATCTTATCCCTTTTACATTGATCAGCTTTAAAAAAAATGCAATTCTAAAAACCCCTCAGATCATGATTAATATCTCTTGATACCAAAGAAAAGGAAATAAAGACCTTCTTGACTTAGAATGCTAAATTTTTTCTTTGAGTAGTATACCTAATTCACAAGGTTTTTTTGAAGGCGCGAAGGAGTATAAAGAAAATTTCAATACTCATTTAGCAAGAAATACTTTATTAAATGTGTAAATATCATTAATTTTCATACATCTTTTCTTGGACTTACATACTATCTCCTAATTCATGAAAATAGTCAAACCCATTAATATTATCCTTTCCTTTTAAAGAAAGCTTTTCTATTCTAATCAATTCGCATGCAAACCCATTTGATCAAACCCATTGAGGTAATTTAAACACAAACACATCATAAGATGACAAAATAATAAGAATAAAGTTTACTAAAATAAGCCTCTCTCACCCAATGATTTTTTTCCCCCAATAACCTCAATTGCATTCTTTTCAATAGAAGAATTTTTGCTTGTTTAGGTAACTTCCAATCACAAAGAGAGAGGCTAAGGTAAGAAAACGATAGGTTGCCTTTCTTACCATTCAAGATAGAAATAAATAATTCTTCTTTCTTATTACTAATATTGAAGTATACAATAATACTCCCATAAAAATTAACTTTAAAACCTAATAAACCCTCAAAATCCAATATAATAGCCTTAGGAGCCACGCAGGTTACATTTGGATGATGCATTTTAAAAATGCAGCATTTAAAATTCCAAAATTTCATAAATTTTTATTTAGATAGTTGTTCTTGAAAATGAAATTTTATCCGATGATTATAAAGTTTTCTATAAATATTATTTTATAAATTCATATAATTTTACTAAAATATTTTAATATTTTTATGTAAATATTGAATATTTATGCAATAAATATTTAATATTTATTTCAATAATACTCATCAATATTTATTATTTCATATTAGTTAGAATTAAATGTACATATTGATTATTGTGACTGCACGCATTTTTATAGTGAACCAGCATACTTGGTAAGTGCCAGATGCATTTTCATGATATTATCAAATAGTTAAAAAGGCCCTCATTTAAAAATTTATAGAAAAAATTCATGGAGTAGGAATCTTTGTTGAAAAGTTTTCAAACTAGAGTATCCATGGTCTTGGATGGTTGAATTGGTGCGAGAAAGTCTTAAAAGGTCCAAAAGCTATTTATATTGAATTCTAGTGCGGGACGGATTAGTTTAATCCACTATCTTCCTATTCTCTAGTTTTATTGATCACAAATTAAAATCTAATTTTATAGAATGCTACAGTAGATATCAAGGGGTAGGCAGCCCAGCGGAGTAGAACATAACTATAAGTTTATTCATGATCTTATCCCTTTTACATTGATCAGCTTAAAAAAAATGCAATTCTAAAACCTCATATCATGATTAATATCTCTTGATACTAAAGAAAAAGAAATAAAGACCTTCTTGACTTAGAATGCTAAATTTTCTTTTTTAGTAGTATACCTAATTCATAAGGTTTTTTTGAAGGCGCGAATGAGTATGAAGAAAAATTTCAATACTCATTTAACAATAAATACTTTATTAAATGTGTAAATATCATTAATTTTCATACTTCTTTTCTTGGACTTATATACTGTCTTCTAATTCATGAAAATAGTCAAACCATTAATATTATCCTTTCCTTTTAAAGGAAAGCTTTTCTATTCTAATCAATTCGCATGCAAACCCATTTGATCAAACCCACTGAGGTAATTTAAACACAAGCACATGATAAGATGACAAAATAATAAGAATAAAGTTTACTAGAATAAGCCTCTCTCACCCAATGATTTTTTTCCCCAATAACCTCAATTGCATTCTTTTCAAGAGAAGAATTTAAGCTTGTTTAGGTAACTTCCAATCACAAAGAGGGAAGCTAAGGTAAGAAAACGATAGGTTGCCTTTCTTACCATTCAAGATAGAAATAAATAATTCTTCTTTCTTATTACTACTATTGAAGTATACAATAATACTCCCATAAAAATCACTTTAAATCCTAATAAACCCTCAAAATCCAATATAATAGCCTTAGGAGCCACTTAGGTTACATTTGGATGATGCATTTTAAAAATGCAGCATTTAAAATTCCAAAATTTCATAAATTTTTATTTAGATAGTTGCTCTTGAAAATAAATTTTATCCGATGATTATAAAGTTTTCTATAAATATTATTTTATAAATTCATATAATTTTACTAAAATATTTTAATATTTTTATGTAAATATTGAATATTTATGCAATAAATATTTAATATTTATTTCAATAATACTCATCAATATTTATTATTTCATATTAGTATTTTATTGTTAATACTATTGAAAATATTAATAATATTTATGAAATATTAATATATAATATTATATTTATTAAATATTTATATTATTATTAAATAATATTAGAAAATTTTTCTAACTAAATTCATATTTTCCTTATAAATATTTTATTAATTAAAAATAATTTTATTTATACAAATACAAATTAATCATAAAATATTTATAAATAATTATTACTATAAAATAAATTATTTAATGTGATAAAATATAAATTTAATATTATTTTAATTACATAAATATTTTAATTTAATAATATTTATATTAGTTGTGTATATTATAATAACATATTTGATAAATATATTAATAATAATACTATTATTTTTTAATAAATATTTTTATCTATGTAATATTTATTTATTAATAATAAATAAATGGTATTATGTAAATATTTTGGTATGTAAATAAAATTAAATATTTTGATCACTTTCAAGTAGATTTTAAGGAGGGATTTGCTAATGAACTCTTTAAGAGTTAAATTTATAAATAGCTACTTTGGGGAATTTGAAATTCCATAGAATTTTAGAAATCCTCGTTTAAAGAAGATCTTGATTTTTGAATTCTAAAATCATTATTTCAAATGAAATCTCTTTTGAAAATCCAAATACATCCCAGAGGAGCCTCTTTGTAGCACAAAAAATAATGATTCCATTAGCAAAATAAAAACTAGAAATATATTTGAAACTTGGCGAGTCTAGTAAGCTTTTTTCTGTATTCTCAATAAAACATCAACAATTAAGATGAATAGAGAAGGGGAAGGATCATCTTGTATAAGGCCTTTCTTGCATATCATCCATTTATCTAACTTGCCATTAATTAAAGGAGTCATGGAAGGTGAAGATAGAAGAGCCCTAACCTAGCCAATCTACTTGCGGTGAAAAACTCTCACTAGAAATAAGGCAAATAAAAAATTTTAGTTAATATTATCAAAAGTGTTTTCAAAATCAATCTTATAGACTCTCTTTTGCACTAATTTTCCTGCAATGAGTAAGGATTTTGTACAACTCAATTCAACTCAACTCATCTAAGCCTTTTTCCAACTACATAGGGTCGGCTACATGAATCTGCTTCCTCCACTCTGCTCTATTCAGGACCAAGTCGATATTCAAATTATAAATAGTTATATCTTTTTTAATTATTTATGTTCATGTTAGTTTAAGTCTATCTCTACTCTATCCTTACCATGGATTGTTAAGAGATCACTCTTTCTAATTGGAGCATCTAAAGGTCTACGATGTATATATCTAAACCACTGCAATCGATTTTCTCTCATTTGATCTTCAATTGGGCTTGGGGCTACTCCTATCATTTCTTTTATATGTTTATTTCTAGTTCTATCTTTTAAAGTTATATGCTTATTTCTAATCATATTATTTCTCTTATATTAAGGATTTTGTAAGTAGATAAAAAATCTTCTACAATTAATGTATATTTGTTGAATGAGGATTGTGAGTTGGGAAGAAAGATAGTAAGTTAAAAGCCAACACTTTAAATAAGATTTTGTAAGCTTGTTGAAGAGATTTATTAACTTCTTCTATATATAAAACTTAAAGTTAGTCCCAAACTTGGATAAAGGAGAATTATGGTAGGTTGATATATAAAACTATAGTTATATCCCATGAACATAAATTTAATAGAGAAAATTGTCAAAGTTAGAATGATCCTTGAAAGTGATATGCTATGTCAGACTTTAGATGTTGTAGAAATTTTTGTAAGGATGAGTTAGGCAGTCTTCAAAAGTGATGATCATATCAGCACCTGGGAGTAGCAAAAACTATGCAAGGGTTTTTGCATATTTATGGACAAGTTTGAATAAAAAAGTTTGTATCATTTATCGGCCTTTCTTATAGTTTGGGCTGGCAAGATAATGACAGCACAAGACCTCTTTCTCATAGTTACTTGTTTCAAGAAACTTTTCTAACATCTTTTAAATGTAAGAAGAAAGGGTTTTGCTTTTTTTTTTTTTCATTGCTAATCATTTAATGATAAATAAATACTATCAATGATGTTAACTTTCATACATGAACCATTGATTGAAATTTATGGATCTAATGGATGCCTAAATGAATTTTAAAAATATAAAAGGTAAAAAAGAAGGGGTAAAAAAGACGATCAATTCAAAACTTGGCTATATTTCAATGTAGTCAAGTTTGACTCTCTTTATATAAAGGTATGCTTGGCTACATTTGAATACAACAAACCTTAAATCCGATCACCTTCTTCATCTTTTACCTTCTTTCAGTTTATGAATTCCAAAGTTGAAAAAACTAAAAAAGATGGAATAACTTTAAGGATGAAAAAAATGATTGAGATGCCTATTAAGTATTTATATTTATGCTTTGAGGATAAGTTTATAAGATATGCCACATTTTTTCC
This sequence comes from Calamus simplicifolius, assembly GCA_900491605.1. Taxonomy (NCBI): domain Eukaryota; kingdom Viridiplantae; phylum Streptophyta; class Magnoliopsida; order Arecales; family Arecaceae; genus Calamus; species Calamus simplicifolius. Next base: position 44,969 of record UESW01004089.1, read on the forward strand.
TATTTAGTAATATTATATTTTGATTTTTTCTTCTTTTAATTTCCTTATTTGATATTGATTTATATTTGTTATATATTATTATAAACATAGTATATAACATGTCTTATTATTTATTTTTCTTAAATGCCAAGTTTGATAATTACAACAAGTATATAGTTGCCTTATAACTAACTATATTCTAGCCATAAATTCTTCAATTATAATTCTCTTCATCCTCTTTCTTCAACCATTTTGTAAAAAAAGACGGATATCTTTCTATAGAAATTTTTTTTAAAAAATCTTTCTTTACTAACAAAAATATTTTCATAAATAACTAATAATTGATTAATTTATAATTAAAAAAAAAGTTGACGGCCTTTCTAAAAGTGAGAACAGCATCGAGCGGTTAGGCCGTGCTCCCCGGTGTTTCACGTTCGGACTCCGAAAGCTGTGGATCAATTGCAGCCTCTAAATTCGCATCATTCCTTTCTACGAGCATCCGTACGCCGTTGCGTTCCACCTCACCTCCCATATTTGGTCAGATAACGAATCGAATTCGGAATCATCGCAAGCTTGGCGTATCCGTTAAAGATCACAATTGATTGAAAACACGGACGCGCTCGGTAGGGAGGGGAAAAAAATTCCCCTTAAAAGCAAACCCAGCGCTCCCAAAGCACGAGTAATGGAAGCGATCGAATGCTCTGCCATGGCGAGAGAGACCCCGCACTTCGTCAAGGTTTACTTCCCCGAGCTCTGCTCCGACCACCTGGTATGACATCTCTCTCTGTTTGCCGATTCTGGCTTCTTTGGATCAATAGCTCGAAGTTGTAATCTTTTGCGGGTCTTGTAGAAAATACCGCCGAAGTTCCGTAGATGCATCGAGCACGAGTCGCCGGGAACTGTTTCTTTGAAGGGACCGGGTGGGCATACATGGACTGTGGAGTTGGTGAAGAGCCAGAAGGACCTTTTGTTCGAGAGCGGGTGGAAGGAGTTCGTCGCCGACCACTCGATAATGCATGGGGACTTCTTGGTTTTCCGGTATGAAGGCCGGTTGCACTTCTCGGTTCTGATTTTTGATACCACTGCTTGCGAGAAGAAAACGGCATTCCTAGCTAGGCCATACAGAGAGCGCATCACCATTGTCGATGGAAGCGAGGGTGGTGAGGAAGGGAAGGCGCTGGAAGAGGACATCGCCATTGTCAATGGAAGTGGGGAAGGGAAGGCGCTGGAAAAGACATCACCGTTATTGTCATTGGAAGCGAGAGTGATGAGGAAGGGAAGGCGCTGGAAGAGCATGATTCGAAGGCTCTGGTTTTGTCACCAAGTGGAAGTTCTGGAGTTGGTCGCAAGAGGACAAGGAGGAGCACTGGTTGTCTTGAGACAGAGGACCCACCATTGAAGAAGAAGAAGAACAAGGGACTTGCTTCAATACCTGAAGTTGATTTGGATAGTTCGAAATCGAAGGAGGAGACACCTGGTAAGAAAGTTTGTTCGAAGGCTCCGGAAAGGAAGGCGCTGGAAGAGCATGATTCGAAGGCTCTGGTTTTGTCACCAAGTGGAAGTTCTGGAGTTGGTCGCAAGAGGACAAGGAGGAGCACTGGTTGTCTTGAGATAGAGGACCCACCATTGAAGAAGAAGAAGAACAAGGGACTTGCTTCAATATCTGAAGTTGATTTGGATAGTTCGAAATCGAAGGAGGAGACACCTGGTAAGAAAGTTTGTTCGAAGGCTTGGTGGAAGTTCTGGAGTTGGTCGCAAGAGGACAAGGAGGAGCACTGATTGTCTTGAGACAGAGGACCCACCATTGAAGAAGGTGAAGAACAAGGGAGTTGCTTCAATATCTGAAGTTGATTTGGATAGTTCGAAATCGAAGGAGGAGACACCTGGTAAGAAAGTTTGTTTACGTTGAACACCAAGCGTTGAAAATCTGTCCCTTGGGCCAATGAACAGCGACCTCCATCCTCCCACCGCCTGATACTTTTTTTTCTGGGAATCTTATCATTCGCTCTTCCGAAAAGATGGATCTTATGCTGGTTCTTGGGAATCATCGCCATCATCTCAGTGGTCGAAAAAGACTGCGTAGTAAATGGAAACGAGCGCCTCTTAAAGGGTCGAGGCGGAGGAGCAGCAGGTGATATCTGGAGGAGGGGAAGGAGGAGGAGGAGGAGGAGGAGGGTACATGGAAGCACGCGGCGTTCCATGTTGCGACCACCATCGCCACGCCGGCGGCCTATGCTCCCTTACCCTTTGCTCTGGCCTCCCTTGGCTGGTCTCTTAGTATTCTCCTCCTTTTGTCTTAGTTGTAGCGCTTTTTTTTTTTCGATTTTCTCTTCTTCTCCATTTATACCTTTTTAGTTAGTCAGTCGACCTAGTTAATAGATTGATTCGATCCCTCAACAATCCGACCTTAGCTCAGTTGGTAGAGCATAGGACTGTAATGGTGCAGTTAATCCGTCAGGTCGGAATCTTTTTTTTTCTTAAAAATATTGAAATTTATTTTTTGAAGGAAAACCATTGTCCTAACAATAACCATAATTTAATGCTGGAGTGACATATTTAAAATTTTAATTTAGTGCTGAAGTGAAAACTCTCTCTCTCTCTCTCTCTCTCTCTCGCCTGATAATAACTATTTTAAACGATTTTGTAAAGTGTCTCATCATGGGATACGTGATTGTTTTGGATAAAATAAGCCCTCAAAAGCATTCTCTGCAAAAAGGCTGATTAAGGCATCTTTAAGCATTTTCCTGGGAGAATCATTGCTTGAGTTTACTGCTCAAATTCTCCGGGGACACTGCAATCCTTGTCTTTGTGGTGTGGTGCCACATCAATAAGCCTAGTAGCTCACTTTGAAGCCTCTGAGTGCCCAGAGGCTCAGTACTAGGAGAAAGAATATGCAGTTCAGTTGTACATAAGCAATAATAATCATGGTGTAAAAGATGAAATTAGACTTTAAAGTGGAAAGCATGTCATGGCCTTAAGCTCATAGCTCTAAACCAAAATCCCAGCTCTAAGACCAATCCAACATTGTGTAAATATAAAATTTCAGAATTGCAAATGTCTGAAACTCAAAAAAAATGTAAGCATGCTTGTTTTAAATTTACTCCATTAAATGAAGTGAAATGTATCAAGGTCTGCAAATTTGGCATCAAGATCCACATCGGTACATTATTAGTTTGATATGGTGCAGGTTGGTATCATACATGTATCCCGTACCGAGACAAGGTATCATTCTTTTTTACTCTTAACGAAGATTTATAATCTCATGGGATAGAGGTATCTTAGTTTTTTCATGAAACGTGATGCCTCGCATCCCGTCTCATCTTGATCCTTAACCCGATACTGCTTAGGATGCTTTTTAAAAAAAAATACAAAGTTTTAGTATTTTATTTGATTTTTTAAACATATTTAAACTTTAAAGTTATGTTTTTATGATAAATTGGATCTATTTAAAATTAAAACTATAATGTGTTATGATCGAGATGAGATGAGATGGGCTGATTGAGATTAGTTCTGAAATCTTTCTGGGATGGAACAGTCAAGATGGCCCTCTTTTTGCCAGGACTTAAATCACTGCTCTTAACCACACCATACTAGCAGTTCAGGTTAATGCCAAACAAGATGGTTCGGTTCAGACTAGTTTGGTTCATATCAAATTGAAGCTCAATATCTTACCGGTATGGTAGGGTACAGATCAATACAAATCAATATAGCAAACCTTGGTATATATCATGGAGCCTCAAAGTATGTTAGTTGACACATCACAATGTGAAGCAGAGCATTGAGTAGTACCAAGCCTATTTATACTGCCCAAAGGTTGCAAAAGTTCTACATCGTGCTTAACAGAACTTGACATATTTTGCATTACATGATGAGATATGCCTATATGGTACAGATTATTAATTTAAATTTCTGAGGATCTACATTAGAAAGCATCAATGCATACTAATATCTGATTTGAATAATCAAAATAGGAACAACCATACTATTGACAGGAAGCAAAAGTAATGATAAAACTTTGAAAAAGATACAGAAGAATGAAGAAACTGGGGATTCTAAAGGAGAAGCAATTCTAAGGACTAATCTGCATTTATAGTGAGTTTTTAAACTTTGGAAGTTGTCTTCTTCTTAAGGAACTTCGGACATGAAAGAAAAGAGAGAAAATAAGTGGTTCTCATAGACCTTCGAGCATTTGGCGGCACCATAAGAAATAGGTCACTGAACATCAGATGCAGGGTGAATGAAAGGACTATACCATATCAAGATATATTTAAAGACTAAAGAGTCAAAATTGTTGCAGTGATACAAGTGAGATTCTATGATTTGGGTGTTATACTAATGTTGATCTATATTCCTGGTCTCTTTACATTTGATATAGATTAATAATTGTTGAAAAAAAGGAAATTTCATGATGCACATGTGACTAATATTTAGGAAGAAATGCCATTGGAAGGAAGCATCCCAACATTAACATAATCATAACATGTGCACCGTATGCAATTTAATAAAGAATTAAGAGGAACATGATGATTCAGACCTCGTCTCTCGTAGCTTAATCATACAAGCAATTTGGGATACAATTGTGTTGAATAGAAATGAGCTGGATGAATGTGGTGAAAAGCTGCACATTGCTTAGCATTGAATAACAACTTTATAAGATGATAGTGTGACTTGTACATGGCTCATTGATTTAGCAATAGGAAAGGCATACACTCAGAAGTGGGCATCACAATAATGAAAATATTAAGGCTATAGTTTGGTTATAGCCAAGAGGGTGAATTTAAGGTTGAATGCATTATAGAGGAGACAAATTGTTGTGCTGGTTATAGATGAAATCCTGCATTTGTGATCTGGCGGGATGTATGCTGAAGATTAGTTGAGGCCTTCATAATGAGGGGGATTTAGTAACTGCCAAAAGGTCAAAAGAGGATGGCAAGACCTAAGATAACTAAATAAAATTTTGGGCAAGAGAACTGATAAATCTTGCGTTGGTAGATAGAGAACCCTCAAAAGGAGAACAGTGAGAAAGGATTTATTACTCTAACTTAAAATAAGTAGTAACTGGCTTTATGGAAACCACAATTAGCAAACCTTATCCTAAACTGGACCAATTTAAGAATCTCTCTAATGCTATTCAAGACATATAAAGGGCTTAACTAAGCCAACAGTAAGATTTGGCAGATCATATCTCACAGCTTTCATACAGGTTTCGCCAAGTAGCTTTTAATCTTTTTATTCAAATACAACACTATTTTATGGTTGATGTTTCACCAGCTTTGTGTTATCATCTGCATTACTTTGCAATACCAACTCCTATTCTTCCCTCAAGACATGTATACCTAATTTCTTATTTTCTATCTTCACCACATCAGTCGTCTTATCTTTATGCATTCTATGCATGGCCAACATTCATCAGTCGTCTTATCCTTATGCATTCTATGCATGGCCAACATTAAACCCATAGACATTATCCTCCTAAGCAATCAACCATGACACAAGTTTATATATTTTCCCTTTCTCCATTATACTCTAAGATCTGTTGAGCTTTTGCTCTTTTTAAAATGAACTTGATGTTGGCTGCTAGGAAAAAAAATGACAAGGTTAGGATATTAGTCACACGCACACATATGATGAATGATTTTGATCCATTTGAATATAGACCCAAGAACACAATTTCTTTGAAAAGATTCTCCAATCTGAAAATGCCACATTAAGAAGTCTTTTTTCCCTCGAATATGGGAACTTAAATCACTTGAATCTTCATGAATATCTCAATTTTTGTTATTTGCACTATATTTTTTCAATAGAATCCTCCATATTTAGGCTATTAGAAGATTAGAATTGAATCTTGATCTTTCTGGTTTTCAGGCATCTGCAGTTTGGTTTTCCGAACACTTGTGACGTGGTATTCCAGTTTGTTAATTGCCTCATTATGGGAATGGAATGGAAAGAAGTGCACTACTTATCGTCTACTCGCAAAAGTATATATGGTTTGTTCTTTTTAATTAAAAATCTTTTACAAGGATTAATAAATCAAAGCATTTCTTCTTGATCATGAAGTAAACTAGTGTTTTAACATTTTCATTGCTTTGTGATCTATTACTTCCCTTAATTTATAAAAAAAATGTGGAGTGTTGTCTTCCAGAAAAGGGCTATCATTTAATGTCTTAAACACAGTCCCACACCACAAATATATGCGTCCGCACAATGTAACTGAAAGGAAGAAAAGCTCCATGGATCATTCTCTATTATCTATAAAGTAAAGAGGAAGTGGTAAAAAAATAAGAAAACAAAACAAGAGTTTGAGAAAAGAGAGGGTAAGAATTCATATAATTGATATGGTATAATTTGGCTCATAAACTTTAGGTATGGCATGCTAAACAAGGATTACACAACTAAACTCTACTCCTTATATTGCTAATGGTACACCTAAGACCATTTTTCTCTTGAGCCAGTGAATGAAGGCCTGTCTTTCCTTGTCTACGTTTTGAAACTTTAGAAAGAATATTAGCAGGACAAGGTTGTCTTTATATAAAGGAGAACAATTTCCTTTGCAGCAACTCGATCTATCTGTTTGCCTGTCTTGTAAAATAAATATTGAATGTTATAGTTTTCTTTTTAGGAAAATTGGGAGCTGTCTTCAAGTTATTAGGTTATTTGGGCTTCAATATTTCCTATCAGCCTCAGGAGTGGATCAATAGGGATTTATGTCTTCACTGTCATGTGATTGTGATTAGTAGATAAAGTTCTCAGCCTTGCATGAAGTTTAGCTGTACCTGCTTGCAAATTAGGATGAATCAAAACTTTATGCATGCATTAATTGATTGATCAGGACCCTAATACTAGGTATAGTATTGATCACTCTCCTGACCACCAATTGGAACAAACCATCTTTTGAAGAGTTTATTCACTTATCTATTTCAACCTGAGTGGTAGTGCACGAATGCATGATCTTATTTTGATCTAGATTTCTAGTCACTTGGAAAATATTTTCTATAACCAATTTGGGCAAAAAAAATTCCTTGTTAGATATAGCTTCTTGAATACCAAGAATATGCACCAAATGAAACCATATCTTAATTTATATCCTCTTCTTGAGACTTTTGCTCTAGTGAACTCTTGCAAATCATGTCAGCAAATGTAGGTCTACAGGTCTCTATTAGCTTAACAATCAAGGTATAATGAATTTGACATTTAGTTGAGAAGCATGGAGATTAATATTCTGGAAATCTTTCTTTTCATGCTGCTTTGCAAGATACATCTCCATGTTATTTGGATTAAAGCACTTTAAAATCCTTTTTTGTTTGAAGTCTCTCACCATGCTATGAACATTGTATTTTGTGCTTATAGATATAAGCAAGTGAAATAGGTATGATCATCTTAGATTACTATATAAAAACATGCAAGATCAGAGTCCATTTCATAATAAGTATGATAAGTGTCAGAATTATTATATTTATTATTCTTGAATGGAAATGTGGCTCCATGATGTCGTTACAACTCCTGGATTTCATGCTGTGGTTACAAAAATTCTAGCAATCTAATGGTCATATGTTTTCTGTTGTCTATGCACACATTCATTCACCTATTATAATGCTCAGACTACAGGGCCATCACCAATTTTAGCTGTATAAATTGGCTTATAGGTCCTCTGCTCCATGTCTGTGGTTGTTGTATATTGCAACCTTTTACTCTTTGAGAACATTGTTTTCCATGTCATGTGGCTTCAAAGCTTTCTCTCAGCATCCTAGCAAGAAAACTTGTAGTTCTGATTTATGCTGGATGAATTCTAATTTTGGCTGGTTCAGCATTTTCATGGCCCAAGGCTCTAGTTTTCGCTGTTTCCATTGGGAGTTATAATACATTCCACAAGAAAGCCACCAAATTTATAGGTAAAAATTAAAAATAAAGAAAAAAATTATGTTAAAATATAGTTTGGGCATCATCTTAGGCTTTCAGATTTAGAACAGTCAAATATTAAATTTATTGAAGAAAAATATTTAAATATAGACGTTGGGTAAAATATCTAAAAAAATAAAAGGAAGAAATAAATTGGTAAAAAAAAAAATCAAACAAGGAAGGTGTTAAAAACAGGGAAAAAGAGGAGCAAAGTAGAAATAGCAGGATGGTGGCTGGGGTTATTCAGAGAGAGCGGCTCAAGCAAGAGAAAAAAATAGGATAAGAATTGTTAAGAGATTGAACAATTCTTGAAATAGAGAGACATAGAGAGAGAGGATTGTTTAGATGGATAAGGACAGAGATAGATTACTAAGTTACAAGATTTGAATTTAAGTGATGAAAGAAAATTTTCTCTCCATATTTACCCATGCATTGATTTCTATTCATTAAAATTATATGTGAATAAATAATTGAAATTCCACCCAGGCTCAAACTTAATAGACCCAAAAGCCCTGCAACACTCTTTTTTATATAACATAAATATAGATGGAAGGAGGCAAAAACTAAAGTTAGAAATTTCAAATTCAGGTAAAATTAAAAGAAAACAGCTTTTTCGTCAAACTTTCATCTAAAGAACCATGGTTTTATGTTGTTTTTCTGTTTCTCCACTGAATACATTATTTTTTTCTTATAAGGATCCTGGGGTTATTGGTCTGTAACACTCTTTCAACAAGTGGCTTCTTTGGGCAATAACATTGCTATCCAAATTGCTGCTGGAAGCAGTCTTAAGGCAAGTCTTCCGTATCATGCATTTATTCAAACTAATGTATACCAGTTAACTAACTTGAATCATTTCTGGTTTTTCTCAGGCAGTTTATAAGTATTATCACAAGGATGGTAGTCTAACATTACAGCAATTCATTGTTTTCTTTGGGGCTTTTGAGCTATTTTTGTCACAGTTCCCAGATATTCACTCACTACGGTGGGTAAATGCCTTGTGCACATTAAGTACCATAGGCTTTGCTGGAACAACCATTGGTGTGACTATTTACAATGGTAAGTTCATGATACTTGTTGCTCTGCTTTGTTAATTACAATGGTAGTTCAAATCAATAAATACAGATCAACTTTTCTCCTATATTTTTCAGTTTAAAGTGCTAGAACAAGCATGTAATATGACTTCTTTTAATTCAATTATGTTTTTTAAACTCACTAAATATTTTTTGGGTTGCTAACTTCACCAAGTGTAAATTAACTTCTAGATTAAGGATAGTTGGGCTGGTAACAACTTCTAACAGGCTTCTTAATAATACTTTCTGTATCGCTGTCCAGCCAAGAAGCCTTATGACTTATGACGTATGTGTACTCAAAGGAGAAATAGGAGGCATATATGAACTATGATATACATATCAAGACATGTTATATATCCAAAGATGAATACTTTTTTGTTATATAATCTATAAATACTGGTAGTCTGATACATTAGCCAAGCACATGCCATGCTAATAATATATGCTTTTTATGGTATAGCCAAAAAAGTTAAGTATTCTGGCTCCCTGTGAATTTCTATGTTTTCTTGTGTAATCTCAAGTACTGCATGATTAACATTCTCCCAACTGAACAATTTACTCCATTTTTGTAGGCAGCCTTTATTGCCCTCTACATTTCCATTTCTATCATAGGATCATAATTATTTAAGGCATCTACTACTTAGAGCAATTACTAATTATATACTGGACAACATAAAGAATTACAGCTAAACTACTCACATTCAAGCATTGTAAAAAAACTAACAGAGTAGTTAACTGGTGGTGGAAGGACAAGACATTGTGCAGTCCATCCTTGCAGCTGTTAAGGAAATATTTTCAATGGATTTGTATTATATAAGCAGGAATGTGACCTTAAACCACTTCATTACAGTGGAGCTCAACAACCATCACAAGAATCAAATAATTAAAGAATTTATTTTAAAAACATTCAACTTGGGAAGCACTTCAGGTATTCAAACAAGTAGATGAAGGTGAAGATTAGGACTAGAGCAAAGGGAGTGGAGGAGCTAATTCAAAGGCATGCACATCTGCTTCCCCTTCATGATCACTCTTGTGGACAAGTGTCATTATTTGGCTTGTGGACCAGAAAAAGTAAGGCACCAACATGGTCCATTTTTTGAAAGAAAAAAGAAGTGACTTAAGGGACTGCTGGAGGATAAAAACAGGAGTATCCACATTCTTAACCGAGACAAGGGAAAACTCAAATGAGAGTAAAAGAATAAGAGTTATTTTGTTTTTTGAAAGAAGTAAAATAAATCAATTGGGAGAGATCATTTTTTTCATGAAATTTCACAATGAAACCATTAAAGAAAACTCAACCCATGCCAAATTAGGAGAAGGAGAATGCTGAGACTAGACTAAGGACAATGAGAAAAGAACAAAGAGAACACAAAGCCTAGACATAGGTTGAGGAAAAACTAAGTTATGAGAAGAGGAACAGCAATGGAGGGGCAGGGAAAGAGGGAAAGATAATGTAAAGCCAAAATAGGAGAGATGGAAAGGAAGAGAGGACCAAAGCCATGACAAAGGATGGACATGTTACCTGGAACATATGGATGATGGAATGCCATGTGCCATGCTGCAAACCTACTGGCTGTCTGAATAGCATTAGCAAGATCTCCAGCAAAGGGAAGATAACAAACATTCAATTTTCCACATGCTGGCCTTGAAATGTTTTGTCCTCAGCAAAAAGCTTTTCAACTCCCATCATCTCCTCCATCGTTCTTTGTATTCTTCCATCTCCACCTCTATTTGAGAATCTGGATTCCAAAGTTGCTTCTTTGCCTCTTCACAAGCTACAGAAACAAGATAATAGGGTTATAAGAGTCCAGGATCTTAGAAGTTTTTTTTTTTTTTAGCTTCTTGGTGTCATCTCTTCTGATATAAGTAAAATTTTCTCATGACTCAAAAACAGGCATTTGGAGCAAAGAATAAGGACATGGCAATCAGGTAATGGATTGTTTACAATAATTTCCTAGGGTTCACCTTTTCTCCTCCAAGATCTAAATTTTAAGAGCCTAGAATAACATTATGTTTCGGAAACTTCTTTTGCGTGCATTTGTGTGCATGTTTATATTATGTACATGTATATTATGTGCGTGTTATACATGATTTAGAGAGAGGATTTTGCACTTGCTACAAAATTTTAGGATACATTAAGAACTAACAATGGTACCACTAATATTGCTTCTTTTTGCTCTTTAGTTTCACCATCTCTTTTATGTTGGATCCTGAGGTTGTCTGCTCATTTGTCTACAATTACACAAGGAAAATATTTTGATACATTTGTTGTATACAACATGTATCTAAACATGCAGTGGACATGCCATGAAACTAGTAATCCAATGCAGAAAATTTAATCAGGAAACAGTAGACAAAATGAATTACACGATCCCCAGGTTTTCTTTATGATGGTGGTTACCAAGTTTTCCTTTTATTGTAGGAGAAAAAATTGACCGGAAATCAATCAACTACAGCTGGCAAGGAAGCACTTCCTCTAAGGTTTTCAAAGCTTTTAATGCTCTAGGTGCGATTGCTTTCTCGTTTGGAGATGCAATGCTTCCAGAAATACAGGTGGAACATCTTGGCATGACAATTTCATATGTATTGTCTGTTTCTGCTTGCACTGACCATTTTCTTTTTTTCTTCTGTACAGTTATGGATCTGTCTTTTACTGCTTAAATTGTTGTCTGGAATTGAATAAGTGTATCTGGGAAGATGGTATGCAAATTGAGCAAATCTATTATAATTTGAAAAGTATTAATATTTATGTGAATAAGCTTGACTACAGGAATTATATTGGAAGCTAGCCATAATATCGGCAGCACACATTAGAGTTAGTAAAAATCTGGTGGAAGAATTATGATTTTTTTATTAAAAAAAGAAAGAATTATATTTTTTTCATTGAAAAATGTTTTACACCTTAACTAGATGCCTGGGTAACTAAAAAGGAGAGTCCAACTATTATATTCATGCCATAATATAGTTTAGTTGAATGATGTCTCTGTATATGATTGGAAAGAAATATGAGATGAGAAAATGTTGTATGCTTAGCATTCATAAGCTTGTAGGTATATGGGGAGTCTTTTCTCTCTTTTTTTTTTTTTGGTTATTGCGTTTCCAACTTTTTTGGTAAAAAGGAATTTTGACTTGAAGCAGCAAGAAAGAACTCTGAACTGAGTTAGTAATACTCGTAAGAGATCTTAGTTTCAACCAGTATATGTTTATGATGCTATTCAGGCATGTGACATTGGTATGAGATGTTCAAGTGTCAAAAAGGAAGGGACACTTAAGCCCTTAAGAAACCTGACAGCAGAGTGAAAGATTTCTAGACTCAATACCTGTATATTTTCAATGTTTTTCAAAGAGGTGGCATGAGTGTCAAGTCTCCATCTGTCCAGAAGAACCTTAAAGAATTCTAACATTGCAAAACAAATAGTGCATCTGCAAATGTGTTTAAAGATGTGTATATATGTATACAATATATAGGCAATTGAACTAACTGTGGTATAATTTGATGAAAATGACACCCTTCCTAAATATTATGTTCAAATTCACTATTTTACTAAAAGTTGCAGAAAAGTGACATATAATAGTGATGAGTTCGTGGTTTGATGTGTTGAAATAATGAGTGTGGATGAAGTGTACAACTGCCTGACAGGTCAATAATCCAAAATTTAATGAATTCAGATAACAGTTAATGTTTTTACATGATTTTTATAATGAATCTGGTATTCCAATTTGAGATTCACATGGACATATTTATATATAGGATAAGACCTTTAGATGCTGCAATTAGAAAAAATGATCTTTTAACAATCCATGGCAAGGATAAAGGTAGAGGTAGACCTAAACTAATATGGATAGAAATAATTAAAAATAATATAACTATTTGCAATTTGAATTTCGACTTAGTCCTGAATAGAGCAGAGTGGAAGAAGCAGATTCATGTAGCCGACCCCATATAGTTGGGAAAAGGCTTAGATGAGTTGAGTTGAGTTGAGTTAAGTGATATCAATTGATTGGTTGGTGTATTATTCATCATAATAATATATAGATATGTGACTCTTTTTACCAGAATACTGTAAAGAAACTTGCAAAGAAGAACATGTACAAAGGTGTATCAGCTGCATATGGAATTATTGTTTTGTCATACTGGCAACTGGCTTTCACTGGTTATTGGGCATTTGGGTCCCAAGTTCAGCCCTACATCTTGTCCTCCCTCATTACTCCAGGATGGACCATTGTCATGGCTAATTATTTGCTGTTATTCAAATATCAGGATGCTTTCAGGTACCTTCTCTTCAACCCTATCAAAAGTGGTGATTTAACACATCTGCATCTTGATGTAGTGCAGATGAAGCAAGCAATTTAAAACATATTTATTGATGAATTTTCACTTTTACGCATCTTCAGAGATAACACATAAATAATTATCATTAAACCTATTAATTAATAATTTAACGTAACTATTATTATTTAATATTTTAATATTTTATATAATATTTTAGTAAAAATCTTATCAACTTAAAGATCTTGATTTTAGGAAATTAATGACGCAAACGACACTCAAATCAGATTTAAGATGAGCCCGGAATTGATTTTTCATTGATTTATCTGTTTCAGCACGCATTTTAAAGCAAAGTCGGCAAACCCAGTGCCGACTTCATCGTAAATTAAATTCTTCTTGAAGGAATTTGGATTTTATTTACTATTTATTCGGGATTTTCTCCATGCCGCCCGCGTCCTCTGTTTTGGCAACATTGCTTCACCGCATCTTCACTGCATCTGGGATTCTACAAATAGCAGCAAAGAAGGAGTCCTCGAGAGCCATCGGTGGATTCGGGGAGATCTCTTCTTCCTCAATCGAAGAAGCGGCCGTGAGAAGCTCTGTTCCCAGGCCATAAGAAGCTCTATTCCCAGGCCGTCAGAAGTTATGTTCCCAGGCCGTGAGACATCCGTGGAGGTTGCTGTTGAAGGAGGAGAATTCAAAGGCTCTATTCCTAGCAGCAGACGATCGTGGAGGCTTCGCTTAAGGGAGGCATCCGTCCGTGCATCCGTCGAAAGCCCGTCTGGAGACTCTGCTCATCCGTTTGTGGGCATTCCTTTTGGAGACTCTATCCGTCAGCCGTGGAGGCTATTCTGTTCTCAGGAAGAGTCCGTGGCTTGGAGGCATATGCAGCGAAGGGTCCGGTTTGATTTAAGAGAATTTATTACTTTTTGTTGCCTTCTTAATGTTAGCAAATAAAACTCTTCTATGCACTCTTGGTTGTTATTAAAATAAAATTTCATTCATGTTTAATTGTTATTAAATTATATTTAAGTGGAAATAATTTTAGACTGATCTATATTTAAAAGGGACGGGCCGTGATCTACGGGTACAAGCCGGTCTCTTATAAGATAGAACATATCTTAATTATTTTGCACTACTGATTCTCTAATTAGTTAAATTTATAAATTTATTTCAAGATAATCGCTAGAGTCCCTGTGGAATCGATCCCTTACTCTCGCTATTCTAATAGTGAAATTAAGGTGTTTTAATCATTGCGCTACGACACACATCAGATTTTTGGTACCGTTGCTAGGGACTTAAGTATGTTATTTTGAAAAAAAAAAATTATAAAAAAATATAAAAAATATAAAAAAATAGATTAATTTTCTCTTAATTTTTGAATAGTTATTGTCTCTTTATTTATTTCCTTAATTGTTAGAATTTCTTATTTTCTTTTTAACATAAATTAAAAAAAAATTATTACTTTTCTTCTTGTTACAAATCTAGGAGTCTTCGGGCTGAAACATATAGTGGACTTTAGAAAATTAACCTTCTGGCCCGAAGCCTGACAATATCGCTGAATAATAGAATAGAGAGACGATGCATTATCAATAGAAGCCTGGCCCAGGAGAATGCAGTCATCCGCAAACAGGAGATGGGAAACCATGGGGCCCTCCACACCAGCCATAAATGGGGCTATCCTCCGATCTAGCTGCGCCTGATGGAAAGCACGAGACAGATCATCCACAGCTAGAATAAACAACAAAGGGGATAAAAGGCATCCCTGACGGATCCCCACAGTAGAGTGAAAAATCTGGTCAGACTCCCATTAATAATTATAGAAAAGGACGGCGTCTGAATGCAAGCCATAATCCACTCAATGAACAAGCCATTGAATCCAAACTTCATAAGAGAGCGGTGCAAAAAGGCCCAATTCAGTCTGTCATAGGCTCTCTCCATATCAAGTTTAACAGCCATAAGACTTCTCCTGGCCGGAGCTCTCTGCAAGTCAAACATAAATTCCTGGGCGATGAGAATATTATCTAAAATAGAACGCCCTCTAATAAACGCCCCTTGTTCAGCTGAAATGAGGCGAGGAATCACCAGAGAAAGATGGCGAGCCAAAGCCGAGCAAAGACCTTATAAAGAGTAATGCAAAGACTAATGGGCCGAAAATGCTGAGGAAGGGAGGCATCAGGACGCTTGGGCACCAAAGAAATAAAGGTCTGATTCCATTCCGTAGGAATTTGTTTAGCTAGGAAAACAGACTGAATGGCCAAGACCACCTCCTAACCCACAATGTCCCAATAATGACGATAAAAGAAAGGCAGAAACCCATCAGGCCCAGGGGCCTTATCCGGGCCAAGATCCCAAAGGGCCGCCCTAATCTCGTCCGCAGAAATAGTTCTGGCAAGCATACTGTTATCCAAGGAAGAGACTTTCACAGAATCTGAAACCGGAATTACCGGCCCCCCTCACCAAAAGAATCAGCCCATCTAGACTGGAAAAAATGAAGAAGCATCTCCCTTATAGATTGGGTATCCTCCTGAGTATTCCCCTCATCATCAACTAATCTCCGGATCCTATTGGCAGCACGCCGCTTCAAAGTAGCCTGATGAAAAAATCTGGTATTACGATCACCATCACGGATCCACTGAGCCCTGGATCTATGCCACCAATAAACCTCCTGCTGCCGTAGAAGAGAGTGATACTGAGCAAGCTTATCCCGGAGAGAGTTGAGGTCCAAGGCCAGCAGAAATCCATCCTGATCTTCCTTAGCCTGTAAAGCACAAATGTCACTTTCTACCAGTTCAATATGTCTGACCAAATCCTCCAGCTCCACTCTACTCCATCTGGATAATCTATGCCTGGCCATCTTAAGACGACGAGATAATCGATAAACAGCATTTCCCCTGACAGGGAGATGCCAGATGTGATGAATGATAGCACGAGCAGCTGAATGGGCAGTCCAAAACTGCTCAAATCAGAAGTGCTTACGCTGATGCTGAACAACCTCCGTGGAGATCAAAATAGGGCAATGATCAGAAGCAATTCTAGAAAGGTGAGTGACGGTAACCGCAGGGAACAAATGAAGCCACTGAGCAGTAGCCATAGCTCTATCCAGCCTCTCCCAAACACGAGCGGAACCCTGACGATTATTACACCAGGTAAATTGGGGTCCAGAGTACCCCAAATCCAGCAATCCCACAGAATCAATGAAAGATCTGAATTCATTTATGTCAGCTGAGCCAGTAACCCGTCTACCCCATCGTTTCTCATTAGCCTCCGTAATGCAATTGAAATCCCCAGCAATAACAGAAGGAATACCTTGATCAAGAAGGGAACTAAGTTCAAACCAGAGAATCCTTCTCTCCCGATAGTCAGTACTAGCGTAGACAGCCGATAGGAGCCAAAGGTCAGAAGCACCTTCGGAGACAATCATGCTTATCTGCTGACTACATTGATGAAAAGCATCAATCGTAACCGCAGAGGAACGCCAAAGAGCCAACATACCTCCAGACAATCCTTTAGCCTCCATAGCATAAGAGGACCAAGATCGGGCCATCTGCTTACGAAACCGAGCCAGACTCTCACCCGACAATCTCGTTTCCAAAAGGACACATATATCAAACTTATGCAGCTGCAACAATCTTCCAAAAGAGGAACGGAAAGATGGCTTGCGAGCACCTCTCACATTCCATAGTAGAATCCTCATTTTATAGACTGGGGGAAACTGGGACCCCTCCATGGTCCTCAATCATAATGCTGTCAGTAATACCCCCTTCCATCAGAGGGCAAACATCAGACTGTTGAACTGAAAAAGCCAAAGGCCCTTCCATCTCAATAGCTATCACGTTCAACAAGGAACCAGGACCCTGACCAACAGAACTTCCGTCAACCTCCTCCGAAAAAGACCCAGTACCCTGATCAGACTGCAACCTTGACCGCACCTGGCCACCATTCTGGCCACAAGGGGTAAGTCAAGTCCGACATGAGGTAAAGATGAGACCCCCCCTTTTTTCAACACAGAGGCCTTACCTTTCTCCCTCCGGAGCACCGATTTGGGAAAAGACCTTGGAGACATAGTCACCTCCGGTCTGGCCCGTTTCAGAGAACCCGAGAACCCATCCCTACATTCCATATGACCTTCAGCACCCAGCTCCAAATCAAGAGAGGAGAAGGGATTGGAAGTCTTCACCACACTGTTCAGAGGAGGATCACAGGAGCTCTCCTTAGCGACTGGCTGCAGCTCCTTATCACTGCGTTTCAATTCGGCACGCCCTGGCAGCAACGGCATGCCTCCCTTCCCTAATGAAATAAGGGACTTCTTCTTTCCAGGCTGAATCAACACCCCTCCTGAACCATCGACCGCCATCTGGGACGAGGAGAGCTGCCGTCGAGCCACCTTCACCGGAGATTTCCAGCCCTCACGCCGGCCCTCAGTCCCAAGACGAAGCCCATCCTCTGTGGAAAGAGAAGCAGAGACACTGGCTGCATTAGACGAAGACTCCTTCGATTGAGAGCTCCTCCTTCCCAAAGGTTGAGTACCAAGAGCACCTCTCCGCTGCCTAACAGCTGAATGCCAGGGCCCAAAAACGGAGACCGAAGCCGAATCATCCTCAGCCGATCGAGACGGGAGAGAGCAGGGACCTCCCAGATGAATCGATCCACAGTTCCAGCAAATCCCTTGAAGATTCTCGTAAGAAAAATGTTGCCAGAACCTCTGATTGAGTCCTTGCACCCGAGCTCCTGGACGAAGAGGACGAGTAAGATCAATCCGAAGGCAGACCCGAGCGAATCCTCCTCCTCTGTTCTTCGCCAGGGTTGCAGCATCAGTACATACAAATTCCCCCGCCATTGCCAGGATGGATTTAAGGAAATCAACTTTCCAAAATTCGAGGGGAAGGTTCGGCAGCCGGACCCAGACCAACGCCGACGAAATGGAGTCCTCAGCCGGAGAGAAATCCGGTCGCCAGACTTCGATGCCAATAACCTGACCGTTAATAACCCACGGTCGCTGCATCACTAAAGCACGAGCTTTAGGAGATTCGAATCGAAAAACATGGCAACGGAAAGCCATGCTGGTCGGAACAATTTCTCTCGGAACTCCGGCATGCCGAAATTCCCTGAGAAACGCGTCAGCCGGAACCCAACGATGGTAGGAGCGAGCAATGATGGCCGTCTGCTTCCATCCGGCCACCTCCTCTGCAAGCTCCTCTGCTGGGAGGGTCACCACCTCAGGGAAAGCTGCCTCCAACCTCACCACGGTAGCCGGCGATGGGGACGAAGCCACCCAAACAAACCCTCCTTCCGCAGCGTTCCTCCCGGAAGACCGGCCATCAGTAGCCGCATCCGAGCCCATTTGATTAATAGAGAGAACAAAAGGGAACGCCTGAGCAGTGGAGAAGACCAGTCGACGACGATCGCCGGAAGATCGGGGAAGAAGCAACAAACTACACGAATCTTAAAGCATGGAAAGCACAGAAAACCGGAGCATGAGCTGCACGATTCTTTTTCTACCATCATCCATCTTACAAGTGAACCACCCGGTTCATCCTCACTCTACATCTTTTATCCTTATTTTCTCATGATCTCTATTTTTTTATAATTTTGCTCCACCAATCTTTGGTTAAAATTCCTTTTGATCCTCAAATCGATCAACATTTCAGTTGTCACTGTCTAACCCGTTATGTTTTAACAATATACTATTCTTAATGTCTTCGCATGACATCAATTAGTGGACATGTCAATTCTCATTTGAGTTTTTAATAACGTATTATGTAGGATATGTATAGCAAACTATATCTAAATAAAGATATTATATTAATTATTTCATCAATTTTAATTATTATTAAAAAATTATTTTTTAAAAAATATAAAGGGATTAAATTGAAGTAATTAAAAGTTTGAGGATCAAAATAAATTTAGAATAAAAATTTAAGGATAAAAAAGTATATTTTAGCCTACTCTAGTGCTGCAATAATACTTTTCTGAAATATTTTAATGGGACCTGATATGACTGATCCCAACGTCGTCAGAAAAGGTAACGGCAATCATCGTCATCTCCTCACCCCCGGCACCCCCTCGGGGTCGGGGGTAGGGTCATCATTCCTTAACCCCGGGGCCCCCACCGGTCCCGGGGTGCATCGTCATCCCCTCACCCCCGGCACCCCCTCGAGGTCGGGGGTAGGGTCATCATTCCTTAACCCCGGGGCTCCCACCGGTCCCGGGGTGCATCGTCATCCCCTCACCCCTGGCACCCCCTCGGGGTCGGGGTAGGGTCATCATTCCTTAACCCCGGGGCCCCCACCGGTCCCGGGGTGCATCGTCATCCCCTCACCCCCGGCACCCCCTCGGGGTCAGGGGTAGGGTCATCATTCCTTAACCCCAGGGCCCCCACCGGTCCCGGGGTGCATCGTCATCCCCTCACCCCCGGCACCCCTCGGGGTCGGGGTACGGTCATCATTCCTTAACCTCGGGGCCCCCACCGGTCCCGGGGTGCATCGTCATCCCCTCACCCCCGGCACCCCTCGGGTCGGGGGTAGGGTCATCATTCCTTAACCCCGGGGCCCCCACCGGTCCCGGGGTGCATCGTCATCCCCTCACCCCCGGCACACCCTCGGGGTCGGGGGTAGGGTCATCATTCCTGAACCCCGGGGCCCCCACCGGTCTCGGGGTGCATCGTCATCCCCTCACCCCCGGCACCCCCTCGGGGTTGGGGGTAGGGTCATCATTCCTTAACCCCGGGGCCCCCACCGGTCCCGGGGTGCATCGTCATTCCCTCACCCCCGGCACCCCCTCGGGGTCGGGGGTAGGGTCATCATTCCTTAACTCCGGGGCCCCCACCGGTCCCGTGGTGCATCGTCATCCCCTCACCCCCGGCACCCCCTCGGGGTCGGGGTAGGGTCATCATTCCTTAACCCCGGGCCCCCACCGGTCCCGGGGTGCATCGTCACCCTCACCCCCGGCACCCCCTCGGGGTCGGGGGTAGGGTCATCATTCCTTAACCCCGGGGCCCCCACCGGTCCCGGGGTGCATCGTCATCCCCTCACCCCCGGCACCCCCTCGGGGTCGGGGGTAGGGTCATCATTCCTTAACCCCGGGGCCCCCACCGGTCCCGGGGTGCATCGTCATCCCCTCACCCCCGGCACCCCCTCGGGGTCGGGGGTAGGGTCATCATTCCTTAACCCCGGGGCCCCCATCGGTCCCGGGGTGCATCGTCATCCCCTCACCCCCGGCATCCCCTCGGGGTCGGGGGTAGGGTCATCATTCCTTAACCTCGGGGCCCCACCAGTCCCGGGGTGCATCGTCATCCCCTCACCCCCGGTACCCCCCGGGTCGGGGGTAGAGTCATCATTCCTTAACCCCGGGGCCCCCACCGGTCCCGGGGTGCATCGTCATCCCCTCACCCCTGGCACCCCCTCGGGGTCGGGGGTAGGGTCATCATTCCTTAACCCCGGGACCCCCACCGGCCCTGGGGTGCCTCGTAATCCCCTCACCCCCGGCACACCCTCGGGGTCGGGGGTAGGGTCATCATTCCTGAACCCCGGGGCCCCCACCGGTCTCGGGGTGCATCGTCATCCCCTCACCCCCGGCACCCCCTCGGGGTTGGGGGTAGGGTCATCATTCCTTAACCCCGGGGCCCCCCACCGGTCCCGGGGTGCATCGTCATTCCCTCACCCCGGCACCCCCTCGGGGTCGGGGGTAGGGTCATCATTCCTTAACTCCGGGGCCCCCACCGGTCCCGTGGTGCATCGTCATCCCCTCACCCCCGGCACCCCTCGGGGTCGGGGGTAGGGTCATCATTCCTTAACCCCGGGGCCCCCACCGGTCCCGGGGTGCATCGTCATCCCCTCACCCCCGGCACCCCCTCGGGTCGGGGGTAGGGTCATCATTCCTTAACCCCGGGCCCCCACCGGTCCCGGGGTGCATCGTCATCCCCCCACCCCCGGCACCCCTCGGGGTCGGGGGTAGGATTCTTTGTCTGAGCCCAACAACTGACTTGATCGTCGGAGGGTCCCCACCGGTGCCACCGGTCCCCGGGGACTTTTCTTGCAGGACTTCGAGGAGGGAGACGTCCGTCTCCCCAACGTTTGAGGAAGGTGTCTTGGCGCCATCAGATTGGCGCGCCAGGAAGGGGGAGCGCAAGAGAGACGTCGAACCAGAAGCTTTCTCTTTCTTCGCTTCAAGACTTCGAAGCCATGGTGACGACTCGAAAAAGGAGTTTCAGCCGGTCGCGCTGGGGGGCAGCGCTGCGGGGCTGGTCCACCCACTGAGGCCCCCCCGGCTCTCGCATCCTGTTTCCCGAGCCTCCTATCCCTGGGAAGCAGGGCCTTCCGCTCCGCAGAATGACGTCCCTGCCTCTGCTCCGCAGCAACCTCAGGAAGATCGATTCGCTGCCCTGGCTACGCAAGTCCAGTCGTTGGCGGCGTGGTTCAAGGCCTGCAACACCAGCAAGCAGCCTTCGACAACCGAGCCAACCCATCTGTCCCTGGGGTGATGCAGCCTAGCCAGCATTCCTCCCGCCGGAGATCGCCAGTTCCTGCAGATCATCACCACCGATCTCCGGCCAAGCCGCATCACCAAGAACATCCAAAAGGCCCCGGTCTCCTTCTCGCACGCCAGCGTTTCCCCTAAGCGGCGGCACGGAAAGGAGGCGGAGCGCCCGCGCCGGCATCGCCGCCCCCGTTCTTCTTCTGAATCCTTGGGGGAGGGCTCCTTTGATGGCCGGATGCCTCGTTGAGCTGAGCGTCGATTCGAGGAGTACAACCAGAAGCTGGAGGAGCTCAGCCGTCGAATCACTCACCTGCCGGAGACTGATTATGACAGTCGGCCTCCTCTGTCTCGCCGCATCATGGAAGAGCCTATCTCCACCAGGTTTCGCCTTCCTCAACTGGACCCTTACGACGGGACTACGGACCCTCTGGATCATTTGGAGAGCTACAAAGTACTTATGCAAGTTCAAGGGGCCGCCGACTCACTCATGTGTGTTGCTTTCCCGGCTACCCTGAAAAAAGCTGCCCGGGCCTGGTATTCTCGCCTGCCGCCACGAAGCATCGACTCCTTTCCGCCAGTTGGAGAGGGCTTTTCTGGCCCACTTTGACGCCTGCCGGAAGATCCCGAGGGTGGCAGACAGTCTGTTTGCCGTCCAGCAGAAGAATGGCGAGTCCTCTGCGAGACTACGTTGCCCGGTTCAAGGAGGCCGCCTTGGAGGTATACAACCTGGAGGACTCGGTGGCAACCCTGGCTCTGAAGCGGGGGCTCCGCCCTTCTCGCTTCGCATACTCCCTTGACAAAAGCCGCCGGGTTCCTACTCCGAACTTCTGATCCGCGCCCAGAAGTACATCCGGGCAGACGAAGCTGACTTTTCTCGGCGTGAGGCCGGCGGGAACATACCCCGGAAGCCGCCCAGCCAGAACCTGCGGAAGCCCGCCCCAGGAGGCCCGAGCCTCCTCGCCGACCAGACAACCGTCCTCGACCTCCTGCACCGAGAGACGGGCCTTATACTCCGCTGCTTGCCCCGATATCCCAGATCCTGCTCGAGATCGAAGGGGAGTCCTATCTGCAGCGCCCTCCACCCATCAACCCGAAGATTCCCCGAAACAAAAATCTCTACTGCCGCTACCACCGGACCATGGCCACAACACCGACGACTGCCGGCAGCTGAAGAAAGCCATTGAAGACCTCATTCAACAGGCCACCTGAGGAAGTTCGTCCAAAGGAACAACCCAGGAGCTCCTGGCCCGTCAGCGCCTGCACCGCCGATGATTGATAACACCCCGACGGAGAAGACAGTGGCGATGATCTCCTGGGGGGCAGGAGGCCCGGCAAAGAGACCGAGGGGAGAGGGAGGAGTGGAAACTGTAATTCCTTTTTTCGAAAAGGACTTGGAGGGGGTTGTAAACCAAGATGATGATAGCGTCGTCGTATCCATGACGATTGCTAAGCACCCTGTAAAACGAATCCTGGTCGACAGTGGAAGCTCAGTAGATGTTTTGAACTACGACGCCTTTGTTCGTATGAATCTGTCGCATAATCTACTTCGACCTGTCGTCACGCCTTTGATGGGATTCACAGGAGATTCTGTGAGGGTCGAAGGGAAAATTACTCTTCCCGTAAAAGCTGGAACGGCTCCGTGCCAGAGCACCATCTTATAAATTCTTGGTAGTCCGTGTGCCCCTGGCGTACAACGCGATTCTTGGGAGGCCCGGGCTCAACCTCTTGGATGCCGTCATTTCCACCAAGCGGCTCCTGTGAGATTCCCAACCACCAGGGGGATCGGCGAGATGCGAGGAGAGCAGGGACCTGCCGGCGCTATGCTATCACTTGGCTCCCAGTCCCCAGGGGGCAGCGCTTGCACCACCGTCGCCATCGACTTCGAGGCCCTTGACCCACGAGACTTGGAGAGGAGGGGGGAACCGGCCGAGCGGCTGCTCACTTTCCCCTCGGGGAGGACCCCATGCAGACGATCCGCATTGGAGCCTCACTTCGGACGAAGCTCGTGACCGGCTCCTAGCCTTTCTGCGGGCCAACGCCGACGTCTTCGCTTGGTCAGCGTCCGACATGCCTGGAATCCCGAAGGAGGTGATTACGCATCAGCTCAACATTCGACCAGAGTGTCGGCCCGTCAGGCAGAAGAAAAGGAGTTTTGCCCCGGACCGACAGAAGGCTGTTGATAGGAGGTGCGGAAGCTGTTGGCGGCTGGCCACGTCCGCGAGGTGC
Organism: Calamus simplicifolius; assembly: GCA_900491605.1. Classification (NCBI taxonomy): domain Eukaryota; kingdom Viridiplantae; phylum Streptophyta; class Magnoliopsida; order Arecales; family Arecaceae; genus Calamus; species Calamus simplicifolius. The sequence goes on from UESW01004089.1 coordinate 68,888, forward strand.
GCTACCCTAACTGGTTGGCGAACGTCGTGATGGTTCGTAAGGCCAGTGGAAGCTGAAGGATGTGCGTGGACTTCACCGACCTCAATAAGGCATGTCCGAAGGACAGCTTCCCGCTCCCCCGGATCGACCAGCTGGTAGATGCCACCTCCGGACATGGGACGCTCAGTTTCATGGATGCGTTTTCGGGGTATAACCAAATCAAGATGAGCTCAGCAGATGAAGAAGCAACCTCCTTTGTCACAGAGAGGGGGATCTACTGTTACAGGGTGATGCCCTTCGGACTGAAAAATGCCGGGGCACTTACCAAAGACTAATGAACAAGGTTTTTGAGAATCAATTGGGATGCAACATGGAGGTATATGTGGATGACATGCTGACCAAGAGTACCCATGCAGAAGACCATGTAGCAGATCTCGAGGAGACTTTCAATAACCTGCGTCGATATCGGATGAAACTCAACCCTCACAAATGCGCCTTTGGAGTAGCGGCTGGCAAGTTCCTGGGGTTCATGGTGACCCAGCGCGGGATCGAGGCCAACCCCGACAAGATCAGAGCCATCCTGGAGATGCGGCCTCTGGTCAGCAAGAAGAGGTGCAGCGCCTGACAGGGAGGGTGGCAGCCTTGAGTCGTTTCATGTCAAGGTCGGCGGAGAGGTGCCTACCCTTTTTCAAGGCGCTGCGCAAGATCAACGGCTTCGATGACGGAAGAGTGCCAGGCTCCTTCGAAGAATTGAAGCAGTTTCTCTCTACTCCTCCGCTACTATCCAAGCCTGAAAATGGAGAGGAGCTCTTTTTATATCTGGCCGCCTCCCCCGAGGCTGTTAGCTCCGTGCTTGTGCGCACGGATACCGGCGGAGCCCAGAAGCCCATCTATTACCAGCAAGGTGCTCCATGACGCTGAGACCAGGTATTCAAAAACCGAGAAGATTATCTTCGCCTTGGTGGTTTCTACTCAGCGCCTTCGGCCTTACTTTCAAGCCCATCCCATCGTGGTGCTCATGGACCAGCCCCTGCAAGCTATTCTGTCTCGCCCCGACACCTCCGGCCGGCTGGCTAAATGGGCCGTCAAGCTAAGCGAGTTCGACCTATCCATCCGGCCAAGACCAGCCATGAAGTCCCAGGTGTTGGCTGATTTTTTAGTTGAGTGCTCCTGGACAGAGAAGGACGTGGAGGAGGAGCGACCGGAGAAGCCAAGGGACTCTCCTTCACCTGGAGAGACGGAGGATTGGATCCTGCATGTAGATGGAGCGGCGAACTCTCAAGGGAGCGGAGCCGGACTCATTCTCGCGAGCCCAGAGGGAGACATGGTGGAATATTCTCTCAGATTCCAGTTCCTGGCGACCAATAACCAGGCGGAATACGAAGCCCTACTGGCAGGGATGAGACTAGCCGAGGAGCTGGGCACGGGCGCTTAAGGGCCTTCACGGACTCTCAACTCATTTCTGGACAAGTCGCTAGGGAGTACGAGGCTAGGGACCCCACCATGTCCCGCTACTTGAGCAAGGTGCAGTCCCAGGCGTCTCATTCTCTTATTTCCGTGTCAGCTATATCCCCAGAGCGGAGAATGCCAGGGCTGATGCGCTGTCGTTTGGCCACTTCGGTCGACGGGACATTGGAAAGAACATATGTGGAGCACCTACAAGTCCCAAGCTTTGAGGCCACGGATGAAGTGTTGCCGGTGCAGCAGGAGCCCTCCTGGATGGACGCCTACGTTCGGTACTTGACTGACGGCACTCTCCCAGAGGACCCCGCTGAGGCCAGCTGCTCAAACGAAGGGCCCCGAGGTTCTTGATGATGGACGGGAAACTTTATCGGAGATCCTTCTCATATCCGGTCCTTAGGTGTGTGGGGCCAGCAGAATCAGATTATATCCTTAGGGAGATCCACGAGGGTGTATGCGGGAGTCACCTGGGGGCAGAGCCCTAGCATACAAGGCCCTACGCCAAGGGTATTTCTGGTTGACAATGAAGGAGGATGCGGCCGAGCTTGTCAAGAAGTGTGATAGCTGCCAACGTCATGCCAATATTCAGCGACATCCAACCTCTCACCTAACTCCTCTGGTGGCACCTTGGCCTTTCGCCCAGTGGGGTATGGATATCTTAGGTCCATTTCCCCCGGCCTCCGGGCAGCGGAAGTTTCTCCTGGTGGCGGTGGATCACTTCACCAAGTGGGTCGAAGCTGAGGCTCTGGCCAAGATTACCGAGAGTAAAGTGAGATCTTTCTTCTGAAAGTCAATCATATGTCGGTTTGGACTGCCACGCACTCTAGTCACTGATAATGGCTGGCAGTTCGACAATGCGCCTTTCCGGGAGTTCTGTTCTGAGCTGGGTATTTTTCAGAGGTTTACTTCCGTCGGGCATCCTCAAACCAATGGGGCAGCTGAAGTGATCAACCGAATCATCCTCCAGGGACTGAAGTCTCGCCTGGACGGCTGCAAGGGACGATGGGCAGAGGAGCTCCCCAACGTACTATGGGCCTATCATACAACGCCTCGAGCCCCACTGGCGAAACACCGTTCAGCCTAGTTTTTGGCTCTGAGGCTGTCATCCCTGTGGAGATCGGGGCATCCAGCCCCCGGGTGGAGGCTTATAGTGAAGAAGGTAACCCTGACCAACTGCGAGCCAACCTCGACCTGGTGGAGGAAGTGCGGGACAGAGCGCGGCTTCGAATGGTAGCCTACCGGCAGCGGGCTGCGAAATACTACAATGCACGCGTGCGCCCCCGGACGTTCCTACCAGGAGATCTAGTCCTCCGACGGGCAGAGATCTCAAAGCCAACTGAGGGAGGCAAGCTGGCCCCTAACTGGGAGGGGCCTTACCGGATCACCGAGACGCTCCACCACGGGGCTTATAAAGTTGAAGAACTTGACGGGACACCACTTCCTAGGACATGGAATGCGGATAACCTCCGCCGGTATTACCAGTAATGTATCCCTCCTTTCGTATTAAACATCATCTCCGTGTTTGTTTGGGTGTTCACCCCTTATTTAATGTTAACGAGATTCAATTCTAGTTATCTGAATCTTCTCAAAGCCCTGCACCAGCCAGGCATAAAGCCCAGTGTACCACTGGCAGAGCGGTGTACCACCGGCTCTCAGCAACAAAAGCCCGGCACCCGTCGGCACTCAAAGCCCTGCACCAGCCAGGCATAAAGCCCAGTGTACCACTGGCAGAGCGGTGTACCACCGGCTCTCAGCAACAAAAGCCCGGCACCTCGTCGGCACTCAAACCCCTGCACCAGCCAGGCATAAAGCCCAGTGTACCACTGGCAGAGCGGTGTACCACCGACTCTCAGCAACAAAAGCCCGGCACCTCGTCGGCACTCAAAGCCCTGCACCAGCCAGGCATAAAGCCCAGTGTACCACTGGCAGAGCGGTGTACCACTGGCTCTCAGCAACAAAAGCCCGGCACCTCGTCGGCACTCAAAGCCCTGCTCTAATCAGGCATAAAGCCCGGCTAACCGCCGGCGGAGCGGTGCACCAATGATTCTTCGCAGTCAAGACCCGACACCCCACCGGTCAGACCAAAGCTAAGTCCCGCGGGCATCAAGCCGCGCGCCAGACCAACACCAGGTCCAATGCTTGACCGGGCGTTATGCCAGTAGCTCCGAGGGAGCCTACCGGCCTAATCCCCGACCAGCGGTGCCCCCGCTCCCAAGGTTCAACCCCACCTAGCTCTAACTCGTGGGTTCATGTAACTAAGGCGAAGTGGCGTAGGTGGGAAGGTGTCCCCCAGAATCGTCGGGACGAGCAGAGTCGTGGGGCCACATATCAATCAACAAAGTCAACAACAGTTCAAAAATTGTCGAAAGGGTATTTTCATTAACAGAGAAGGATTACAAAACTCCGACATAGTCGGGTTTACAGAAGCAAGAAAAGACAGCAAGATAACGGGTGCAAACTCAAGGCTCCGCCGGTGCGGGCTCGTCGTCGGAAGGGCCAGGTCCGACGATTGTACCGGCTCGACCTCCAGTGCGCGGAGAAAATTTAGATCCTGGGCCACCCTCTCCTTGGCGTACTGGAACCCATCGAGGAACACGGCGGCTGAAGCTTCGGCCAGGTCATCTGTGAAACGCTCAGACGACCTGTATTCCTCAACGAGCCCGGCAGCTCGGGCTTTCTCCGCAGCGAAGGCCTCCGCCGCGGCCCTTTCAGCTTCTCTAGCGCGACCTGTCTCTCCTTATACCGGCCGGCCTCCTCTTTTGCCACTCTGGCCTCTTCCTTCGCCACTCCGGCCTCTTCCCTCGCCACTCTAGCCTCCTCCGACGCCGCTCCCGCCCGTTCCTCAGCCTCTCGAAGAGCCGAGGTCAGCTTCGAGATATGAATATCCCTCGCCATGACCGCGCTCTCGGACTCCGTCATCTGGGAGATCGCTGCGCGTGCGCGGTTGGCCTCGATCTCCGCCCTGCTCTCGGCGGCTCTCACCTCGTTAACGCAGGACTCCTTGACCTTCTCCAGCGCCCTTTCTGCTGCTTCCGTGTGGTCCTGCGCCTCTCGGAGAAGGTTCTTTCCCCCGTGGATCACCTCCCTAGCAGCCTTTAGGGAGTGCGCAATCTGCACACACAAGCCCCCAAGTCAGTAAAGTATGTGTATACATGAGCGATAAGGGTAAAAGGCAGGGAGGTTGCTTACCCTGAACACGGCGGCATAAGATTCCGGAAGAACTCACCCGTCTTCTGATGACCAAGACCTTCGGTGATCCTAGGATCCAGGACCGGGCTCAGGACCCGCTCGGCCCAGTGGCCATCGCTCAGGGAGTCTAGGGCGGCCTGGGTGTGCCCCCACCTCCCTCTGCCGCCTCAGATTCCCCCGGCTCTGTGTGCAGGTCGCCCCTAACCGACTCCTCGGGGGGTGGGCTAGCGGGACCGGATGGTCCCTCACCCCAGTCCCTGCAGGCGCCAGGTGGGGTCGCTCCCTCGGGGACCGAGAGCCCTCTGGTTGGCGCGGGCTCCCCCGCTACTGGCTCTATGGCGGTGGCTCCCGCTGCGGCTCCCGCCTCCGGCGGAGTGTCGGCCGTAAGGTCGACCTCCGCGATGACTGAGACGTGTTGCGGAGCCCTGGAGGGGAGGCCAGTGTTGGAGGGGAGGCCCGGGTCACCGAGCGCTTTGGGGTCGGGGCCTGCTGCCCCCCGGATGGTCCTTCCCGGCCCCTTTTCTTGATAACCTTTAACAACTTCGCCCTCGGAACTTTCATCGCTGCATAACATAAAGTCAAGTTTTCAGAACTGTAAAAAAAAAAAAAAAAAAAAAGAAGAAAAAGAAAAGAGGAAGGAAGAAAGAAGAGCAGAATTTCTGACTAAGTATGGAGAATTTATCCCGCTGGGAGACGAGACCCGCCAACTCAAAGTTGTCCTCCGCTAACAGTAGGGTGTACCGGGGATCTCGGCGGTCAGCAGTACCCCCATCGCCTCCCGGTCCCCAGGCTGAATAGCCGCGACGTTCCCTCGGAGGTCGGGGTCCCCCCACCGGGGCCGGACTTGGTCAATATTGGCAAAAAAAAATGGGGTTTCCACCCCTTGATTGACGAAGGCAAAAGAAGCTTAAGGACCCTATTGGGTCGGGGCTGAAACACCCACCATCCCTTTTGGGCCCGAAGAGAATAGAAATTACGGAATAAACTGACCCTAGGAGTAATACCTAGGCGATGGCAAAGGATGACAAAAGCGCTAATTACCCGACAAGAGTTCGGGACTAGCTGGGAAGGGGTCAAAGAATAGAAGTCAAGGAGAGTGATGAAAAAGGATGGAAAGGGGACGGAGGCCTACCTGTAGGCAGACCTCGTAGAAGGCTACACGACCGGGTCGCGAGGAGATAACCCGGTCGTCGGGGGTCGGCAGAAATAGGTTGATCTCCCGAGGGATCCGATAACGGGCCCGGATCCTTTCCAGATCCGATCGCGTCATCGAGGAGGCTACCCCCCTGGGGATTCCTCCGCCCTCGAGGAGGTCCCGACTCCCGGCCGGGCCCCTCAGGGAGCTCCACCGGCGGCTCCACCGGCGGCCCGTCGCCGGGCCAAAGGGACGTGGTCCTCTAAATCAGAGGACCACTCGATTGGAGGAGAAGGAGAAGGAGTCTAAAGCCTCACAGAGGGAGGACGGTCCTCAGAACCGTCCTCCGAGGTCCAGGAAGGTAAACTCATGAATAAAGAGAATTAAGACGAAAAGGCTGACCTGGGAGAGCAAAGAAAGCTGGGCGCGAGCTCGCAGGTTGCAGGAGCACAGGGAGAACAACGAAGAAGAAGACGATGATGGGGGTGGTGCGGCGTCAGTTCATCCCCCCTCGCCTGGCTTTGTTGGGTTTTCAAAACGTCCCGCCATGTCCCGTCGGCCACACGGCCCTTTGCCATACGCCGTCTTGCCTCGAGGAGTGCCCCGGCGCATGGCGCGGTATGCCCCCAACCGATGGTGGGCCCCCGCTGATGTCGCCGTAATGAGAAGAAATCATTATGCGCATTTTCGCACGGACTTCGAAGAGCTGATCCTCACTTTCGAGGGTGATCGTGGCTGGCACGGTACGGAAGGCCGTCTCTTTGCATCCCCCGTACCGTCCGCATAAAAGGCAAGGCTGGGGATCAGCCACTTGGAGAACGCCCCTTGAGCCTCAGCGATGGGACCCGCTTCGCCCCAGGGGCGAGGGGGCATCTGATATGACTGATCCCAGCGTCGTCAGAAAAGGTAACGGGGTCCGCTGTCATCTCCTCACCCCCGGCACCCCCTCGGGGTCGGGGGTGGGGTCATCATTTCATAACCCCGGGGCCCCCACCGGTCCCGGGGCGTATCGTCATCTTCTCACCCCCGGCACCCCCTCGGGGTCGGGGGTGGGGTCATCATTTCATAACCCCGGGGCCCCCACCGGTCCCGGGGCGCATCGTCATCCCCTCACCCCCGGCACCCCTCGGGGTCGGGGGTGGGGTCATCATTTCATAATCCCGGGGCCCCCACCGGTCCCGGGGCGCATCGTCATCTCCTCACCCCGGCACCCCCTCGGGGTCGAGGTGGGTCATCATTTCATAACCCCGGGGCCCCCACCGGTCCCGGGGCGCATCGTCATCTCCTCACCCCCGGCACCCCCTCGGGGTCGGGGGTGGGGTCATCATTTCATAACCCCGGGGCCCCCACCGGTCCCGGGGCGCATCGTCATCTCCTCACCCCCGGCACCCCCTCGGGGTCGGGGGTGGGGTCATCATTTCATAACCCCGGGGCCCCCACCGGTCCCGGGGCGCATCGTCATCTCCTCACCCCCGGCACCCCCTCGGGGTCGGGGGTGGGGTCATCATTTCATAACCCCGGGGCCCCCACCGGTCCCGGGGCGCATCGTCATCTCCTCACCCCCGGCACCCCCTCGGGGTCGGGGGTGGGGTCATCATTTCATAACCCCGGGGCCCCCACCGGTCTCGGGGCGCATCGTCATCTCCTCACCCCCGGCCCCCCTCGGGGTCGGGGGTGGGGTCATCATTTCATAACCCCGGGGCCCCCACCGGTCCTGGGGCGCATCGTCATCTCCTCACCCCCGGTACCCCCTCGGGGTCGGGGGTGGGGTCATCATTTCTTAACCCCGGGGCCCCCACCGGTCCCGGGGTGCGTCATCATTCCCCATCTCCGATATCCCTTCGGCATGGGGTCATCTGCGATCAACATGCAACTCAGTTACCAAGGAAGACGGCAACCTTCAGGTTGCATGGTGCTTGCGCGTGATTGTCGGTGCGTGACCATGCCTTGCCGCAGCGTACCATTCAGTACTTCCGTGATTGTGCCCCGTTACGGAGGGCCATGCCTCATAACAAAGTTTGGCGCGTTGCATGCCCCTGTGCGTGACCATGCCTTGCCGCAGCGTACCATTCAGTACTTCCGTGATTGTGCCCCGTTACGGAGGGCCATGCCTCATAACAAAGTTTGGCGCGTTGCATGCCCCTGTGCATCGCCATGCCCCGCTACGGCGAACAGCTCGCTATTTCTAGCAGTGGAGCCCAGTCATATCAATCAGCAACAGTACGATAGAGATCTTCCAAGGCTGCGAGTCATGGTATTCAGACAAGTATAAGAGACACATACTCACGCTGTAGGTGGGATCCGAACTCTGGTTTTTCTGAACTTTCTTCCTCCCAGCAAAAACCCTAACCGCCTCAGCTTCTCTTCGCTGGAGCGGTTCTTTGTCTGAGCCCAAACAACTGACTTGATCATCGGAGGGTCCCCACCGGCGCCACCGGTCCCCGGGGACTTTTCTTGCAGGACTTCGAGGAGGGAGACGTCCGTCATTCCCGACGTTCGAGGAAGGTGTCTTGGCGCCATCATATATATATATATATATATATATATATATATATATATATATATATATATATATATATATATATATCAATCTCTTACACTCTTTTGGCCTTTGTCTTTGCTTCTTCCTTTTTAAGTTAAAATGAACGAAAAAACGTTTGCCTGCATTGAGTTTGCAAGGTGAAATGATCTATATATATTTATAGATACGAAAAATGTTGAATGCCAACCCATCACATCCCACTATTTAACTTTTTTTTATTACAGGCGGACGATCACACCACTCTGGCACGAGTCAAACCCGAAGATCAGAGTATAAAATTTGCTGCAAAATGACATGGCAAGGGGCACCATACTGCCATACCCACTGACCGGGATGGCGGGCAACAGTGGAAGCGACCCAATCAGCCGCAGCATTGGCTTCACAATAAATATGATGAATCTCAATGGCACATGTAGCCTGAAGAGAGACAATGATATCCCTGATCATGAGATTCAAAAGAGAATAAGAATCCACATCCCGCCTAATCCACCGGATAATCGTAAGAGAGTCTCCCTTAATAATCAACTAGCGATAGCCCAAATGTCTAACAGCATGAGTGACGCCAGCCCATGCAACCTGAAGTTCTGCCATAGGGACCAAAATGTCAATGGAGCTATGATCGCCAGCCACAATAACTGACCCTCAGTCCCACGAATGACAAACCCTGATCCAGCAGTACGATCGGAAACGGAGCCATCAAAGTTCACTTTGACGTAACCCGGGGGTGGGGGCTCCCAAGAGATGAATACCATAGAACGGTGTGTTGCCGAAGCAGCAGGGGAGTCCCAGTGGCCAGGCCCGTCATTATGAACTCCAAAATGAAAGCGAGTGTACTCCTTGGCATGAAAGAGAGCACGGTGGATGATCACCTGAGGTGAGGCTGTCTCCTCAGCAAAGACAATCTGGTTCCGAGACAGCCAAATAGGTGGATAAAACACCATGGAAACAGGGACCATGTCGGGTAAACAAACGGATAGCCTGCAGGAACGAAAGCCGGATAGGTCCATCCTCCAATAACCATGGGGTAAAATGGGTCAGCTGCCATATCTGAGATGCACGAGAATATAAGAATATGACATGATCAACAGATTCATCTTGCATCCCACATATCGGACAGAGAGGCAATATAGAGAGACCACGATCATATAGGAGGGAATAGGTAGGTAGGCGATCCCGCATGAGCTTCCACAAAAAGAGCTGAATCCTAGGGTGAACTGGCAAACGCTAAATCCAAGCGACATCATCGAGGCCCGAAGTCTGAGAGCAAAAACGGGCCGCCAGATCCCTAGTGGGGGCGTAAGGAAGACAGGATCGATGCCAAACTCTAATATCCGGACCAGCTAAACGGGGAAGAGGCATGGCGAGAATCCTATGTGCAAGCTCAACCCCAAACAGACGAGACACCATAGGAGCATTCCAACCAACACTCTCCTAGCAAATCAAGGATGAAACAAGCAGAGAGGGTTCAACATCAGAGCTGATAAAAGTCGGTGAGCGAGATAATGGAAGATCAGCTAGCCAAGTGTCCTGAATAACATTAACTAAAGTCCCATCCCTAATCATGCAATGGATATCAGTCATAACAGTAGGGGCAGCCTGGCAGATCGCATGCCATAAGTAGGAACATCCTCGAGGAATACTCACAGATTATCCAGAAGTCCAGCCACCGTATCTGCCACGCATGACAGTACTTCAGAAACAGTGAGGGTCCAACAAGAATCTGGAAGCATGCCTCGCAATAATAGCCTCACGATGGAGCACCAAGGACTGAATCCCAAGACCACCCTCACACGTAGGCAAGCAGACCATATCCCAAGCCAATAGATGGAGGTCGTGGTCCCCCTGCATAGACGCTCAGAGAAAGTCTCGTATACATCTCTCAATCCGACGGAGGCAAATAATCGGGATCAAATCATTGGATAACAGATAGAGAGGAAGTGAAGTAAGGATAGATCGGATCAGGGTGATACACCCCATCATAGAAAGACTCGAAACCTGCCATCGATCCAAATGAGCAGCGATCCGACGATCAAGGTCCCTAAAGTCCTGCTGCCTGGGCTGCCATCCCGAAATAAGGGTACCAAGGTAGATCAGTCGATCAGTGACAGTCGAGATCCCTAACAATTGGGAGATAGCAGCACGACAATGGGGAGAGGTCGAAGGACTGAAATAGAGGATAGATTTCTGCAAATTGACCTGTTGCCCGAGGCCCGACAATAAGCCAGAATGATAGCAGAACAGGTGGCTACATTCTGAATAGAAGCTGGGCTAAGCAGGATGTAGTCATCAGCAAAGAGAAGATAAGTGAGAGGAGGTCCATGTGGCCCAGGCATGTAAGGCTGCAAAAGAGATGCTCCAACTGCCTGATTAAGAGCACGAGAAAGATCATCAGCACACAAAACAAACAGGAACTGAGAGAGAGGGCATCCCTGATGGAGACCAACAGCAGAGGAAAAAAAACTCCGTCGGACTACCATTAATAATAATAGAAAAAGTGGGCCCTTGGACACAAACCATAACCCACTCAATGAATAGATCATCAAAACCAAACTCCTGTAGCGTGTAACGAAGAAACAACCAACTCATCTGATCATAAGCTCTCTCCATATCTAACTGAACAACCATGAGGGACTGTCGACAAGTGGCACGCTGGAGGTCATGCATAAAATTCTGGGCAATAAGAGCATTATCAGAGATACTGCGCCCACGGATGAAAGCTTCCTGCTCCTGAGAAATCAGTTGGGGAATCACCCCCTGCAATCGGGTAACCAGGATACGAGCTCAGACTTTATATAGGGTGGTGCACAAGCTGATCGGCCTATAATGCTGAGGGAGCAGAGCATTCTCTCTTTTAGGAACCAGAACAAGAAAGGTCCTCTGCCAATCAGGAGAAATAGTTCTAATAGAGAAACAGACTGAATAGCCAAGATAACGTCCTGCCCAACTATATCCCAGTAGTAACGGAAGAAGAAAGACGGAAAGCCATCAGGATTCGAGCTTTGTCCGGTCCCAGAGCCCAAATCGCAGAACGAATCTCCTCCGCTAGGACCTCCCGAGTCAAAAGACCATTCTCACTATCTGAAACCCTAACATCCCGAGTAGCAGTGATAATAGGGGAGTCAGAGCCAGAAACCTCCGACCAGCGGGACTGAAAGAAATGGAGAATATGCTCCCGAATAGCCCCCTCATCATCAAGGATATTACCATCCGCATCACTAATACGCCGAATCTGATTGGCAGCACGCCTAGCCACAGTGGCCTGGTGAAAGAACCTGGTGTTGCGATCTCCTTCCTGAATCCACTGAACCCATGACCGCTGGCGCCAATAAGTCTCCTGCTGTCAGAGCAAGGAATGATGCAGAGACAAACTACTCCTAAGAGTTTGAAGATCATTCTCAGATAGCTGACCCTCCGCATCCTCTTCGCCTGAAGAGTAGAAATATCAGCTTCCACAGCCTGAACTTGCTGCATAAGATCCCCCACCTCTCTCCTATGCCACCGTAAGAGTCTACGCTTGGTGAGCTCTAAGCGGCGGCCGACGAGTGAGACGATAAGTAGGATTCCCTCTGATAGGCAAATGCCACACCTGACTAATTAAGGATCGGGTCGAAGAATAATACATTCAAAACTGCTCAAACCGAAAAGGCCCCCGCCTATGATTAGACAGCTCAGTAGAGATGAGGAGGGGAAAATGGTCAGACGTAATCCGCGAGAGACGAGTAGTAGTAGCACAGGAAAAGGACTGCATCCAAGATGAGGAGGCCAAAGCCCGATCCAACCGCTCCCACACCCGAGCAGACCCACTACGGTTATTACACCAAGTAAACTGCGGCCCCAAAAATCCCAGATCAAAAAGACCCGCCGAAGAGATGAAGGAGCGAAACTCATGGAGTTAGGAGAATCCACAAATCACGCCCCCCACACTTCTCAGAAGCATCCAAAATACAATTAAATCACCCGTAATAAGAGTGGGAAGGCCCTGGCCTAATAAAGTGAGAATCTCTGACCAAAGGCCGCGCCACTGACGAAAATCAGTACTGGCATAGACTCCCAGAAGCAGCCAGGGCGGAAAGATCCCCTTAGAAATAACCAGGGCCACCTGCTGATGACTATGATGAAAAGCATCAACATGGATAGCAGGGTTCCGCCAGAGAGCCATAATACCTCCAGATAGACCATTAGCTTCCACAGCATAGGAAGACCAATAATGGGAGACTCGCCGCCGGAAGCGCTGAAGACTAAGCCCCGACATATGAGTTTCCAACAAAACACATATATCAAAATGATGAATCTGCAAAAGCCTACCAAAGGAGGAGCGAAAGGATGATTTCAATGCTCCTCGAACATTCCAAATAAGAATCTTCATAAGATAAGAAGCAAATAGCCTTAGGTCCCACCCTAAGCCCCCATCATAATCATATCTGAATGGCCTCCCGAATCAAGACACGACAACTGGGGTCCCTGATCCGGCATCTGGCACACAACCTGATCATGGAGAGCCGGCTGTTGAACTGAGTCCATAGGAACAGCATCACTCCGATCCATAGAAGGAGATCCATCTTCCTGCAAGACAGAAGGGGAAGCTACTATGGCAACTTTCAGAGCAGTAAGGGCAGCCTCATGAGCATCTTTACCCTGGGGGCCCAGTGGCAGAGGAGGAACAACTTCCACTAATGGGCCTTGACCAAGAGTAGACACCCGGCCCTTATCTTTAAAGCCTTAGGGGGTAACTTAGGCCCAATGACCTCCACAGCCCAGGCTCATTTCAGGGAAGCTAGATTAGCATCATTTTGGACCTTGAACATTCGGCCCAGCGATCCGAGCCAGTAAGGCTAAATGGATTAGCAGCCACTTTCCCATTCACAATCAGCTGAGTGCTAAAATCAGAAGAAGAATCCGATTCCTTAGCCACAGAAGACTCAGCCATGAAGTAAAAAACTGGTTTTGAAGACAGATGCTTCTCCTTATGCTTGAGAGAGAGATTGTTCATCTTCCTTCCCTCGGAGGCTTTCTGAATTTTAGGGTGAGTCACTGAATTGAAGGAACCCCAGAAGCGGCCACAGGAGCCGAAGATAAAGGCGATCCAGGATCTACAGTAACCGGCACAGAAGAAGACTCCTGGCACAGTCACTTTTCCTCCTGGGACTCAGCTTAGATCTTATCCTCCAGGATGATTGCCACATTAGGAATGGAGGGCGACGACACAACCTTCCTCCGAGAAGTCTTTCTCGGTTTCTGCTATCCTTCCTCCTCTCCCAAAGAAACAGAATTGGCCTTGCCTGAAGACTCCACTGCTTTGGCCTTACCCGTTAGCTCCACAACAGGGGAAGGCTTCCGGTGTCGAAGCGTGGCCATCCAAGGGCCGAACTGCGGAATAGCTGTACAGGACCCCAGAGCCATTGAAGAGGAACAAGGTTCGGTCAGATGAAGAGATCCATAGTGCAAGCAAATGCAATCAACATGCTCGTACGCGAATTGTTGCCAGAAGGGGGAACCGTGAGCTCTGAACCTCACCCCGGCCGGAGTGGCTTGCTCAGATCAACCCTAACACAGGCACGAGCAAAGCTTCCCCTCCGTCTCTCCTTCGTGAAAGCATCAGCCTCCACAAACTCACCAGCCACCGATAAGATACTGCAGAGAGTTTCCTCATTCCAATATCCAGCGGAAGATTGGGAAGATGAATCCAGAGCAAAGCAATTCTCACAGCGTTGTCCGCAGGGACGAAATCCGGTCTCCAAACATCCATCACCAACGGCTGACCATTCACGACCTAGGGCTATCGCAGGGCAGCGCCTCTTGCCTCCGGGAGCTCAAACTTCAGCAAGATAGTTCGGTGGGCAAGGGAGATGGAATCAATCCAGCCCGCAAGACCAGTCCGATGGAATTCCCTAATCACAGCTTCAGGGGGAACTCACCGAGATAAAGTTCGGATAATCAAATCGGAGGATGACCGGTCCTCAGCCTCCGGTCAATCGCCACTATGAGAAGCTGAATAATGTTCGAAAACTGAAGCTTCAGCCCAGCGACTTCAACAGGGATGGCGACGGAGCAAACCAAATGAACAGACTACCTTCCTTGCGATGAGATGGCACACTGCGCTTCGGACGATGATCCACACCAAAAATCGAGATAGAACTGCCGTCAGCCATCTCCAACGGAGCAGCGGGGAATAGAACCACCAAAATCACCATAGATCGGAACGAAATAGCTGAAGGCATAAATCTTAAAGCGTTTGACACCTGTTTTAAAAACAGCATGCAGCCGTAACTATTTAACTTTTTATAAGAGAAAACCCAAGTATAGTTTGCGAAGTTTTTGCCATTACGATCCTCCCTCGACAAGTGATCACACTGCTTAACCATTGGCGCTTAAAGATAAAATTATTATATATATATATATATATACACACACACGACCTGCATCAAAGTTTTGCCCATCCTATGATCGGCAGCTCGGGAGTTGGGCCTGACACAGCCCATATGACAGAAGCCCGCGGTTTCCCGTGCGTCCGGAAAACAAAAAGCGATCGCACAACGGGCGGGCGCACCGCCAAAACCGGCGGCGCCGCCGGTTTTTTGCATTCAAAAAAACCAGAAAAGAGAAAAGCCCTCACAAACCGCGGGCGCCGTCCGCTATCCTGCGCCGCGCATCGCGCTTCTCGTCGGGCCCTGCTCTCAGCATGGAACTCGTTTCCCTTGCACTAAGTCCGCGATTCCCATTAGAATCCCCGTACGGTGAAGTACTACTATGGGGACTTTGGGCCAGGTTTTTTAGATATATACCCCTCTCTCTCTCTCTCTCTATCCCGCCCATCTTTCTTTCGCCATCTCTGTCTCTGAGTCTCTTCTCTCCCTTTCTACATCGAACGAGGGCAGGTCGTATCGATTCCCTTTGCGCTTGCAAAAGCCTTTCCACTTTGGCGGGACAAGCGGATTTCAAAAACCGGGTGTCTCTTGGGGGGAAACGATGGCGGGAGGGGAGCTGCCAGCGACGCCGCCGGACGAGCGGCGGTGCATTCGGAACGATGGCAGGATGTGGCGGTGCAAAAACTGGAAGAAGGAAGGCGTGAACCTTTGCGAAGCTCATTACGAGCGGCTGGGCCGAGAAGTAGGGGTAGGGTTTCGCCGCGGGAGGAGGGAGGCGGGGTCGGGAGGAGCCGGTGCATGAAGAGAAACGGTGATAGGACGTTCCGGGTGGGGGCTAGGGTTGGGGGATTGTCCGCTGGGCAGAGTATTCAGATGAGGAAGAGGAGGCCGATGAAGCCGATGGTGGTGGACGAGTTCGGAAGCGACGAGGAGGAAGACGTCCTCACGAAGGTGAGGAGCGATTTCTTACCGGCGATCTTTCGATCTTTTCGTTGCATTTCCGATCAAAATTCGATTTTTTTGTTTCTCCTTTCCTCCCTTGATCTTTTTCGGATCTGACAAAGTTGAGGGTAATTTCTTGCGAGGTTTTTGGCTTGCCTTGTCTTGTAGGAAAAAAATCTATATTTTCCACCTTTCTTACTTTTTACGGTATATAGAAGGCGAGGAACGATTTCTTACAGTTTGTCTTGATTCATCCATTGTTTTCTCATATAAAAGTTGGATTTTTTTTTTTAACGTACGGTGGTCTTATGGGTGTTAGGGCAATGAAGACGACGATAAAGAAGACGTTTTGAAGGTGGGAAAGAAGCGAAAGAGAAAGCATTTGAAGGAGCGTAGAGAGGAAAGAGGAGTCAAGGAGGAGGATATGGTCGAGGAGGAGGATTTGGAAGCTGGATCCTCTTCTGTTACTAGGGCTACCAGGAATTCTAACAAGGTTTCACGCCCTGAGAAAAAGCCTGAGGTAATAAATTCTCTCTGGTTTGATTGTTTGCACTCTCTTTGGCTTGATTGAATGCAATTAATTTATCGATTTGTGTCTCTGTGTTTTAGGGTTCTATGAAGAAGAAGCTGACTGGGGATGATGCCCTAATGTGTCACCAATGTCAGAGGAACGATAAGGGAAGGGTGGTATGGTGTTCAAAGTGCAAAAAGAAACGCTTTTGTGTGCCGTGCATGACTCGCTGGTGAGTGGAGGTCCTTTCACCTTTCTTCTTATTCTTTTTATTCTTCTTGTAAATGTATACATTCATATAGTAGGTTTGAAGTTTCTATGGTCCCGATTTTGTAATTAGCACCATATTTCTCTTTTGCTCTTTAACTATTCTGTGTCATCTATTTCTTCTTCTGTTTTAAGAAGAAAATGTTTCATCTATTTCTAGGACCTCTAATCATACATTCTTTCTGATTGGGTTGAATTGAAGAAATGTGCAAATTATATGTTGTTATCACTTGCATCAGTAAGATGCCCGTGTGTTTTGTAACATAGTAGTGAAATCTTGCAAGGTTGAAAATATATGTGTTATTATTTTCATGCATTTTCCTTTGTGATTGTTACTAGGTATCCTCATTTATCAGAGGCTGAATTTGCGAAAGAATGCCCAGTTTGCTGCAACAATTGTAACTGCAAGGCATGCTTGCGTATGAAAGGGGTTCCTGAGGTCTGCTTTTGGTATTTGGAATTCTTGATCATTTGTTGCATCCAGTTCTCTGCTTATTTAATCATATATGGTAACACATTCTCTATTTTGACTTTAGCCTTATGAAAAAAGATTAAGAAAGCTGACAGAGTTCGATACTATTGTTATATCGTACGCTTATTGCTGCCATGGTTGAAAGAACTATGTCAAGAACAGAAGGCAGAAAAGGAAATTGAGGCCAAAATTCAAGGTATAACTTGCATTATTTGGACTTCAGTTTGCATACCTTTCCATTTGTTCTTTTCCATCTGATCGTTCTCCTCTGCTGCTTGATCAGGTTTGATGTCGACTGAAATAAAGTTAAAAAGAGCTAAATGTCAAAAGGATGAACGTATATACTGGTAAATTTCTTTCCCTCATCAAGATCTTCTAAAACCAGATATCTTGGCCATCTTGTCTGGTCCCCATTGCTGATCTGAACCAAGATTGTGGCTTATCTTGTTCAAAATGGAAGGCTTGGAAAAATGCAAGAGGAATGAGATATTTGAAGAACTTGGTTGATATTATAGGAACCTAGATATTGAAATATCGGCCGATACAGTTAATCCAAGATTAAATTTCCTGCCACGTACCGTGAGGGTTGAATACCTAGGTGGGTTGTGTGATTCTCAGGAAGTTGTGTGATGCATGTAGGTGGGTTGAATACCTAGGTGGGCCCAAAGAACTTTCCATGCACACTAACATATTCCCCTAATCATTTAACGTATTCAATGTACAGTTACACATTCCACGTGGAATGAGGGGATTGGTGTGATTACCAGTAAGTTGTGCGATATGTCGGGGTGGGTTAAATTCTCAGTTGCTAGGTCATCTGTGGGTGGGCCTAAAGAACTTTTGGTGTACGCTAACATATTTCTCAAAACTTTGACATTAAATTTTGATTTAAGGTTGTAAAAGATTGATTAGGAAACCCCATCTGAGATATCAGTCATATCATGTAGGTGAGTGTCTGATACTATCCTCACTGATATCTTGGCTGAGATAGAAACTTTGCCCTTCATAAATAATAAGCTCTGCATGTGATTCAGTTAAGCCCTTTAAAAACCTGATTCCTGAAATTATTTTGGAGCAGCGACAATTGCAGAACCTCTATTGTTGATTTGCACAGAAGCTGCCCTGGCTGTTCATATGACGTATGCCTCAGTTGCTGCCGGGAGCTTCGTGAAGGCAACATACCTGGTGGTGACAGGACAGTAATTTTGCCATATCAGGACAGGGGTAAAGATTATGTGCAGGGGGGATCTCCTTGTCATATGAATAAAGGTCGAGCAAACAGGAAAAAAACTCAAGAGAGTTCTCTAGGCAGTCAGATTGCTATCTCCACAGATCATGAAACTCATATGAGAAAATGGAAAGTGCATAGTGATGGCAGCATTCCTTGCCCGCCAAGGGAGATTGGAGGCTGTGGCAACTCATTTTTGGAGCTGAAGTGCGTGTTTCCTGAAAAGTTGCTCTCTGAGTTAGAGGAGAAGGCTGTTGCAATTTCTAGGAGCAATAAGTTTGCACAATTTGAGGACATGTCCAGTAGGTGTTTCTGTTTCACTGCATCTGGCCATATTAAGGATGGGAGCGAGATGCTACGGAAAGCAGCTTGTAGGGAGAATTATGACGATAACTATTTATACTGTCCAACTGCTAGAGATATTCAACAGGGAGAATTACAACACTTTCAAAACCATTGGTTAAAGGGGGAGCCGGTAATTGTCCGTGATGTGCTTGAGCTTACTTCTGGCCTGAGCTGGGAGCCAATGGTGATGTGGCGTGCATTACGAGAGACAACAAAGTCTAAGGCTGCATCCGAGCAGCTTGCAGTAAAGGCAATTGATTGTTTGGACTGGTGTGAGGTTAGTTTTAGTACATCATACATGTTTTTTATGTTAAGAAATGTTTGTAACATAGTTTCGCTGAATACACACAAGTGTGCATGTGCATGTGGGTATGTGTGCATGGAACACTGTGTGTGTGTGTAATGCTGTGTATTGACTTGATTAAAATGTTGTTGAACAGTGCATTTCTGTGTACACATTTTTTTCTTTGCATATTGACTTACAGAAATTTCCTCCAATCTTAATCATGTATAGGTTAATTCATTCTTGCTTGAACGACAAGTTGTTTCATTGTGTTAAGCATGAACTTAGACTTTGTTGCAGTTGTAAAATCTACTCATGGGTGAAGTATATTTTGATTGCTGTATGAATAGTTTGTCAGTGCGAGATCTAATGTTTTAATTTAAAGCCTAATAAATGCTTAGATTTCTGAAGGAATGTTATTGGGTAATTCTCCAATCAGATGATCATATACATGTACCTACTTCGATAAGGAATCCATGAAGAAACTTTGGTGGATATGCTGTTACAACTGTATCTGTAGTTGAGGTTCCTTGGTTTTCAATTGTTTGCATAGGCTAAATTTGCCTATCTGATGAAGATTGTGAAAGTAGGCGGCTGCCTATATAATTTTTTGAGAGCTGCATGTTCCTTGACTGTTTCAAGTGTTTTCATTAGTCATCCTTTGTTATTTTTTTGACAGTTGAATGTTAGGAAATGTATTGGTGGGCCACCCACTGCATGTTTGTGTTTTATGCATTATGTATATATCGATACTCCCTGATGCATATCTGATATTTTATAGGTTGAGATAAACATTCATCAGTTTTTCAGAGGATATACTGAGGGGCGAAGTCATGGCAATCACTGGCCTGAGATGCTAAAGCTTAAGGATTGGCCCCCAGCCAGTGCCTTTGAGGAGCGGTTACCTCGCCATGGTGCTGAGTTTATAACTGCTTTGCCATTCCCAGAATATACAGATCCTAGGTATGGTGCTCTAAATCTTGCAGTGAAGCTGCCTAAGGATGTTCTAAAGCCGGACCTGGGGCCCAAAACATACATTGCTTATGGTCTTGCTGAAGAGTTAGGCAGGGGTGATTCTGTGACAAAGCTTCACTGTGATATGTCTGATGCGGTATGCATTTTGTTGCAGTAACCGATATTGCATCTGTTTTGTGGCTTTGTTTTTCTTGAGCTGATGTAAGTAACCTCATGTTGATAAACAGGCATTTGGTATTCTGTGTGATGTGAATCCATCCATATATACTCTAACTCAGCCACATGTTTGACATAATAGTCTTGAAATCTGATGGACGCATTAGTGTCCCTGGCGTTAATGATTTGGTATCCCCTGTACAGGTTACCGTCCTGCAGCATGAAATGTTTACCTTTTTTTTCGATGGGAAGGAGGTTGAAACTTAAAACCAAAAAACATCTGTTAGTTGTGGGTTGTGACTATCATTTTTGGCTCTCATATCTTGATCTCTAGCATCATCTACAAAATGATGGGCTGTATTATTGAATTTTATTGTTAGATTTTCTGTTTGCAATTCTCTAATGGTACTATTATATTGGATTAAAATGATTTCTATTAGCATTCCTCGTGGAGCCTATGTTCTAGATGTCTTAATGGTAGATTTTGTCTAGCACATCAGTCCACTTTAATCAGGAACTTTCTTTGATTGCTGATATGCAATTGTTTACACAGGTGAATGTCTTAACCCATACAGCAGAGGTAACCCTTTCTGATTCTCAACTTTCTAGGATAGAGAAGTTGAAAAAGAGACACAGTGATCAAGATTTAAGAGAACAGGTACTTACCACACAAACAGATTCAGAAGAGAACTCATCATTCTCTCTAGTTGGGGAGATGTGTTCCATGCGAACAGAAAATGACCTTATTCGTCTTGTGCAGGCAAACAATATGATATGCGATGATTCTATTGGTGAGGAAAAAACAAGTTCTCTCTCTATAGCTGAACCCCGTGTGGAAAAATCAGATGTTAAAGTTGGGGATGCAATGCATGTTCAGAAAGATGTTGATGCAGGCTTTTCTGTTTTTCAAGCTGAAAGTGTTGTAACATGTGACAAACAAGTGGGACAACATGGTTGTTTTTCAAATGACCATCAGGTTGCTCATAATGAGGATCTGAAAGAATGCCAAAGAATTGAAGATAATTGTCAAGCAACTGATGGAAGTTGTCCAAAGCTATCTATTAACAAGTCTGTCATGGAACCAATTGCGTTGCACGCATCATCTGGAGAGGTAGAAGGGAAGAAAGTCGGTGAAATGGCTTCTTGTAATTTGGATCATGAAGCTCTCAAAAGTCAAAAGATGGGTCTAGTGAATGCATGCCAAAATGGTGTATCGCATTCTGGTGCAATCTGTGATAATCTAAAAGTGACTGTTGAAGCTCATACTGAAGATCCATCTGTGATGAAATCCACATCCAATTTTGTTGGTATTCAGTCATGTGCCATTGTGGAAGGAGAATTCCCAATG
This sequence comes from Calamus simplicifolius, assembly GCA_900491605.1. Taxonomy (NCBI): domain Eukaryota; kingdom Viridiplantae; phylum Streptophyta; class Magnoliopsida; order Arecales; family Arecaceae; genus Calamus; species Calamus simplicifolius. The sequence continues at coordinate 90,086 of UESW01004089.1, forward strand.
TCTCAGTCCTTGAAAGAAACTGGTGAATCACAGATATTGGCTGTGGTGAATGCTGGACATGATGTTCTGGAAGAAGCATCTGATCAGGATACTGGTGTCCAAGCTGAGGCAGGTAATGGTGCTTGTGAAACTGGGCGGCATGTTGACAGAAATTGTCCTCTATATCCTGTTAGTACTGAAAGCAATGGAAACTCTTGTTCCAAAGGAGTCGATCGAGGACATAATGCTAATCAGATTTCCATAAAAATTGAAAATAATGAAGTATGTAATGCAAATGTTAAGGATGCTGATGAAATGCCTGTGGTTGAGGCAAAAAAGGTCGGAAGAGGGGCAGGCCTCCTGGTCTTGGAAAGAAGTCGGGAAAGGTAGTGCCTGGTCAAACTTCAAGGGAAATTCTGATAAAAGGAGAAACTGTGATGCATTGTCCTAATCTTTCACCAGAATACAAATCTGGTAATGATGTGGAGATGCAAGCTGAGGGTATCAATCACCAGAATACAAATTGTGAAGAGCTAGATGAGAGAACAAAAAAAAGTAGGAAGAAAAAGAAGGGGAGGAAGCCTGCATTTTCTCATCAACACATGAAAAGAAAACTCAATTCTGTTGCTGTCAGCACTGAATTTGCAGAGGATCCTGATGGTGGTCAAGTGGATGAGGTTTCAGATTCTAAAGGATGCACGGTGGTGAAAGAAGCTGGAAGTTCAGATAAAGAAAGAGAGCAACAACCTGCTGTTTTGGATAACAGCATAGAGCAAAAAGAAAAAAAACAGCTGGAAGGTGGTGCTTTGTGGGACATTTTTCGAAGAGAAGATGTTACAAAGCTACAGGAATATCTTAGAAAACATGCTAGAGAGTTCAGGCATGTCCACTGTTCTCCTATAGAACAGGTAATGACAAGCCAATATGTACAAGATCATGTTGTGTGACATTTCATGTTCCTTGTTTTTGTTGTAAATAACTCCAATTGTTTGTTGTAGGTGATTCATCCTATTCATGACCAGTCTTTCTATTTAACTTCAGAGCATAAAAGGAAGCTTAAGGATGAATATGGTCAGTTAATCTCACATTAATTGATAGCCTTTTTGGTTCTGTTATACATTTATATTTACTATAATTGAAGACATACAGACCTAATAATCTTGGACTTGTGTTCATTTAGGAATTGAGCCTTGGACATTCGAGCAAAAGCTTGGCGAGGCTGTTTTTATCCCAGCTGGGTGTCCTCATCAAGTGAGAAATCTAAAGGTATGCTTTTCACTTGACAAGTAGATTATTTGTTTTTTATAAACTGTTTATTCTGAATGACATCAAGGGTTTATTATGCTTGAGTCACTGGTAACTGGCATTTGATATTGTTATCTCCTTGACAGTCATGCATAAAGGTTGCGCTGGACTTTGTGTCCCCTGAAAATGTCCATGAGTGCATTCGACTAACAGAAGAATTTCGTGTACTTCCAGATGAGCACAGGGCTAAAGAAGATAAGCTAGAGGTTTACTAGTTTGTTCCTACGTTTTTCATCCCTATAAGTCTGCACTTGTGCTTTTTCATGATCCCTTTTGTTGAGTTTGTTTGCTGTTATACATGTTGAAGACTTTATTCAAATTCCTGTAATTGTTTCTAATTTTGCTGAGCATGATCCAGGTTAAGAAAATGGCTCTCCATGCTCTCAACCATGTTATAAAGGAATTAAATGACTCTAATTTTAAACCAAGGTGAGTTTTTCATATCCTGCATCTATTGCTTTAGTTCAACCCGTAAGAACAGTTTGTGGTGTTTGAGAATGGTGTGACTCTTGAGCTTTTCTTTCGCCTAGTCTAATCCTGCATGTTTATCTAATTAGGAGCATTCTTGATACTCAACTCAACTCAACCCATCTAAGCCTTTTCCCAACTATATGGGGTCGGCAGCATTCTTGATGGTTTGATCAAATGGCTTTACAGAATTCCTGATACACTTCATATCCAAGATATAATTAGATTCTTCCTATGAATCCATTCTATGCCTTGCATAGATGTCCAATAATGATTAGTTTGTGGTACATTTGGATCTTGAACGTGGCCAAGCTAACCCACATTTTGGCGCAATGCTTTAATCAATCAAAAATGTTGGTTTAGAAAATCTTGAGCAGATGTGGCTCTTTTGAGCATCTGCGCTTCTATCATAGTGTTCTCAGAGGAATAATTGGAAACTATTATGAGGTCTCAAATCCTATAATTCACTATGCTGTGTGCTGTATCAGGTCAAAGGCAAAATCTGAAGAATGCAAGGTAGAATCTGAAGAACTTATGGTAGAATCTGAAGATGGAGAGAAACCAATGATGGAAACAGATCTACCACAGGATATTAGAGACCGGACCGCATCAGTATCACAGGATTTGAAGTCGTCTCAGCCGTTGTCAACTTCATCTTCTGCGGCTGATGTCTAACCTTAGAAAAGTTTGCCCGATTTCGATCTATCTTTCTGGAAAGGGCATAGACCGCAGTTTACAAATTTTGTTGATTAAACTGGGATAGCCATATCCCTCAATTGGTACCTTTTCTTTTGCAGAGTCTGCGACCTCAATCTGTTGTTTTGGAATATGCCACATGTTGCTGTGGTATGACAGATGTAGACGCTTTTCATACAATACCTTGAATAATGTTAACTTGATAAATTTTGGATGCACAAACCATCATCTTGTGTGGATTTGCAAATAGAAAATTGTCTCTAATTCTATTTTGAAGTTCTATGATGCCAACTTTTATCTTGATTCTTTGAAGGATTGATCTTTTGTTTTGGTGATATTCCATGAAGTCCAAAATAGTTATTGGCTTTGGTCTCTTCTGGGAGGGGGTGATGGAAAGCAACCATCTTTATTTAGGCCCAAAGCGCTGGATGTTCTGTTTCAGTTGCAGTGGGACTATGGCACTGGACTTCAAATTAGCTGGTTAAGCGTTTGAAGGAAAAGTTAGAAAAGTTATTTTACTTTTGTGGATGTATTGTGTAAATATGCTTCATCTATGCTCTTGTGAAGGTGCTCAATGGTTTTGTATTGAGTTGTTTTGAAGTGTGGATCTCCCTGCTGTGTGGTTTGGTTCAGGATGACCTCAGAGATGAGGAAGAATGCCTTTGCTGTTTTGTTCCTTTCTGAACAGTGTGGATGCTATTTGTGTATGAATTTTAGGAGTACAAATGTTGAGTTTTAAAACACCGAACAGCAAGAAAATAAAATTTATCATTATATTCGATGTTTCAACTTTGATTTAATAAATAATCCTTGAATTAGGGTTGTCTTGCTATCAAATGAATTTGAGCTTCTCAATAGGTTTTGCTAGGCGAAACTTTACCAAATTTGGAGCTAGGGGTGGCAAAAATGAATCCAATCTATTTATTTAATCCATATTTGATCTGCCATAAATGAGTTTAGGTTAAATAAGTTTGGATTATAAACTGATCGATTTGTCTGATCTGTTGTTGAAGTAACTTGTGGGTCTGCTCGATTTATTCAACCCATTTATATTATTGATTAATAGGTTAAGCAAATTAAATAGATTAACATTTGACCTTTTTTATTATTAATTAATATGTTAAGTGGTTTCGGTTGCATTATCTATTTATTAAATCGGTTGAGTTCATGTTTGAAATTTTAAACCGTTTGATAAATGGATTGGATCCAGATTGGTGGTTTTCATGATCAATTCTTATTAGATCTCATCGATTTTGATTGCTAATTGTACATGAAGCCCTTATCATGTCACCCGTTCTAAGATTAGTGATGGGGCCAGTTGACCCCTTAGAGAATAAAAGACAATAATTTTGGATGGCCCACTTTGACAGCGGCGTCGGTCTCAACGTTGGCCGCATCCCACCTCGATCTTGGCGTCGGCCGCGGCCCACTTCGACCTCAACATCCGCACGGCCCACCTCGGCCTCGGCAATCGGCCTCGCCCTGCTCGGCCACCTCATCTCCAAGGCCGGCACCTCCATGGCCGACACCTCCAAGCCCGACGTCTCCAAGCTAGGCGGCCTCGGCACTTCCCAGCCTGTCCCGGCATCTTCCTAGCCGGCCCCCTACGTCTCCAAGCTAGGCGGCTCGGCACCTCCCAGTCGGCCCCGGCACCTCACCAAGCGGCCCGGCATCTTCCTAGCCGGCCCCGGCGTCTCCAAGCCCGCCGAGTCGGCCCCGACCCTCCCTGGTCGGCTCTTCTCGGCCCCGGCGTCTCCAAGCCCGCCGAGTCGGCCCCGGCCATTCCTGGCCGGCCAGTCTCAACCTCGGCGTCTCCAAGCCCGCCGAGTCGGCCCCGACCCTTCCTGGTCGGCCCTTATCGACCCCGGCATCTCCGAGCCTACCGAGTCGGCCCTGGCCATTCCTGACCGGCCCCTTTTGGCCCCGGCCTCTCCAAGCCCGCCGAGTAGGCCCGGCCGCCCTTGGCCAGCCGGGTCCAGCCTCGACTCCCCTGGGAGGGTTAAGGTGTCCCAGTTCTCCCCAGCATGGCCCCAGCAGTTCAAGAAACCGCCTCTCTGACTCGCGCCGCCTGACAATGCCATGTCCACCTACTACTGGCCACATTGTTGATGGGACTAGACCCAACTACCCAACAGCCCCGCTGGCTGATGGGACTTAGCCCACCAACCGCCGCTTTCTCCCTTTCGATGGAACAGGACCCACCAACCAGCGCAGATTCACGCACCTCCCAAGAACTCCGCAGACATTCCCTCCTCACGCAATCCCACATGATCATGCCAGGTCAACCCCTATAAAAAGGTGAATCCACCCAGTAAACAGGTATGCGCGATAATCCCCAAAATCGCTGCCTTAGCATTCAGGAAGGAATCCCTCCTCCCTGAGACCTCCTTTCTCATACTAAAAAGGGCTCACTCGAGCCCCTCTTCAGCTGTGACCTCAGTTGCTAACTTGGGCATCGGAGGGTCCCACCGGAGAACCCCCTCCGGTCCTGGGACTTTTCTGCAGGTAACCTGGTGAAGAAGCGCCTGGAGAAGCATTCCGTTCCCGACGTCCAGGATAGGTGATTGAGCATCATCAGATTGGCGCGCCAGGAAGGGGGATAAGAAAAAGTAGCGAACGTTCTCCCTGCGCTACATCTCGGTAGGCGAGACTCTCTCCCCCTCTTCTCTTCAAGAAGCCATGTGGTGACGCGAGCTCAGGATGCCTCCGTCAGCTGTCCAGCGGGGCTCCTCCCGCCAACTAGGCAGCAGGAGGCCAATCCCCCTGCTACCAACCTTCCAGTTGCCTGCCCGCTGCCAGAGGCCGTTGATCAAACAGCGGAGCGGCTGGCGACTCTTTCCCAGCAAGTCCAGAATCTCACCGCCATGGTCCATGGGCTCCAACAACAACAGTCCGTGGCCACCCAGCATCAGACTGCTCCCCTCGCCAGTCAACAGTCGGCGAGGGGAGGTTCTCCTCGGCGGGAGGCCGGTCGGCGAGAGACCGGCCGACGTCAGGTTTCCCCTAGGAAGCCTCGACGCAAGCCCTCCAAGCGCCCATGGTCCCCCGACCACGGCCCCAATAAATTTCCTCCCGAGCCACATCATCACGAGGAACCCAGGCGGAAGTCCCGACTTCCGTCTCCATCTCCTTCTGCCTCTTCTTCTTCTTCTTCCTCCGAGCCATCTCGGAGGGCCCCGACGATCAGCCGCCAGGTGGAGGAACGCCTGGAGGAGTACAACAGGCGCCTCGACGAGCTCGCCAAGAAGATCAACCATCAGCCGGAGGAAGAGTTCGACACTCATCCTCCTTACACCCGTCGGATATTGGAGGAACCAGTCCCCTCCAGATTCCGCTTTTCTCAGATAGACCCGTACGATGGTATGACGGATCCTCTCGATCATCTCGAGAGCTACAAAGCAATGATGCAAATCCAGGGCGCCTCAGACGCCCTTCTCTGCAAAGCCTTCCCCGCTACCCTGCGGAAGGCCGCCCGTGCATGGCACTCACGCCTGCCCCCTCACAGCATCGACTCCTTCCGGGAGCTGGAGAAAGCCTTTCTGGCATACTTCGATGCCTGCCGGCGAATCCCAAGGGTAGCCGACAGCCTTTTCTCCGTCCGTCAGAAGGAGGGAGAGTCTCTGCGGACTTTGTGTCCCGTTCAAGGCCGCCGCCTCGAGGTCTATCATCTCGATGATGCGGTGGCAGCACTGGCGTTGAAGCGGGGACTCCTCCCGTCCCGCTTCACTTTCTCCTTGGATAAGAAGCCCCCAAGCTCTTATTCCGATCTCCTCCTCCGAGCTCAGAAATACATCCGCGCGGATGAAGCCGACTTTACCTGCTGGGAATCCTCAAGAAACTCCAGCCACAAGCCTGCTCGCCCCGAGCCCAGTGGGCCCCCTCGACACAGGCGAGCTGACCCGCCTCGTCGTTCCGAGATCAGGCGTCGGAGCCCCGTCCCCGACGAGAGTAAGCTCACGCCTCTTCTAGCCCCTCGATCCCACATTCTGATGGAGATCGAGGGTGAGCCTTATCTCCAACGTCCTCCTCCCATGAAAAAAGGTCCTCCCCACGACAAGAGCCGCTACTGCCGTTTCCACCGGGATTATGGCCACGATACCGATAGCTGCTATAGCTTGAAGCGGGCCATTGAGGAGCTCATCCAGCGGGGCTACCTCGGCAAATATGTCCAAAAGGCGCCGCAGCCGCTGCCAGCCCTCATGAGGGCCCCGCCTGTCCAAGCCTCGGTCGACAATGCCCCCACTAAGCGGACGGTCGGGATGGTGTCCTGGGGATCAGCTTCTGCACCTAAACGGCCGAGGGGGAGGAGGCGCCGAGTAATGTACTTCCTGGGAGGGTCCCTACCGCATCACCGAAACACTTCACAGGGGGGCATACAAATTAAAGGAACTCGACGGAAACCCATTCCACGTACCTGGAATGCGGATAACCTCCGCCAGTATTATCAATGATGTATTCCCCTGGAGCGTGAAGTAATAAAGGAGGCCCTTTCTGACACAGCAGCCTGTTCTCCCTTGCACCATAGGACCAAGTCTCCCAAAAGGAGTTCACCGGCATCGCGGCCCACGGGACACCACTCGGCCCCGGCACTGCGGTGCCCCCGAGTAGGTTAAGACCCTAAAGGCTCCATACCCGGCTAAGTCGCCACTTGGGCAGCACACAAACCCCAAGATGATTCAAAAGGAGCTCACTGGCATCGCGGCCCATGGGACACCACTCGGCCCCGGCACGGCGGTGCCCCCGAGTAGGTTAAGACCCTAAAGGCTCCGTAACCGGCTAAGTCGCCACTTGGACGACACAAACCCCCAAGATGGTTCAAAAGGAGCTCACTGGCATCGCGGCCCACGGGACACCACTCGGCCCCGGCACGGCGGTGCCTCCGAGTAGGTTAAGACCCTAAAGGCTCCGTACCCGGCTGAGTCACCATTTGGGTGGCACACAAACCCCCAGGATGGTTCAAAAGGAGCTCACTGGCATCGTGGCCCATGGGACACCACTCGGCCCCGGCACGACGGTGCCCCCGAGTGGGTTAAGACCCTAAAGACTTCGTAACCGGCTGAGTCGCCACTTGGGCGGCACACAAACCCCCAAGATGGTTCAAAAGGAGCTCACTAGCATCGCGGCCCACGGGACACCACTCGGCCCTGGCACGGCGGTGCCCCCGAGTAGGTTAAGACCCTAAAGGCTCTGTACCCGGCTGAGTCGCCACTTGGGCGGCACACAAACCCCCATGATGGTTCAAAAGGAGCTCACTGGCATCGCGGCCCACGGGACACCACTCGGCCCCGGCACGGCGGTGCCCCGAGTAGGTTAAGACCCTAAAGGCTCCGTAACCGGCTGAGTCGCCACTTGGGTGGCACACAAACCCCAAAGATGGTTCAAAAGGAGCTCACTGGCATTGTGGCCCACGGGACACCACTCGGCCCCGGCACGGCGGTGCCCCGAGTAGGTTAAGACCCTAAAGGCTCCGTACCCGGCTGAGTCGCCACTTGAGGGCACACAAACCCCCAAGATGGTTCAAAAGGAGCTCACTGGCATCGCGGCCCATAGGACACCACTCGGCCCCGGCACGGCGGTGCCCCCGAGTAGGTTAAGACCCTAAAGGCTCCGTAACCAGCTGAGTCGCCACTTGGGCGGCACATAAACCCCCAAGTTGGTTCAAAAGGAGCTCACTGGCATCGCGGCCCATGGGACACCACTCGGTCCCAGCACGGCGGTGCCCCCGAGTAGGTTAAGACCCTAAAGGCTCCGTAACCGGCTGAGTCACCACTTGGGCGGCACACAAACCCCCAAGATGGTTCAAAAGGAGCTCACCGGCATCGCAGCCCATGGGACACCACTTGGCCCCGGCACGGCGGTGCCCCCCGAGTAGGTTAAGACCCTAAAGGCTCTGTACCCAGTGAGTCGCCCCTCACACGGTTCCCACACCTCCGAGGCGGTTCAAAAGGAACCTGATGACCCTCAGCTCTCAGGTCACCCTCCGGGGTTCAAAAGGCTTCCGATAGCCACAACTTACCTCAGTGGTTTCTACTCTGTGTCATCGACCGACGGCCAATCGGCCTCGATGGCTCTATTCCTGCTTCGGCAATTTTGTCACGGCCTCAGCGGCTTTATCTTGGCAGCCTCAAGCCAGCGGATAGCCATGAAAAGACTTTCAAACTCCGCGTTGGGAGAGGATTACTAGCTGCCCTCAGCTAGCCAAAGAAGGCATGCAGACGTCCATACAAGGCAGCGCAAGAGGAAAGGGGTTTCCCCACCTAGAAGGAATCATGGTTGAAGTTAACATGAAAGAGCAGATGCCAAGGTAAAAGTTCTACACTCCTTTCGCTTAGCTAGTGCGGGGCATACAAGCTCAAGGAGTGTGGGGGGCATTTGATGGGGCCAGTTGACCCCATGAAGAATAAAAGACAATAATTCTTGGACGGCCCACCTTGACAGTGGCGTCGGTCTCAACGTTGGCCGCGTCCCACCTCGATCTTGGCGTCGGCCGCGGCTCACTTCGACCTCAACATCCACGATGGCCCACCTCGGCCTCGTCAATCGGCCTCGCCCCGCTCGGCCACCTCGCCTCCAAGGTCGGCACCTCCAAGGCCGGCACCTCCATGGCCGACACCTTCAAGGCCTGCACCTCCAAGGCTGGCAACTCCATGGCCGACACCTCCAAGGCCAGCACCTTCAAGCCCGATGTCTCCAAGCTAGGCGGCCCCGGCACTTCCCAGCCGGCCCCGACATCTTCCTAGCTGGCCCCCTACGTCTCCAAGCTAGGCAGCCCTGGCACCTCCCAGTCGGCCCCGGCACCTCACCAAGCGGCCCGGCATCTTCCTAGCCGGCCCCGGTGTCTCCAAGCCCGCCGAGTCGGCCCCGGCCATTCCTGGCCGGTCAGTCTTGGCCCCAGCGTCTCCAAGCCCACCGAGTCGGCCCCGACCCTTCCTGGTCGGCCCTTCTCGGCCCCGGCGTCTCCGAGCCCGCCGAGTCGGCCCCGACCATTCTTGGCCAGCCCCTCTCAGCCCCTGCGTCTCCAAGCCCGCCGAGTCAGCCCGGCCGCCCCTGGCCAGCCGGGTCCAGCCTCGACTCCCCCGGGAGGGTCAAGGTGTCCCAGTTCTCCCCAGCATTGCCCCAGCAGTTCAAGAAACCACCTCTCTGACTCGCACCGCCTGACAATGCCAGGTCCACCTACTACTGGCCACGTTGTTGATGGGACTAGACCCAACTATCCAACAACCCCGCTGGCTGATGGGACTTAGCCCACCAACCGCTGCTTTCTTCCTTTCCGATGGGACAGGACCCACCAACCAACGCAGATTCATGCACCTCCTAAGAACTCCGCAGACATTCCCTCCTCACGCAATCTCACGTGATCATGCCAGGGTCAACCCCTATAAAAGGTGAATCCACCCAGTAAACAGGTATGCGCGATAATCCCCAAAATCGCTGCCTTAGTATTCAGGAAGGAATCCCTCCTCCATGAGACCTCCTTTCTCATACTAAAAAGGGCTCACTCGAGCCCTTCTTCAGCTATGACCTCAGTTGCTAACTTGGGCGTCGAAGGGTTCCACCGGAGAACCCCCTCCGGTCCTGGGACTTTTCTGCAGGTAACCTGGTGAAGAAGCGCCTGGAGAAGCATTCCGTTCCCGACGTCCAGAATAAGTGATTGAGCGTCATCAATTAGATTCTCTTTTAAAGACATGTTTAGCAAATTTGCATTACCATAAGGGTTTATTTTTTTATTACATTGGCTGAGATTGATTTGCATTTATTTGTTTTCTCTTAAATTTTATCAACAAAAAAAAATGTTAATATTTTTCTCAACAAGAAAAACGGCTACCATTTGGGTGGATACAAACTTATTTATCAGCCTAAGTCTAATGATTCCAATTTGCCTTGTTGCCATACCATGTGGCATTATAAGATTGATGACTTTTATCATGCAATTAAGGCCAGTTTATGTTATAAAGCAAGATTCAGTTATATCTTAGCCTCATAACAATTTTCTTGTTGAAATTATAGCTTTCCTTCCCATCTTAATTTTTGTGGTAACATTGACTTTTATGTTAACATAGGTATCTTGTGTCATTATTAAAGTTTATTGGTACTAAAAATTTGACTATTAAAGAATTTTATTTATTATAGTTTATCAAATTATTATATTATATTTCAAAAATAATCAAAAAAGAAAAATCATGTACTACGATAATAATTTTTATTAAAATTTTCTATTTATTATAATATATTATATTATTATAATACATTTTAAGAAATATTGAAAAAAGAAGAGAGAAATTTTGGCACTATTAATGATGAGTGTTTTTGTAAGGAAATTTGATTTGTATTTTTTAGTTCGTTACATGATTGTTGGTATTCATGATTGAAATTTATACTTAATATATAGCAAAAATTTAGATATTAAAACCTTATATTTATCATTATTTATTATATTATTATTAAATTTTAAAAATAGCTAAAAATGAGAAAAATTATATTTTGCATATTGCATAAATAGTAATTAATGATGCTCATATTAATAATAAAGTTTTTATAGAGGTTCAATTTGTGCAGGATTCTCTCTTCAGTACATGGATATAAGTATTAGTGAGAAAAGTTCGTGGCTATTATTAAAACTTATTATTAATGTACAATAAAAAAATTATCTATTAAAACCTTTGCATTATGATAATTTATTACATTTTGCATTCAATTTCAAAAAATATAAGGGAGAAAAATTGTTTGCCATGAATCATAAAAGGTTAGCATTAATCATGTTGGAATTAATGAGAGTTTTCATATAAAAGCCTTGCAAAGTTTGGACATATTTATGCTTGGCTGTAATTAATTATTATGTAATATGCAATAAAATTTTAGCTATTAAAGTCTTCTATGAAATAATTGAAAAACAAAAAGCTAAGATCATAAAGTCGATTGATTTTATATTTTGATCATGGTTTTAAACCTAGACTCATCCTATATGCTAATTAGGTTTAAGGATTATTCAGATTTTGTTGAGAATAAGTACGGTCCAAATCAATCTTGAAATATTTGGATTTGAATTGAAGGGTCAAATTAGTTTATAATTCTTTTATAAATAAAATTGAATAATTAATAATCAAATATAAAATCAATAATTTTTTTAATAAAACTAAAAAGAGTCAAATTAAACATGATTTTTAATTCAAAAAATTTTAACTTCATTTAAGCAATCAATTATCCTTAAACTTATGAGCTATAATTTTTAATATATATATACATTATAAATAAGAATGCACTATAATAAATCATAAAATGTAAATATTTAAATACAAGCGAAAATAAATAGAGATATAGTTGCTACAACGGAAAGAAGAAATTAATTTAGATAAAAAGTTTGATTAGTAAAGATATTAAAGTGAAAATAAATAAGATTTATGTGAATCAGATTTCAGGATGTGGTCCAGATGTATTTTAAATTGAAACGTCAAACGAGTTAGACCAAAATGCTATGCGAAGTTTAATTTTTTCTTAATCTGTTTCTGCTTCGATAACAGCGAGTCTGCATCAACTTGACCTATGATGCGGTTTCCATAATTCTATGTGGGATAGCTGTTGACAGTTGTTCATCAACGATACGTGGTAATTGTTTTCTAACGGGCCCTCTCGAATGGTCGAGACCAAAATTTGTCGTTTGGGATTCTTCGGCCGCTCTTTTTTCGGAGTATGAAAAAAAAAGGAGCAAAATTAACGATAAAAAAAAAAAAGGTAAGCCGTCCGCTTTTCTTTTTTCGCTGGCGGTCTTTTTTCCGTTACACTCTTCTCCCCGCCCTCCCCCAAACCCCCTTCTCTCCGTTAACCCATCGAGGCTCGGCCCTTACGGTCTCCCTTCCTCTTCCTGTCTTACTCTTTTCGGGCCAATCGTGGTCTTTTCCCCGACCTTTTCGTTGTCTGGATCTCGGCGACGATGGAGGAAAGGAAACCCTAACCCTAACCGTCGCCGTGGATTTAATACCATCCCCCGTTAATCGATCGATGGTTTCCATGTGAATGGGGGAGGAGGGGGGAAGGAAAGGTGATTAGGGTGTTGTTCTGGGCATGGCATTGGCTCATCTGGTGCTCGGCTTGCCGGTGCCGGGCTCTGGCTTCGGGAATGGCGGTCCCGAGGAGAGACGGAGGGGTTTGACTTTGGGCGGCGTGGCCTCGCTTGCTTGTAAGGGGAACGGCGGAATTCCCAACGAGTATTCTCTGGACAGATCCCGTTCGCTCCGGAGGGAGATCTCCAGGCGAGCGAGGGTGAAGGTGACGGACGCGCCGGCTGTCGAAAATGGCCAGCTTCGATCGGGAGTCGAGATTCCTGTCACTTGTTATCAGGTGAGGATGTTAATAACTTAGCCGGTGTTTGGTCCATGCTATTACATTTAATAATTAAACTTTTTAAAAATAAAAATTATCATGCCTAATTTATAATGATAAAATATGATAATTAATGTACTATATGTTTAAATTTTATTAAAAATCTTTTTTTATTTGCAGATGATTCCCTTTTTTTTAATGAAATGAAATATTTTAATAAAATAAAATCTTTTTATAATTTGATTTTAATATATTATATATTGAAACTAGTTGAATTTTTTTTTAAGATGTAAAAAATTTAAAGTTTTTCTTTATTATTTCTTTTCAAATGATTTTCAATCTGTCTTTACTTTATATATATATATATATATATATATATATATATATATATATATATATATATATATATATATCGGTGACTCTTTCTCATAAATACATCTCTAAATGCACCGTACATATTTAAATCATTTAAATTATTATTTTTTAAATTATTTTGATTAAAATTATATTTATTTTTTTATGAATAATTTTTTTCTTATTTTATTTTATTTTTTTATTACATATCTATTTTAACATTCTTCTTTTTGCCACACTCAATTTATATATGCGTATTTTTCTAACAATCCAACATTTTGTAACATAAAGTATAAATGGTGTTATGGTTGTTTTATAAAACTTTTTCTTTAATTTCGTAGATATTCCGCGATCACATAATATTTCAATTATATTTCTTCATTTTATCCAATTTGATTTAATCTTACGGATAATGTTGCTCTCAATCTCTTTTTCTTTACGAATAATTAATTTTAAATATAAAAATGATCATTTTTATTAATTTTATGATTTTTAATTTGTACTTTACATTCATCTTCATTTTTAATTATACTAAAATTACATTTCATATATTTTCTTTATCTTACTTAACTTAAAACCTTTAGATTTTAATTCATTTCACTATAGCTATAACTTACGATTAACTTTAGCTTTAGTTTCATCTACTAGTATTATATTATCTGCAAATAACATGCACCATGAAATATTATCCTATTATGTTTGGCAAGCTTATTTATAACTAAAGCAAAAAGATAAGGAATAAGAATAAATCCATAATATAAGCTTACTGTGATAAAAATTCGCTAGTATTACTACTAGTAGTTCATACACTAGTAACTGCTCCATCATACAAATTTTATTGTTTAATGTATCTAATATATATTTCTTTTTTTTTTAGCACCCACCATAAGATCTTTTAGGAATTCATTATATTTTTTTTAAATCAATAAAAACCATATGAAGATTTTGTTACTTTATACATTTTCATTAACCTTTTAAGAGAAAAATAGCTTCTATGGTTGACCTTCTTGGCGTAAAACTAAATTATTTTTAATATTTTTATAGTATATTTCAACCTATGTTTAATTACTCTCTTTCAAAGTTTTATAATGTAACTCATGAGTTTGATAGCACGATAATTGGAGCAGTTTTAAATATCTTTTTTATTCTTATAAATTGGTACTATAAAAAACTCATACATAGGTGAAGTTATAGAATGTAATATATAATATGTAAATATATAATAATATTTTTATAATAATTTAATATTCAAGAAGGTCATAAATATATAATATTTACATATTATTACAAATATAATAATGTTTAAAATGTTAAATATTATATTAATATTAAATTTAATATTGATATGAAATATAACATTATATAAAGGTAGACTTGGTTGCAATTGAATATGGTCAAGTATAGGATCCGGTCACTTATCTTATCTTTGGATTTACTTGGACTTCAGAGCCATCCTAATTTTTTCATTTTTGAGATCCATGAACTATGTGGATCTAAAGGTGGGGGAGGTGACCAGATCTACACTTAGTTACATTCGAATGTAATCAAGTCTACCTCTTTATATATATTTAAATATTATCCCGTGCAAATTAAATATGTAATCGAATTAAGTATTATTCAATATTTATATGGAAGTTAAGATTATCAAACTTTAGTAATCTAAGATATCCATCTTTCATATGAAAATCAGATTACTACCGTTTATAGTAATCTTAGATTATCAAGAATCAAAATTACCATTCAGATTATTATGTCTAATTGCTAAATATGTTAATCTTTATGGTAATCTTAGATTATCAAAATAGATTATCGTGAACAAAATGGCCCTTTAATATATTCACATAGAATATCATCGCTATTAAACGTGTTGATTTCTCTTTTCTCGGATGAAGAATTGTGGTATTGTGTAATTGGTTAGTAGAAGGAATAGATTTTGAACGCCTTTTGATTTACTTGATCCAAATATTTGCATCCAAAGCAAGATGAGGCCTCATAATAACCAATTTGCTCTATGATTAACTAGTTAGTCAAAATCTTCTGCCATGGCTTCCCATGAAGCAAAGCTCTTTGTGGGTGCTTCATTGCCAAGAATAAGGCATTGTCAGTTATGATGAGACAATGCAATCTTTGTGATGTATACTCTTGCCCTTTTAATTGGGATTGTGGCATATCAGAGAAAGAAATCCCATTAAGGTTGCATGTCCTGAATGAGTCAATTAAATTGTAAGTACCAATCAGCGGACTTTGCTCCTATGGTATTGCAACTACTGGGATAATTTTTTGTTTTCTTAAATTCCTTATGTTCTGCTTTCTCAGTCTCATTTCTGCCAGCCAAGATAACAATGCAATAACGCCGTAACTGACAAAGAAAACATGAAAAGATAGGAAAAGTAGGCATGGTAAGTTCAATTTGGGAAACAAGTATGCTATTAGTTCTCAAATTGCTTGCTATAACCTTGGATGCTAAGGAGATCTGTGTGAGAAGTGAGGCGATGTAGAGTTTTCATTTTCCAGTGGAATCAAGGTGTGTGCTAAAGAAATGAGTGGTCTTTGTTATGTGACATACTGTAATATTGGTCAGGGAAGAGACTTGCAGGAGGTTGGTCTGAATATTCTAGATTGCTCGTCTCACTTATGTATTTCCAAGGTCTTCTAGGCTGGGGTGGCAATCTGAGCATACCGGGTCAGTTGTGGTTTGGGTCAAATTCAGGCAAGGCTGAGATGTATTCAGCCCTTAAACTGACCTGAAATATGGCAAGGTGAAGAAGATGCTGTGTGGATATATTATTGTGTGAATATAGCCCTCTGAAACTTAGCTTGCATCTCCATGCTAGACAAGCTTTACTAAGTTTTAAGGTTAAGATATATTCAGCCATAAGCAATCCAGCTCAATTAAGGTCATCCTGTCTAAGTTTTCAGAAAGAAAAGGTAAAATAATTCTACTTATATATGAAAACAACGTACAACTATTATGATAAAATCTTTTATAAACCCTAGAAATTTCTATTCATACTTTTAATTCACCTTTCATGCAGTTAAAAAAGCCTACCTGGTACACAATTTGTGAATGTGAGTATGCTATGGAAAGGAGGAGATAAATGAACTATATAAAGTCAGCCACGAAACCATAATATTCATTTTTAACATAAGCAACTAAACCTGCATTAGTTCTTGAATACATGTTCTTTAGCTGAATCATATGACCTTTTGCTGAATTTGTTTGTGCCCGTCCCAAGAAGATGGTGCACAGCGGCCTATTACTGAATCATAGTTTTTTTAACATATTATCTTCTATATCATGATGGCAGCCTTCTGAATGATTTTGCAGATTCTTGGTGTACCTGAGCAAGCTGAAAAGGATGAGATCGTTAAAGCAGCAATGGAGCTGAAGCATTCAGAGATTGAAGATGGATACACAACAGATGTCATTATCTCCAGGAAGGTATCTGAATTTGTATTCAATTTTCTACTAGTTATGCGTTATCCTTACTGTCTAGGAAAATTCCAAAGTTTCAGGTCTTGATGTTCTCTACTGTTGGTTCACAGGATCTCTTGATGGATGTGAGGGATAAACTTCTTTTTGAACCAGAGTATGCTGGCAATATAAAGGAAAAAGTACCGCCAAAATCTAATCTCCGTATTCTTGGAATTGGCTGCCAGCTGCCTTGTGCCTTTTACAAGAGGTATTCTTGCTAAAATTTATTGTATGTCATAGTATGCCGTGCTGGTATCAAACTGAGACTCGGTACTGGTGTGTACCAAGTCTTGATGCGCTGAATTGACATGCATACTGGGCATACCAACATTGTCCTAGCATGGTAGTGGTAC
This sequence comes from Calamus simplicifolius, assembly GCA_900491605.1. NCBI lineage: Eukaryota > Viridiplantae > Streptophyta > Magnoliopsida > Arecales > Arecaceae > Calamus > Calamus simplicifolius. Next base: position 107,033 of record UESW01004089.1, read on the forward strand.
GAGGTCCAACACTAAGACAGTGAGCCTTATTGTATGCAGATTAATTTTTTGTTTAAATCATCATGGAATGTGTTAAACCAGAAGAAGACAACATGTGTAGATCTTAATGATTGTGAAATTTTTTTCCTTCCCAGAAAAGCTGATATAATGTTCTTAATGCTTATTTTTGTGCTAACATGCTGATGCATTTATCTAGAAAAGATGTTTAATTTGCATGCGTGGGCTATTGAACAAGTTGATTAGCTAAACAAGTTCTGTTAAACTATTATTAAAGATGGTGGTTGTTGTTAGACTCACCATATTGGCAGTGTTTTAAAAGATGGCTCCCTGGATGCCCCCCTTAACATTTTGCATCATCTTTGAGTATAAAGGATGAGATTGATTTATAAATTTGTATTGCTATTGCAAGCTAATAGTTCTTGTTGATGTACTATATCTTATGTGATAAATTATGTTTCATTGTCATGTTATAAGCATCTTTTTAGGTTTAGACAACTGCCTATGCAACTGCTTAGTGCCTAGGGCCCTAGGCACTAGGCAGCCCCCTCGTTCTCTATTTGCCATCTACATTTTCAAGCATTGTGTGTTCTTGGTTTGGTTGAAATATGATTTCTAGAATTTTTTGGTAAGAAAAAAAATAATTGAAAAGCCATCTTACAGCAATTGATAAAGAATCTTATCTGCATACTTCCCATGATTCCTCTCCATTCAACCAGAAAGTTAATTATTAATAAGCACTAACTTACTGGTTTAGGCTTTGCTAAATTTAAGGTTGAGCTTTTAGGTGGTCAAATCTGCTACAAGTATGCTAATGTTGTAAACTCTGACTTACCAATGAGGAAGGAAATCTGTCATCTGATTTGAGAGAGCTGTTGTCTAATTGACAATGCACTTATTTCTATTTGCCAACTGTCATAACTTAGATGTGCTTGGTTTCTGCTTACCTTTTTATGGTATTCCATAGCAATGTGTAGAGTTTTCATATTGCTTTGGATCAGCTCAAACAGATGAAGCCGTAACATATTTACTCAAATTTATCATGGCTTGAGACCTGTAATTCTTTAAAAAGGCAATTGTAGAGGCACTAATGCACTTGTCAATGATTAAAAATTTCTTGTAGTGATGATTGTGCCCTGTAATATGATTCAAAGCTTGAATATATATGTTCTGAACCTCAAAGAAGGTTTACATGTTGCTATGTGCATTGATTCTTCTTCATGATGCATATATTGATCGTATACGTGGCATGTGTATCTTATCCTATGTCTAATTTCAGTTGCCGAATGTCTGGTACTAGTTTGGTGGGCTAAGGTATTTGTCTTATAACATAAGCAAATTGGAGGTGACAGAAAACTAATTGTTTAATGCAGCTGGGGCAGGAAAAGCTGGCACTGGATATAGGTAGAGCAGCTCTGCAACTTCCAGATGCTAAACCATATGTTCATGACTTGCTTCTATCCATGGCTCTGGCTGAAGTAAAGACAAGTTTTTTTTCTAGAAAGAATCACTTTTTAATTGTGTTAAAATATATTTATTTCTGTTTCAATTTTCTTCTCACTGTTGGAATATTTTTCGATGAAGTGCTCAATCGCAAAGACTGGTTTAGAGAAAAACAAAGTGTCTGAAGGATTTGAAGCCCTTGCTCGTGCTCAATACCTATTGAGGAGCAAAACCTCTTTAGGGAAAATGCCATTGTTATCACAGGCAAATATCTTGCACTGTCCATTTCCATTCATCGCATGTTCCTTTTTGAAATAACTGGATTTGTTGGGTATGCTTCTAGATAGAAGAATCTTTAGAGGAGCTTGCACCTGCTTGCACATTAGAACTATTGGGCATGCCTCACACTCCTGATAATGCTGAACGTAGGCGAGGAGCAATTGCAGCCTTGTGTGAATTGCTTAGACAGGGTCTTGATGTTGAATCTTCATGTAGAGTTCAAGACTGGCCTTGTTTCTTGGTTGAGGCTATGAATAAGCTAATGGCTACTGAAATAGTAGATCTTCTTTCTTGGGATACCTTGGCTGTTACTCGCAAGAACAAGAAATCTCTGGAATCACAGAATCAGAGAGTTGTAATTGATTTTAACTGCTTTTATATGGCTATGATGGCTCATATTGCTCTTGGATTTTCAACAAGGCAAATTGATATGGTGTGTTTTCTTAGCTAAAATCAATAATCTATTTGCCTTGCTGCAAGGTATAACTCTTGGTAACTGCGATGCAGATCACTAAAGCAAAAACCATCTGTGAGTGTTTGATTGCATCGGAGGGTGTGGATTTAAAATTTGAGGAAGCCTTCTGCTCATTTCTTCTTGGGCAGGTAATTTTTAAGGGGCATTTGCGAAACTCTGCATCTAGATATATTAAAAACTGATTTTTGGTGCTCAGGGTGATGGGACCGCAGCTGCTGAAAAACTTTGTCAAGTTGAAGTCAATGGAAATTCAACTTCATGGAATTTTTGTCAAACTACGAGAAGAGAGGACAAAGGCAAGGGCACTGTTAATCAGTCATTGGTATGTCATGTGCCGCACATTATTTCTTTTTGGAAGGAATAGATTAGAGAAGCTTTCGGATTAATCTTCCAGCTGGTTTGTCCTAATAATTTATTATGTTTGCTTTTTATATATTAGATGAATGTGGCAGATATGAGAATGTTAAGATGGATGCATTTAATACAAAAAAAGATAGAATAAGAAATGAAACTATTCTTAAAAAGCTAGAGGTAGCTTCAATTGAGGATAGATTAAGGAAAGGATAACCTAGATGGTTTGGATATATGCAATGTAGACCTAAAGATGTACTTATACGGAAGAGTAATTTGATACATGTAGAAGAAAAAAGAGGGAGACGGAAGACCAAAATCATATGAGAGAAAGTGATAAAAAAAACTTAGAATTTTTGACGGACATGTAAAAGAAAAAGAGGGAGACGAAAGACCAAAATCATATGAGAGAAAGTGATAAAGAAAACTTAGAATTTTTGCATCTTACAAAAAATATGATTTAGAATAGAGTTGAATGGAAAAAAAAAAAGATTATGTAGTCGATCCTAACTAATTTGGGAGTAAGACTTTGCTGCTGCTTCTTTCTATGTATTCCCATCAACATGTTCAACGTTCAAGATTTGAGTTTTGATCAGTAATCTTGATGATTCAACTTGTTTCTTTTTTTCGTTTTCCCTTTCCTCTTCTCCTTTTGTTTAATAATACCAACAAATCTTGAAGGTGTGCTCTACTGGAATTAATTGCCAACCAGTCCTATGAAACTCCAGTGTTCATCTTGTATGAAACTCCATTGTTCATCTTGTACACTTTTCTTTCAAGCGATATTAAAATATGAACAATATGAATAGCTATTTTCTTTTCATTTACAAGGGAAGCATAGAGGTATTACAATAACTAAGTTACTAAAGTCTAATGTCTTCACAAGAATGAATGTCAGAAGTGAAAATAACGAATCCCAAGCATCTAAAAATATAAGAGATAATGGGGTGGGGGGGGGGGGGGGGAGCACTAGTAAAAAATACTGACATATATTATATTTCTGGTTGTTTCATCATGCCATTAAAAATATAGTAGAAATGCACTTAAAAACCATGCATTCACTACAAACATTCCTGAGAGATGGCTTTTCATGCTGGTCATTTTAGTCTTTTTTAAAATGAAATATCAAATTTATTTAGACAATGTTGGTTCTGGTATGTGTGCCCTATAAAGCCAAAGATTGTATCGTTAATGTCTCTTCCACTTGCTAAAATCCATCTATTTCTGTTTACTTTGGAAACGGACTTTGTGATTCAGGCAGTGTATTAATAGACCACTCGGGTTTGTCTTCTCTGTCAACACAAGATCCTATTACGTATGCGTGTACGCAAGAGAGAGAGAGAGAGAGAGAGAGAGAGAAGGTTAGTCCTTGTCTATTCTCCCTTCTCCAATCTGCTTTCATATATCATGGCCGTATCAGTTACCTTCGGAGATGATGACTGGAATTAGACTTCAGAGGGGAAAGAAAAAACATTGCTGCCAAAAGAACTGTTTAGTTCCTGTCAAAAGACTAAAATGATAGGAAGGGGAAATGACATTGACATTAAATGGCCATTGTCATAATGTTATTGTTGTAATATGGGAAGTAAAGGAAGGATGGACATCCTTCAAGACAAAATGCAGTGTGCACCCCTCACTTTGGGAATAAAAGGCAGATCCAGCATTTAATCATAGACACTTGAACGGTAATGGCATACAAGTATGGCTGCAAGTGGTCCTAGGTTGGCTCAAGGCTTTTTGGGTTAGGCCAACTTGAGTCAGGCCTTGGGTTGGGTCTAAGGTAGTTTGGATTAGGCTTAAGCCTAAAAATGGGAATCGAAGAAATTTTGGGCCAATCTTTGGTTGATGCTTGGCTCAGCGCAGGCCCAATGCCTGGAATCATACTTGAAGCCACCTAGAAGGAGAGGATAATCAGAGGGATCAAAATTGTTGAAATAGTTCCAATTAAGGTAAGGTGAAGCAGGATGGTGGTGTTGTGGAGGGTAGCTGGAAGGGCAAAGCTGTGAGGATTGGCCACGTAGGCCTTACCAAATGCGGATGGATTTTGGAAGGCCAAGATGTTTTGGATTGTGCGGGCAAGGTGATTGCACATCTTGGCCTTGGACTGGGTGGGTGAGGTGATTCCACTAGGACTTGGGGTGTCGCCCTCTAGGTGGGGTCCTAGTCTCTTGGGGTGGTAGGTGGGCGAAGGAGGCTGTTGGCATCAACGTTGCGGTGGCGTAGGTTGGGGGGGGGGGGGTTGGGAAGGAAGATAGGAGGGCAGGGGAGGATTGGAGCAGGGTGGTGGAGGTGGTGGTAAGGAGGGTGGTGACTGAGAATGCAGGAGAGGTGAGCCAACTGCATTATCTTTTTTTCCTCTCTTTTTCCTCTGCTTTGGGTTGGATACCTGAGTAGGCCCTTGCCCCAAATAGGCCAATTCAGGTTGTTTGGGTTGCAGGCTAGGCCCAGGTCGAGATTTTGACAAAATATTCTGGCTGAAACCTATCCCACAGTTTGAAAAAAAAGATTGGGTCAGACTTTGGTAAGAACTTGGCCTGGCCTGACCCAGGCCTGATTCCGACCTGGCAGACCAGCTAAAGAAGAGCCCTCCATGCCTGAGCTTTGATTCATGTATAGGTACTCATGCTTGCGAATACCCCACTTTTGTTCCAAAGATCTAATGCTTTTAAAAGTTTTCCATTTTCCTTTGTCCAACATCCAAATGTCTGAAATCTTCTAAAGACACAGATTTCTCTGGTTACAACTCTTGCAACACACTACATTTTGTTAAGTTGACCTTCTGTTGGAATGGTTTCAGTTTCTTTACAAATCTTGACTACTTTGGTTTTGTTAGAACTGACCACAATTGTAAGGTCTTTCGCTAGTGGCTCAAACAGTGAAATGAGACTTTTAGCCCTCATCTTGACATTCTCATTTAACAATTTCGGCCAACAATCCCAATTTCCATACGTAATGCTTTGAATGCTCAGGTATGTGTACCTACTGATTATACTGAATGCTTTTAGTAGTGGATCAAGTAGTGAAATGAGTCATCCCTTGGCTTGGGGTGCTCATTCAACACTTCAGCTACAATCCTAGTATTCCCAACATTTTGGAATTCTCACATATGTATACCTACTGTTTATTTTGTAGATTTGATAGCATGATAGCATGTGTATAGAAATGTTCTGTGACAACATTAAAGTACAATCTACATTTAGAAGACATTAACTTCTTTTACCATAAATCTAAATTTTACTCCTAAGATTAATAGCACATTGGGCATGTTATATTTCTCATTTTGTATCTAAAGGTTCATAAACCATATTATTAAGCAGCAAGAAATCAAATTTCACATGCATTTTCATTTGCATATCAGAAAGGTATTTTGTGACAAAAGCCACCTACATGCCATCATATATGCAATATTAAAACTGTGGACATGGTGCAATAACTTCTTAGGTGCTCAATGACATGCCATAAATGATGCTCCTTTGTTCCACCGCTGCTCTTTCTCCCTCTCTTATATCCATTTGCACTTTGTCTGAGATGTGGAGAAATTACCCTCTAGATGCCGTCCATCTGATGTGGATTTTTTAATGAGCAATTACTTGCCAAAACAAATTTATCATATTTTAATCCATGAACTCATGACTTATTAATTCAATTTTGTTCTGCAAGGTAGTTCTTGGGTAGTTACTCTTTTCTTAGTTCTACTTCATTGTTTTTTTCTTACCGGCTCCAAATTCTCATAATATGCTGCAACACAGGTTACGTTTTATGCAAGTCTGCATGTTGTTAAGTATTCCTGTTTAATAGAAGACAATTAAATACTTGGGTTAATTCTAAACTTAAGTGGTTATCGCAATACCTTTAATTTTCTTTTCTTTTTTTTTTTTGAAAAAAAACCATCTCATTATACACTGCAAATTGTTACTTTCTTCATTGCAATTCAGAAATGAGTACGCAGTTTCATTTTGACTGCGAACTCATGGCACTGGGAGCTTATAGGTAATGTAAATGTACCTTAATTGCTTTCCAAGATGAAAGGTGCAATTTGGGTGGTGGTAACTTGGATTCTTCTTGTGAACATAAGCTGTCACTGATCAGAGAACTTGCCTTAAGATTGAAATTGTCTTATGCCAGACGACCTGCTGAAATTTACCAGGAAACCTGGCTGAAGGATGCTGTTCTTTGTCTGTTTCCTGATACACGAGATTGCTCTCCATCATTGGTGAGTTTTTTACTGGATGGATATGTAACAAAGCATGGCTCTTTGGATTGCAAGTATTCTAAAGCTTATTTATCAAACCTAGGCCAACTTTTTTGGTGCCCCAAAGCGGTTTTAAGTGATGGTAGGCAAAAAATGGGAACCAAGAAATGGTGCCATCTGCTGGTTATAGACCACCATCTTTTGGTTTTCTGCCTGACAGTGGAGGGTCTGCAGAGCAAAAGGCACATATTAATTCAACTAGACATCTGGGCGAGGCTGTCAAGCAACTTGCACCAGCTGATCTGCAGAGTCAACCAGCTTTAATCAAGGCTGCTGGAAGCACTAGTGCCCCATCTGTTCAACTAAAGAGAAACCATGGAGTAGATCACACTAAAAGTTTGGAAGGCTGGTATATGGCAGGAGATAAAGCAAGGAAACTTGCATGTACAACTCTTGCGGGATGTTTTCTACTGGGTATCTTTAAGCTGTTAAACATGCAGTTTGCTCACAATAAAATTTCACATAAATGGCACCCTGGTCACCAATTGAACACAGAAGCCCTTGCCTGGACCATGAATCAACCTTCAGGCTTGAAAAGCACTTCTGGCTTTATTGATGGAAACATTTGGGTCCAGCTTAGGAACCTGTTGATAACATTAAGGAGATGCATTAACCATCAAACGGATACAGGGACTTCACAAAATTTATGGCCCACTGATCTCTCACCTCCACGTGCTGTTTCTGGTACTACGCCACACAGGGAAGCAATGGCTGTAGAAGAAGCAGAAGCCCTAGTGAAGCAATGGCAAAACATCAAAGCTGAGGCACTAGGCCCTAATTATCAAATACAAGCACTCTCTGATATTCTTGATGAGTCTATGCTTGCAAAGGTAAGTGCTTGTTTGCATTTTCTGTTTGATTCATTGTAACTTCTCTTTTCTGTTTCAGTGTTCTTTAGTGTTTCTTTCTTTCTTTTTTTTTTGGGTGGACAGTGGCAAGATTTAGCACATTCAGCAAGAACTAGGTCATGTTTTTGGAGATTTGTTTTGCTACATCTGTCTGTCCTGCGGGCTGAGAGAGTATCAGATGAATTTGGTAGCGAGATTGCTGAAATTGAAGCTGTGCTAGAAGAAGCTGCTGAGCTTGTGGATGATTCTCAGTTGAAAAAACCAAGCTATTACAGGTAATTCCTCTCCAGTATATTTGTCATTCTCATGCTTGGTCTGTGTAACTTGGGTTTTCATTTTTTTTTTTCCATTGATTGTTTTCTTGCAGTACATACAAAGTGAAGTATATTTTGAAAAGACATGATGATGGTTCATGGAGATTCTGTAGAGGTGGTATCCAAAATTAGTATGATTTCCTCTGATTAAGAATCAGTGCGTTGCTTACAGGTTTCAATCTGCCAAAAATACAGTTGGATTCAGGATGAGAAATCATGCACGTGTGCTCCTATCTAAGCTGTCTGAAAAGGAATAAAGAATTGGAACTTGCGTCATGGTGTTTTTCTGGTGATGTCAGGCCTACCATTGGTCTTTGCCATTACATTAGTTGTGTTATTTAATGGTTTAGAAGCTGCTGGTATGGTTCTACAATGAAATATAACAGGTGCATTCTTTTATGGTTTAGAAGCTGCCAGGTTAGCTCCTCAAGATGATGAAATGTGGCCTGGCAGTGGGTTTTTAGTAAGATGATTTTCCTGAGTTATTTTTGTTCTGTGGATAGCAGTATCTAACAAACATGACCAGGGTGTGTTTATTTTCTTTCCCCAAGTCGGTATCTTCATTGGACTGACAATTCTCTTGATCTGCCAGATCGTTTGTTCCTTCTGAGCTAATTTCAGTGGCATACCCAGGTATGCTTCATAAATTCTGAGCTAATTTCTGATCTAATTTTTGCTATCTTCCAGCTCCAGAGTTCGCTGATCACTTGGGAGTAATCTGAGGCTTAGGAAAGAACATACATATCCTAGTGTAGAATTCATGTGGTGTATTCATTGGTCGTTGCACGTTGTGACCTGTAGTTACCAGAGACAGTTTCTTGATGTATCTTTATTTTGAATATTTACGTACCCTATTGTTTGAGTTAATTTCTAAGCTAATTTCAGTGGCATACCCAGGTATGCTTCCTAAATTCTGAGCTAATTTTTGCCATCTTCCAGCTCCAGAGTTCCCTGATAACTTGGAGGAATCTTGAGGCTTAGGAAAGAACATACAGTATCCTAGTATAGAATTCATGTGGTGTAATCATTGGTCGTTGCAAGTTGTGATCTGTAGTTACTAAGACAGTTTCTTGATGTATCTTTATTTTTGAATATTACGTACCCTATTTTTGAGTTTAAAATTTATTTCGTGTACTTTCCAGATTGTGTAGCAGAAAATCTGATCACATTGTCTTCACTGCTGAAGAAACAAGAAATGAGATTTTCAAGTGGGGCAGATAATTGTTTTGCTTGTACTAGGGAAGAAAATATTGACCATGTCAAGTGTTTGGATGTCTTTTTTTTTTTTTTTTAAGGTAAAAGTGGGTGATCACATTAGCCTGGTGCAAGTCAATTCCAATAGATCAAAAAATAGAATTTGCTTAAGTACAATAAAACAGGGATCACTTTCTAGATAGATAAGCTATTGAGGCTGCTATCCAATCTGTCGTCGACCTAGCTTTTCAATAGACATGTTGGATCTGTAATTGTGCATATCCTGCAAGGTAGATCAGATATCAAGGATCATCATCGGAGGGCATGTAGTTAATTGGTACTGTATGAAACCATTGGATCGTTAATGGGTGTGGTCTGGCTTGGGGACAGCCGAGCGAAGTCCTTCCAATGCACTACGTAATTCTGCTTGTGTCTCAGTACTCACTGGATATGGCTGTGAATCAAAACCGTCTCAAGGAGTGGGGCTTTCCATTGAGCCAACTTCATAGCGTGCAGAAGGCTCTCGTCTTTTTTGGCACGCCATAAAAGCCACCAAGTGCAACGTGTAATGCCTCCGACTCATCGGCGTCAGTCAGCCAGGTAGGTGAGTACTATAATTCGAGTCGCAGTGCATAAAGCCATACTTACGAAAGTATGTCAACGTCTTCCTCGGCTCGGGGCAGAGATCACAATTGAATCCATGATGAAAGGAGTTGCGGAGGAGCGAAGATTTACTTAACTAGGCAATCTATTTCTATTCCGCGATATTTTCTACCAGAATGTATGGGCTCCAGAAGCTACCTGTGATTTCCAAGTCCCATTAAAATTGCTGTCAGTGGAGACAATAGTAGAAGAATGTGCCGCTTGATGCAATTCTTTCAAGTTCGGTCTAGCTTCATTTGCTGTACCCCAGACCAAACAGAATCCAAGTGCTGTTTATTCCATTCCCTTGCATCTGCAATCAAGACAAGTCGATGTTTTCTCCAAAGGGCTGCACCTCTGAGATATTTCATTGTTCTTGAGCTCAGCTTGGGCGGTACTCCTGGCCACCGATAAATAATTTGATTAGTGGATTTTGTGTCACCTTCATTCCTTTACTGTTTGATCATTGCCTTGGAGAAGTTATATAGACTGATACTTTCCAATTGATGGTTAAAAAAAAAAACTCATTCAAAGAGGAGAGGAATAAAACTGAGCTTAGCTTTGTGGATAAGTCTGGATGCTTGCATTGGTATCTGTTACTTCTCTCCACTTAACAAGGCCTCCTCATCAACCTTGAAGGCAGAAAATTACATGTTATCTAGACTTCTTAGGGGACATGACCAATGGGCTGCATAAGCTTAGTATCAATATCAATCTGATCAGGGAGAGGTAAATTTTTCAACCTACCCAGCTTGAATCTTTTAAAAAAATATAAAAAACAATGAAAGCAAGATGTTTATTTTTTTTTTTAACGAATCATAAACCGGAACCGAAAAGCTTTTATTTATATTAATGAGGCTCGCCCTTACATAATTTGAGTTAAATTTTTCTTTCAGTTAAAGAGGTCACAGACATAACCGGCGAAAATAATTGAAGAAAAGATAAAGTCTTAAGAAAGTGCATCTGAACCTTTTCTTTAATTTTATTCATAATCATTTCGCTAAATTCTTTGCATATTGGAAGATGATCCTGATCAAATCTGTTTCCTAAAAAAATTCGATCAAGTATTTTTCCTAAAAAAATTGACTGATCGGTGCATTTTGAGGGTTAATTGGCGTTGATCGCTTGGTGTGTCTGACCTTTACAGAGTGGTAGTATCACCAAGCTTAAAAAGTTATCCATTTTCCAAAAAAAAAAAAAAAAGTTCTTAATCTGACCTCATATATGCAAGTTTGGGCTTTTATGAGCATTTGGCAGTGTCTCGGCACAGAGTGATTCTCATCTAATCTAATGATCCTTTTTGGATTAAAAAATGAATGGTTGCTCTCTAGCATGATTATCTAACAGACAAACCTCTCAAAGAAAGAATCCATTCAAGAATAAATCACCATTACCTCCTACATATAATGTAATAATTATTTTAATTTCAATCAGATGTATTTTCCTTTTTCTTCCTATCTCTATGCCATGTGATACAGCATGATCCAAGAGATTTATAAGGCTCAATGCAAATTACTTTGGCCCTTATGAAAAGTAGGGATGGCAACGACCCAAGGATGGCCCGAAGATGGCTTATACCGGTTTTCATTTCCATTAGGAAAAATGTTCCTGTTACCCACATCATTAAGCCGTTATAGTTAACGAGGCGGGGACGAGGATACTCGGCTAGATAAACGGATACCCATTGGGTACCTATTTGACCATTTACATAAAAAAATTATTTTATTAAATTTATAATTTTTTAAAAATAAAAAAATACTAATAGAAAAATCTAATGAAGCTCTTCTTCATCCAATTTCTTTTGATAGTAGTTACAAATTGCCTTGAAACTCTCATCGATTATTTTGTATTCAAATGGTTCCAAACTTCCGATAGTAAAGACTTTGTTGGAGGAATAAATGGAGTCGAAGAATCTTTAATGGAGACATCTAATGTGTTAGATGTATAAATATTATCGTTTGGTTGTTTTCAATTGATCTTCATCTTATCCTAAAAAATCAATAAATTATCATTAAACATAAGCTGATAAACATAATCAATAAATCTATATATATTATTTGTTTTAAAATTTTAATATATATATATATATATATATATATATATATATATATATATATATAAATATATAATATTAAAGCTAAAAGGGAATGGGGATGGGTAAATAGGGATGGGGTGGAGAATACGTTCTCGGCCATTTACCCATTTAGCCATTAACGAGTAATCTTCGTTACCCATTAAGCCGTTTAGATCGAAGATTTTTCAACCCGCTAAAAATGATATTGATCGGGTAAATGGTCAAACAAAAAAAATGCATCTCTTATGAAAAGAGCTAGATAAGCGTTGGGACTCTGAACTTTTATACACAATATTGAATCGAGTACTAAAACTTTAAAAGGCTATAATTTTAATCTAAGAAAAAATTATTAATTCAACTGAGGACAAAATTAACCTAGGAGTGAAGCCTAACATTTGTCTAAATTTAATTTTTTTAAAAAATATTTTATTATTTTTATATTTGAAATCATCTTTTAATTAACAAAGGAATCGATTCTAATTTGAGTTGGTCTCTTTTTTTTAGTACAAATGGCAATTACACCATTCTAGGATGAGTCAAATCTGATATACTGAAAACAAAATTCGTGTAAGTATAATAGGGCACGGTCATGCAGCTTCCATCTTCAGAAACCAGACTATCCAATCTGCCATTGAGTTGACTTTCTGGTAGACATAACGAATCTGGACTTTGTTAGCATTCTGAAGAGTAGATCGGATGTCACGAATCAAGGGATTGATTGGCAGATGGTCGTAGGAGTCCTGTCAGATCCATCAAATGGCAGTAAAAGAATCTTCCTCAATAAAAAGACTACGGGCACCAAAGATACAAGTGACATAGGAGATGTCAGCCCAAGCAGCATAAAGTTCAGCAAGAGAAATAGAAGAGTCGAGAAGGCTGAATCCTTTCGCTGCCAACATAGCTCCATCAGACCCACGAATGACAAAAGCCGAACCTACAAATCTTCCTTGAACACTTCCATCAAAGTTGATTTTGATAAACCCTAGAGATGGGGCTCCTAAGAGATGAAAACCATGTGCCGGTGCATTGTCGCGGCAGTAGAGGAGCCCCAGAGGCCAAACAATCTTGTTAATAAAAGCCAGCAGGTTCCAGGATAACCAAATCTGATAAGCTATGTAAGTCTACATAGCACCTTGCTGCTGGATCCCCCTATGAATATCTCGTCGGATAAAGCTCAGGAAAGAGATGTGACGAGGAACAATACCATCCTCCCAAAGGTGGTGACCCAAAATCTGATAAATCTATCTCACTCTGGTACAGGTAAAGATAGCGTGATCAACAATCTCCTCCTCTTGACCGCATAAAGGACAACTAGTCTATATGGTTAGACCTCTTCTAGAGAGCAGGGAGCAAGTAGAAAGACAGTCCCATGCAAGCTTCCAAATAAAGAGCCAAATCTAGGATGAATGGGAACCTGCCAAATCTATGTCGCATCCATCATGTGCTGGGGCCGTAGCCTATAAAGCTCCACGAGGTCCATAATAGAAGAACGAGGAATACAAGATCTTTTTTATAATCCGATGTCGAAGGTGTGGCCCGGGATGAGAGGAATAGTGAGGACGTAGCGAGAGAGCTCCTCACCGAAGAAGTGGGACACTAAGGAATTATGCCAGGCGAAGTGGTCTTGATTAATCAAATCAGTGACTCTTGTACCGCTGGAAATGTTAGTGCTAACAAAAGTAGGCCATCGGGATAGGAAAAGCCATCACCAATCATTTATGAGATGTTATTTAGGATAACCGGAGCATGCCAGTAGACCTCTTTTCAAAAGAAAGAATATCCAAGCATAGGCTAAAAATCTATGGAAGGAGTCTAGTCTCCGTATCTGGAACGCATAAAAGAACTCCACAAGCAATGCGGATCAAGCAAAAATTGAGTAGCATGCTTAGCAATCAAAGCCTCCCTCCTGACAGTGAGAACTGAATCCCAAGCCCTCCCTCTGTAATTGGTAAGCAACAGTGTTCTAAGTCAACAGGTGGATACATGACCATCCTACATAGAGGCCCAAAGGAAATCCCAAAAACATCTTTCAATCTTTCTCAGACAAGTCAGCGGGATAGCAGCATTGGATAAGATATAGAGAGGAAGAGAAGTAAGCACCGAGCGCAAAAGGGTGATCCTAACCATCATGGATAGAGTTGTGACCTGCCACCCATCTAGACGATCATGAACACACCTCTCAAAGTCACTGAAATCGCTACTCCGTGGTCGTCTCCCCATAATAGTGATCCCCAAATAAGATAGTCGGTCGCTTGAGCAAAGATGCCCAAAATTTAAGTGATAGTCCCTTTATTGTAGGATTAATCTTCAGACTAAAGCAGATCATGGATTTATACAAATTAACCTTCTGACCAGAAGCTCGATAATAGGATTGCAAAATGGTAGCAAGGGTAGCTGCATTATGGACAGTTGCCTTACCTAGTAATATACAATAATCAACAAATAGAAGGTGAGAGCAAGGGCCCATGGGGGCCTGCGATGTAGGGGGCAAGACGAGAGCCCCGTTGTGCATGGGTTAACGCATAAGATAAAGCATCAGTAGAGAAAATGAATAGAAAAGAGGATAGAAGACATCCCTACCGTAGCCCCACAACGGAGTGAAAGTAGTCAGTTTGGCTACTATTGATAATGAGAGAGAAAGATGGCTGTGGACACAAGCCATGATCAGTCGACAAAAAGGTCATCAAATCCAAACTTATGAAGAGTTCGGCACAAAATGTCCATCTCAGTTTGTCATAAGCTCTCTCCATGTCCAGCTTGACAACCATAAGACACTACTAGGTTGGAGCTCTCTAAAGATCATGCATGAATTCCTGGGCAATCATAACATTATTAATGATATTGTGCCCTCTAATAAAGGCCCGCTGCTTAGAAGAAATGAGGCAAGGAACCACAATTTGCAGGCGGGCGACCAAGAGACGCGCGCAGACCTTGTATAAGGTAGTGCAAAGACTGATTGGCTCGAAGTGCTATGGAATGGAAGCATCAGGACGTTTAGGCACAGGGGTAATAAGGGTTCGGTTTTAGTTAAAGGGAATAGTTTTGGATTGAAAAACTAGCCGAATTGCCTGAATAACATCCTATCCCATAATACCCCAATAGTGGTGAAAGAACAAGGGCGAAAACCCATCGGGCCTAGGGGCCTTATCAGGTCTATGATTCCATAAAGCCATCCGAATCTCATCAGCTATAATTGGCTGAAAAGAATGCCATTCTCTACAGTAGAGACCCTGTTAGAAGTCGAAACGGGTTGGACAGGAAACCCATCACCAGTTTGTTCAGTCCATCTGGACTGAAAGAAATGGAATAGATGGTCCCTAATGATTGGATATCCTCTTGAAAGTGCCCCTCATCATCAGCTAAACACCTGATTTGGTTCGTCGCTCGGCATTTTAAAGTGGCTTGGTGAAAAAATCTCGTGTTCCGATCCCCCTCTTGAATCCACTAAATCTAGGACCTCTGCTTCCAAAAGATTTCCTACTGCATAAGAAGAGAGTGGTGAGAGCTAGACTGGTATGAACGATGTGAGATCAGAATCAGGGAGACAGCCTTCCTGATCTTCTTTGGCCTGAAGAGTAGCAATAACCGTTTCAACCTGCTCTACTTTCCTCACAATGACCCCTACCTCCATTCTGTTCCATCTGGAAAGTTGTATCTTGCTAACTCAAGATGCCTAGATAATCTGTAGGTAGCACTACCCTGATAGATAAGTGCCAAACCTAAGAAATTAGATTCCTAGTAGAAGAGTAGAAAGTCCAGAACTGCTCAAATCTAAACTGCCTTCTCTGATGAGCAGGCTCTTCAGTCAGAGGCAATCCTGAAAAAGTGAGTAATAGTGGCAGAAGGATAAATATGAAGCCTACCCATCATGGCCATAGCTCTATCCAATCTCTCCCAAACTATAGCAGAACCGTGGCGGTTATTGCACCAAGTGAATTGTGGACCTAGGAAGCCCAGATCAAGAAGGCCAGTAGGATATGAAGGTCATGAACTCAGAATTGCTAGTGGAGCCAACAAACTGCCTACTCTCTTTCTTCTCATTTGCCTCCACAATACAGTTAAAATCTCCTACAATGAAGGAAAGAAACCTCTGAGCAAGCAGTGAAAGAATCTCAACCCAGAGCACATACCGCTCCTAAAAATCAGTGCTGGCATAAACATCCGAGAGGAGCCAGGGGACAGACGTTCCCTCCGAAATGACAAGAGCAACCTGATGATTGCAGCAATGAAAGGCATCCACTCTAATGGAGGCATTTCTCTAGAGAGCCAAAATACCTTCAGATAAGCCCACAGACTCAATTGCATAAGAGAACCACATTCTGAAAACCTGTCTTCGGAAGCAAGCCAAAGTAGCACCCAATAAGCGAGTTTCCAGCAGAACACATATATTAAAACTATGAAGTTGCATAAGCCTCCCAAAAGAGGAGCGAAAGGAGGGTTTTTTTGGCTCTTCTCACATTCCAAATAAGAATTTTCATCCAATAACTTGTAAGGGTCGGACCCCAACCTGATCCCCTATTATCTCCTCATTAGAAGGACAACCAATTGGAGAGGTGCCCTCCTCCGCAGGACCCTATCCAGTGCTTCCAATGTCTGGGAAGAACCCATATCCACTTCAGTCACATCCTTCTGAATGGCCTCCTTAAAAAGAGAGACAGTTGATTCATGGCTTCGTCCCTTCACCTGAGCCAGCTGGATAACCCCCGTCCCAACCCCTGAATGAACCATAGCCCTACTATGGGTCTGCTTAGACCCCGTGCCAGGCAGAGCACCAAGGTCCAGAGTTGAGTCCATTGATGCTAAGAAAGCAAAGTTGTCCTACAGAGTGACTAGGCATGATAGGGGACTTTCCCTTTTCCTTTTGTAGCCTTGGAGACAACTTGTTGGGACTAAGGCTTCATAGGCCGGGCTCTCTTCGATGGACCGGGATTAACATCCTTACGGGCCTTAGGATGCCCGGCCCATTTTTCTGAGCCAAGGAGGGCAAAGGGTTAAAGTTAGGGCTCAGAGACCCTTGAGAACCCCTGCTCTTAGTCTAGTCAGCAGGGGTAGAGTCAACTGGCACATTGCAATCATCCGGCATGCTTGCTGTAGCTCACCAGGCCCCTATTCCGGCACTGTGACAAGAAGAACAGGAGATCGACCAGCTCGGAGAGTCAGGAATGGGCAGTTTTCACTGGGGTTTGCCACCATCCGACGAACTAGGGGGAGTGTCACACCCAGCACGACTCACAGCATCCTGAGTCTTCTTCCTGGGCTCCAGAGACTGACCCTGGGTTGACCTCCGCTGCCGGAGAGCAGCCATCCATAGTCCAAAGTTGGGGCCAGTCGAGGAGGTGGCGGTTTCCGACGAAGAGGCACAGGGGCCGACGAGGTGAAAAGATCCACAGCTTCCACAAATTCCCTCCAAATGCTCGTATGAGAACTGCTGCCAGAAGGGGGCTTTGCTTCCATGAACCCTCGCCCCTGGCCAGAGGTTTGCTCGAATCAACACGGATATAGGCACGAGCAAATCCTCCCGTCTCCTTTCTTGAGTAAACGGATTAGAGAACATGAAGACACAATGAACTTCAGGATTTTGTCGGTCAGAACTCAATTGGAAGATTTGGCAGCCGAATCCAAAGAGAGCATGGAGCAACGAGTCTTCCGCCGGCACAAACTCCGCTCGCCAGTTCTCGACCACGATTGGTTGACCATTGGCAACCCACGGCCGCTCCAAAACGAATTCCTTAGCTTTGGGATCAGAAAATCGAAACATATAATACATGTGAGCCAAGCTAACTACATCCACCTCGCCGGAGACCCTTGCTCAACGAAATTCACGAACGATCACCTTCGGCGATACCCAGGGAGAAGCTCCGAGCTAGGACCGCCAATTTTTCCCATCCGCTCGATTCTTCCTCCAAGTCTTGAATTGGGACCTGGATAACATCAAAAAGTGAAGCTCAAGATCAGCAACCTCGGCCAGGAAGGGGACGGGATAATCCACACGAAATGGTTGTCTGCTGCCCTTTGCCAGGCCATCCCAGCACTCTTGATCCCATCCGAACCGATTTGAGTTGGTCTTTACTAGTATAAAAAGAAAAGTTTCATTCTTTTCTAATTACACCTTCATATAGAAATTTTATACCGTCTTCTCATTTGAATTAAAGAAGACCCTTTTTCAAACAAGGATGACATTACTACTGAAAATAGTAAGCATATGCCATGGTTTAAATAAAAAAAAATGGATAAAAAGGGTGAAATTAAAAAGCCTAGTCTTTATTTCTGCTCACTATACAATCCTATTTGTTAGTATTAAAGAAAAAAAATAACTCTACTTTCCACGTATTAAATCTTTAATAAAAGTATATAGCCTTTATCAAATGAAAATAATATTAAAATTACTTTTCACCCATTACATACATACACACATACACACACATACATACATATATATATATATATATATATATATATATATATATATATATATATATATATCATAATTTGTGGATCATAATATATAATAAAAGAAAAAGAGAACTAGAACATACTTTCATTACTTTTCTTTTTCTTTTTTTTCAAGAGATTTAAGTTGAGTCGGTTGGAAAAAAAAAATTTCTTTCTCCTTTATGAGATCACAATATGATTATTATGCATTTAAATTATTTATTTACTAAATTATGTGTTTAAGGAATATATTACTTGTTTGCTTAAAAATAATAATTAGGTTCCTTAGAGGGATGAATATGAATTAAGAAGGTTAATGCATTTAGGGTAAGAATTAATTAGGGAAAAATGAATTGTTATATTTAAAAAATTATAGTGTACTAATTAGGATGTAGTATCTTATAGACAAATTTTTAAAATTTTAAAACAATTGGCTTTCAATAAATTGCGCAATAGCCCTCTTCTCCGTTATATCTTGATTTCACACACTAATATCTTAAAGGATACTTTTTTTATATGATTAATCTTACATAATATTTACAAATTTTCAACAAAAATAAATAAGCATATTATATGGTATTAGTTTAATTTATCTTCTTGCTAAGTCCACTCTTTTATAAAAACTTAGTCAACTTTATTTATTAACCAACTATTTATATTTTTTTTAAAAAAATTAAAAATATTTTTAACATATTTTTTTCACCTAAGAGAGATTGAAACTTAGTTTTACCTAAACTATATTTTTGACCATTGAACTTACATGGATGTGCCACTTTAATCCTTAAATTTTAAAAAGTTATAAATTTGATCTTAAACTTCATTTTTTATTTCTCTTTGGTCTGCTAAAATATATAATATTGTATGGAATTCACCTACATAGCATTCCATGTATCCTCCTCCTTCCACGATGTGCAATGGGGGTGGGAGGGGCTTGCGGAAGGCCCTCTTATTTCAATGGCAAAAAAAAGGTGGGAGGGCTTGCGGAAGGCCATTTCAATGGCAAAAAAAAAAAAAAAAGGGAAGAGGAGGATATTTTGTAGCATATGATGTTGCGGAAGGATACCGCCCTACAGGGAAAGGGTAGGAGGGCGACTTTCTTTCTTTCTTTTTTTTTGGTTGATATGGCAATAAGATGAAAGATATATAAATGCTAGGTAGGTGAGTTTCTTATGGTGTTACTATGTTCCAATGACATTATCAAAGAGAAATAAAAAGCAAAGTTTAAAATTAATTTTATAATTTTTTAAAATTCAAAAATTAAAATGACACACAAATTAGAGGATAAAAATATAGTTTAGTCTTAAAATTTTTATAATAAAATAATATATAATTTTAAGATATATATAACCTTGCATAATTTATAATAAATATATCTTAATAATAATAATAATAATAATAATAATAATAATAATAATAATAATAATAGATAAAAGCCTTCCTTCCATCTGAGTTTCTTAGCCGGCGCCTAATATTCACCGGACGGCCTTATTTGGTCTTTACCGATAAGATGTAATATTATTTGTCCCTCATCTCAACTTTTTCATTCAAGACCTTAAAGGTATAAATAAAATATTAAATACTATTAAAAATTAAATTAGAAAATAATAATTTTTTTGAACTGTTCTATTCAACTTTTATAGGTTCAAAGAACATGGGAAACAACAATTTCCCATGGTATATTTTTTTAGAATATTTTTCTAGGAATCTACTAAGTTTCCCAATTTCCATCAAATATTTTTTTTTAGGAAGCTGCTATTTTTGCAAGAGCATGAGATATTAGTAGTTTAATTTATATCCATGTCTATTTAAATCAAAGGACATGAATATTATAATTTTTAAAACAGGTTCATTTAGGCCCCGGTTGTTCTGGTTCCGAATTCCAGAAAGGTTTCTTCCCTGGATAACGACATGCTTGTCAGGTCGATTTCTATGGACAAGATTAGGACGGCCCTTTGGGAGCTTGGACCGATAAGGCCCCTAGGCATGATGGGTTCCCGCCTTTCTTTTACCGTCACTACTGGGATATTGTTAGGCAGGATGTGGTTCAGGCTATTCAGACCGTTTTCCAATCTAAACACATTCCTTCGGAATGTAATCAGACCTTTACTACTTTGGTGCCCAAGCGCGTGGATGCTTCTCTCCCGTAGCACTTTCGGCCCATCAGTCTTTGCACTACCTTGTATAAGGTTTGTGCTCATCTTTTAGCTCGCCGCCTTTGGTGATTCCTCGTCTCATTTCAGCTAAGCAGGGGGCGTTCATTAGAGGGCGTTCCATTTCGGATAACGTCCTCATCACTCAGGAGTTTATGCATGATCTCCAGAGAGCTCCGGTCAGTCGTTGTCTTATGGCTGTTAAGCTCGATATGGAGCGAGCTTATGATAGACTGAGTTGGGCCTTCTTGCACCACTCTCTTCTGGAGTTTGGGTTTGACGACCTGTTTATTAAGTGGATTATGGCTTGCATACAAAGGTCTTCCTTTTCTCTGATCATTAATGGGAGCCCAACTGAATTCTTTCACTCTATTGTGGGCCTTCGGTAGAGATGTCCTTTATCACCTTTGCTGTTTATTCTGGCTGCGGATGATCTTTCTCATGCTTTCTATCAGGCTTAGCAAGATCGGCAGATTGTCCCATTTATGGCTGGGTCAGAGGGCCCCTTCGTCTCTCATCTTCTTTTTGTTGTTGATTGTATTCTCCTGGCCAGGCTTTCATTGATAATGCAGCTTCTTTTCATTCTATTATTTAGCGTTACTGTCAGGCTTCGGGACAGAAGGTTAACTTTCTTAAGTCTTCTATATGTTTTAGCCCAAAGACTTCTAGAACCACCAGGGAAGCCATTATCAATCTGTCGAGTATCACTACTCAGGCTGACAGGTTTATGTATTTGGGGATCCTTATAATGGGGAGACGCCCCCGTTGTTCTGATTATTCTGAGCTTGAGAGGTGGGTTCAACAGGGATGGCAGGTCACTGGCCTATCGATGATGGCTAGGGTCATCATTATCCGCTCGGTTCTTTCCTCTCTTCGCCTGTACCTTCTGTCGAACGTTGCCATTCCGATTACTTACCTTAGGAGGATCGAGATATGCTTCAGAGATTTTTTGTGGACTTCTATGCAAGATGGTCACGGTATTTACCTTTTATCCTGGAACACGGTCTGTATGCCTATCCTAGAGGGTGGTGTCGGGATCCAGTCTTTGATTGTTAGAAGAGATGCCCTTCTTGCCAGACACACATCGAGATTCCTCTTGGAGCCGCATTGTCTTTGGAGCTCTCTAATGCGAGCGAGGTATGGAGACTGGTCGTCCACCTTGCACATTTGCTATCTCGGAGATGTTCCTCCTTTTGGAGGGAGGTTTGTCGGTATGGCCAGGCTATCTCGGTTAATATCTCTTGGATGATTGGAGATGGATCATCGATTGACGTTATTCAGGATACCTGAATTTCTGAGCTTCCTCTCTATCGGTGACCCTCCTTTATTAGCATTGATGCCCCTTCCAGTTTAAGGTTAAGGATTTGATTTCCTTAGATCCCCCTGCCTGGCATATCCCCTCGGTGACCAGATTCTTCAGTGTGAAGCTTTCTTGGCAGATTCTCTCGATGCCTCTTACTCCTGGCCGTTTATCTGATTCCAGGCTCTGGCAGAGATCCTGTCTCTCTAAGGCTCCCACTAGGATCTGATGAAGATGTTCAGGCCTCAGTCCCAGCGCTCAGAGGATGTTGTGTGGATTTGGAAGCTTTCCATTATTCTCAGGGTTCAGCTATTTATTTGGAAGCTTCCGTGGGACTGTCTTCCAACCTGTGTTCTTCTCTCTCGAAGGGGTCTATCTATCCAGCCGATTTATCCTTTATGTAGTTTGGAGGAGGAATCTTCAGATCATGCTATCTTCATCTGCCCGGAGCTAGATGGATCTGGTATATGATGGGCTATTCCATCATACTGGATGACTCGGGCACCCCGCTCTCCTCTTTCCTTCTTGATCTCCGGAGGGGCTCTCAGCAGAAGAAAGGTCTTTGGGCTACCACAACATATCAGATTTAGTTGTCGAGGAACTAGCTCATTTTCACAAATGACATTATTTCTCCTCACAGGATTGTGAGGAAGATTAGATTGTTGGTAGCGGACTGTGCCCATGTTGGTTCTGACGCCTCTGGCCTCTGGGGATCCCCTGTTGCTTCGGCAGCGAATCGACATACGGTTTTCATCTTCTGGGAGCCCCCTCCAGGGTTTGTCAAAATCAACTTTAATGGGAGTGTCCGTGGTAGAGCTACTGGTTCTGTATTCATTATCCATGGACCTCATGGTAACTTATTGGTAGCATGAGGTTTTGGTACTCTTGACTCCTCAGTCCCCATGACCGAGCTTTATGCGGCTTAGGCGAGTATTTCTTATGCCGCTCGGGTTCTTCATGCTCAAAGGCTCTTGATTGAGGGTCGGTCATTTCTTGGATGCAGAAGAAGAATTGCCCTTCTGCCACACTAATCCGATTCTTATGGACATTTGGGCTATTATGCGGGAGGTTGATTGCGCTCAGATCCGCCATATTTATCGTAAAGCCAATTCGGTGGCGGACTGGATGGCTACTTCAGTGGCCCAGCATGCTGATTCATTGATCTGGAGGCCGGACGATCCCTATTTTTTTTTTTAGTAAATTTTATACTCAAATCTATCTGACTGATTTGCATTAGACTAATGTGATCGTCGTTTGTAACAAAACCAAAAAAAAAATAAAAGGTTTATTTAGGCGTGGTTATAATTTTCAGATGTATTTTCACCACACGAATGGTAAAGCAAGCACAAGCGGCTTAAACTCACTGACGGTGAACGGAACCAGTCACGAGACCAACTATTCCCCTCCTTGGCCTTGGGCTACCGTCACTCCTTCGGATCGACGTCCTCCTCAAAACCCTTCTCCCGATCAAATCTCTAGGGTCGTCTCCTTTTTCCCTCAACCCAAACCTAAATGAACGCTTGAGACCCTAATTCTCCCCCGATCAAAACTCTCTAGAGCTTCTCCACTTCGCTCTCCTCTCGATCTCGCCATGGGAGCCAAGGCCGAAAATGGCGTCAAGGCGCCTCCCCTCGCTCCCTCCCCCTCCTCCTCCACCTTCCTCTCCCTCAAATCCCTAAAGCTCAAGACCAAGCAGCAGGAGCTCCTGATCCGCGTCTCAACCCTCGGCCTCATCTACATCCTCGCCTTCGCCGTTCGCCTCTTCAGCGTCCTCCGCTACGAGTCCATGATCCATGAGTTCGACCCCTACTTCAACTACCGCACCACCATCTTCCTCACCAAGAACGGCTTCTACGACTTCTGGAACTGGTTCGACTACGAGAGCTGGTACCCTCTCGGCCGGATCATCGGCGGCACACTCTTCCCCGGCCTCATGGTCACCGCTGCCCTGATGTACCGCGCCCTCCGCTTCCTTACCATTGCCATACACATCCGCGAGGTCTGCGTCCTCACCGCCCCCTTCTTCGCCTCCAACACCACCCTCGTCGCTTACTTCTTCGGCAAGGAGATCTGGGACACCGGTGCCGGCCTCGCCGCCGCCGCCCTCATCGCCATCTGCCCCGGTTACATCTCCCGGTCCGTTGCCGGGTCCTATGATAACGAGGGAGTCGCGATCTTCGCCTTGCTGTTGACCTTCTACTTGTTTGTGAAGGCCGTGAACACGGGATCGCTGGCATGGGCCTGGCATCGGCGTTCGGGTACTTCTACATGGTTTCGGCGTGGGGTGGGTATGTATTTATAATCAACTTGGTGCCGCTGTATGTTTTGGTGCTGTTGATCACGGGGAGGTATTCGATGAGGCTTTACGTCGCTTATAATTGCATGTATATATTGGGGATGCTACTCGCCATGCAGATCCGGTTCGTGGGATTCCAGCATGTGCAGTCCGGAGAGCACATGGCTGCCTTGGGTGTGTTTTTCTTGATGCAGGTTTGCTCCTCTTTTTCTCCCTTTCTTTCGTTCTTCGCTTTTCCGTGTCATCGATGCTTCTTTCACTTAGTTTTAATTAGAGCATAAAAATCCTTCGACTTGGGCGCGATCGAGCTTTAAGTGGGCTTCCTTCCGGACGGACCTGCAAAATAGTCCTCACACGAGAGGTGTTGGGGGTGGCCCTCTATGGAAGATCCTTTGATGCTCAGTCAGCGAAGATCAGCAACGAACAAATATAGGAGAAGGCTCCTGCTGAAGAGTCTTTCTAGAATGGCCTTTCGAGAGCTTTGAGCATAGTGTTAATGGCGGAAAGGGTGAGCAGAGGTAGATGAAGAGTGGGCGAGTAAGCAATGCGCATACATGAGAAGTCGAAAGATAGTCGTATTTATAGAGGATCACTTGAGGCATCGTGGGTCCGAAAGTCGTTAGGATTTGAATCCAGTTTATTATGAGGTCAGTAAGATTCGTATGTTGTTGGTTAGAGATGTCTTGAGATTCGGTGATTGTGTAGGCTCCAGGGTTTTGTCACTTTCGGATATGATTTTTGTTTAGAATCTTACGAATTTAAACTCTCCCGCGCTGGATTCCGTAGAGGTGCTTGAGTGCTCGGGTCGAGCTGAAGTATAGAAGAGGGCTAAATCTGCCAAAGTATGGTTAGACTCAATTTACTGAGGTATGTGATGGCTTGGCCTGTGGGGGTATGATTATAGCTTGATCAGCGAGGTATAATGATAGCTCGGCCAACTGATAATAGCTCGATCAGCCGAGGTATGATAATAGCTCGGTCAACTGATAATAGCTCGATCAGCCGAGGTATGATAATATCTCGGCCAACTGAGGTATGATAATAGCTCGGCCAACTGTTATACGAAAGCTGTTTGAGGGGGTCGCCTACTCATTGCTTCCTTTTGAATGTGACGGCTATGCGACAGGGTGCACGGGCTAGCCCTAGCCCGACGTCTTGGATTGTATGCACATTAATGCAATGATATTTTTACCCTTCATCACATGCTCCCCACTCCCTAGACTGAAGTGTAACTTAAGATTTAGGGAGTAGAGTCTAGAATAATCCTATCCAGAAGGATTTGAAAAGGCGCAATGTTGGCTCCGAAACTGACGGGCCGCCAATCCGCTATCATTATTCGATGTTGCTCGAGGAGGAAACTCTTTGGATTTTGCGAGCGGTGATTGGGGGAGCCTCACGTGGCAGGGTTTTCACATTTGTGGCACTCATTGCAGGAGCCTTAACGCTTAAGGCAACTTTTCGAAGCCCTGTCTAAAGGGGAGAAAGGAGGCTAGGGCTGCGTTTCTTCACAACGCCTTTTCGTCCTTGCCATCAAGGCCCTTCTCTTTTCTATTTTTTCTTCCCACAGATTTGCTTGTTTCGCTCCTTGGCTGGAAAACATGAAGGCCCAAGCGATATTGCCTCGGAGATCTCCTTGGAGGATCTGGAGAGGATCCACCGGCTTTACAGAGTCCCCGGAGACGTAGTTCTATATGTGCCGAAAGCCGACGATAGGGTTTCGACCGAGTTAAGTCTGGGAGCTTTCTTCTACGAGGAAAGTCTCAGGGCCAGCCTTCGATTTCCTTTTCACCCGTTGATACAGGAGGTGATGAGGTTCTACAACATTTGTTCGACAATGGTGGCGCCTAACAGCTGGCGTAATCTCATCGGGTTTATTTTGCTCTGTAGTCGTGTCGGGGTGACTGCGACCCTCTCCATATTCCGAGTTTGCCACAATCTGCTTTTCGGGAGGGGTTTCGAATGGTCGTATATTGGTCCCCGGAAGTCATTTAGGATGATCGCCGATAATCCATCCTCAATAAAGGAATGGAAGTCCAGATTTTTTATTGCTGATGGGAACATTGGCTCAGATTTTCCAATGGGATGGTCGAGCTATGTGAAGGATCCAGGGTGCACCCGGAGTTGAGCGAACAGGAGAAGAGGGATTTGGCGACCCTTCGCGGCGGTCAGGTGGTGTCGGCTAGCACCCTGTTATCAAAGGATGCCCTCTTCGCCGCCGAACTCAGCCCTATTCACTCACAAGGTGAGCGTACTTTTCTTCTTGGGTCATGACGGCCAGCATGCCCGGTTATTCCTGTTAGATTGACCCGTTTGATGTGTTTCCAGCTGAGAGGTCGGCGTTTTGGGCCAGATGAAGAAGGAACTGGGCAAGCGCCACAGGGGCTCTGGCTCTGAAGAGAGGCATAAATCTGAGAAGAGGCCTCGCCCTTTCGGGCCCTGCCGAAGGGATCGAAGAAGGATGGGTCCAGCCTCTCCTTTCCCATCCCAATAAGAGAGGAAGTGGGGATGCAAATCAGGGTTGAGGAATCCTCTCTGCTTGAGGGAAGCAGAATGGCAGAGGAAACGGCTGAGGGGAGTTCGAAGGGAGTTGTTGGGATTTCTCCTATCCCAATTTTAGTTGTATCAGATGATGCAGAGGACACGTCGCCGGTCGACCCGGCGGTCCCTTCGCAAGAGATACTTCAACATCGGCGGTGAAAAGTCCACCGCATGTGGAAGAGGCCCTGCTCAGGCGGAGGGGCCAAGAGAGGTAGTAGCGGCTGTCGAAGTTTTGATAAAGCTGCCTACTTAGAGGCCAGTGGAAGTTGTGGTGCCTTCTGCGGCTCCCGAGGACAATACAGGAGAGGTCGGAGTTCAAGCGAATCTGCTGGAGGTAGAGTGTTGATGGAAGAGGAAGAAGAAGAATCGCAGAGTGAGGGGGATATCCGAGCAGAGGCTCCTTCAGTTGAGTCCGAGGTATTCGAGGCCGAATAGATTAGAGTCTTGATAGAGGAGGTCGGGCGGACGATTCCTCAGTCCGGAGCTCCTCAGATCAGCTCTTTAGTTAGGGACTCTTCCGTCCACAGCTCGGAATTGGATGATATGCTTACGCTTTGATGAGGTCCGTTTTGCGCAAGGGGGAGGGTTCCTCCACGGACGAATCTGCGGTCGAGAATATCATCGACGTGGCCTTCCGCCATCTCGGGGCGCTAAAGGATGCTTTCTTCTCCGAAAATCAGTAATGTCACTCTCATGACGATGGCTTCAAATTACGCTGCTCAGATAAGCCACTATATTGGGATTGTGACTCATGGTTGGTCAGACTATAGCTTCTCACTTGTATTTTCTTTGCAGAATTCTTTGGTCACCAGGGCATTGATCTGGCGCCTAAATTTGGCCGTCGGGGCCTGTGCTCAGGCCAGGAAGGAGGCGGCCGAACTTCGGGCGAGGATGCTTCCTATCGATTCGCTTTCCAGGGCCTTGGCGCTTAATAAAAAGGACTTCGAAAGGGTGACTGAGTCTTTCCGTCTTGTAGCCGAGAGGGCCTCTCGGCTAGAAACTCAGGTCAAAGAGTTCTAGGGCTTTCGCGAGCAATCGAATAAAGCTTGCCGGGAGTTATCCCAGATTAAAGCAGAGCATGACAATAAGGTTAAGGCCATGCAACAGTATTTTGAAAAGAGATGGGACAGCTGAAGGCCAGTCATGCTGAAGATAAAAACAATTGGAGCAGGAGGCTTGAGGAGGAGGAGGACAAGTGTTGGTAGCAGCGAGACCAGCTCACCGGTTTGAATAAAGAATTCACCGAAATGGAGAATCGACTGAAATGGTTGAATAAGCGGGAAATTGGGGACAAGCAGTTCCCGGATTGATAACCTCAAAGAGGGCCTTCGCCAAAATCAATCGGCTAAGTCGAAGGCCTTGGAGAGGGTACAAGAACTGAGCGGTGAACTGGCTCGGTGAGAGGAAGAGGTATGGTATATGGTGTCTCTCTTTTCGTTTGCTTTTAGTGCTTTTATTTCGTCCGTGGGTTTGAGCATTCCGATATTTTGTAGATGGGCGAAATTGAGTCAAAAGCGCGGGAGCAAACTGATGCCTTGGGGGTGGAGCTATCCGCGAGTCGCCAAATGAATCTCGAGCTTCAAGATCGATTAGCTGAAGCCAATGGCTGAATTGCTTCAGCCGTGGAGGAATATAAAGGTTCCGCCCAGTTTTCAGAAGAACGTAGAGAAGCTGCGCTGACACATTTCGATTCTGCGAAGAGGAGATTCGAGCAAAGATCTCTCAGGCACATCCCGAGTGGGATTTATCCTTTTTGGATGTCAAAACTTTTGGGGCCTGTACCCGGGGGCTGAAGAAGCTGAGTATGAAGATATTTCAGACATCGATCTTGACGCTATTCTGGGTTCTGATGAGACCGCGGCTCCCGAAGGACATTTTCAGCTTGCCGAGGAAACAACGGTATTTGAAGTGGGCGAAACAAGTCAAGCTCCCCAGAATGTTACCGAGGAGACTGCCGGGATCGTTCCAACCCCGGATTCTTAAGGGTAACTTGTGTATTTTTCGCTTTTCAGATTTGTAACCTGGTTGAAATTTTCGATGGATGGATCTTTCGTCTCCACTTGTTTGCCCTTTTTGGCTAATCTTTTATCTCAAGTTTTCTTTCGACTGTGAACAAATTATAACTCATTCGCGCTTTTAGGTTGGTCTGGTTCGGACTTGAATAAACGTCTCGGTCGAGGCCGAGGTATAAGGATAGTTTGGTTTGTCCGAAGTGAAAAATTGGCACGCTCGCCGAGGCATAAAATGGTCCGGTGCTGGCGACGAACATAGTTTCGGTCCCGCTCGGAGCGGGTAAGGGAATTTGTCCCGCCGAAGCATAGGATAGCTCGACTTGAAATGGCCAAGAATTGCAGAGGTATTTTGGTTAGGGCCGAGGTTAGATAGTTTGGCCTATCCGAAGCAAAGAAGTGGGCGTGCTTCCGGTCGAGGCTTCCCAGTCCGAAGCGCAGGTTCGGGCGTAGGGAATACAGCTCCAGGTGACATGATCTGAACGGAGGGGGTTTGGTCCCGAGAAAGGGGGTGCATCCCGAGCACTGTAAAATTATTAATGATCCTCTTCGACGAGGGAGCGGAACTCTTTGTTTCCCGCGAGCGCCCACTGTGGCAGTGACATGTGGCGTTTACGCGGTAGTAGTGTTGGAATTGATGGCCCGGGCGATCGGGATACTCGCTAGGAGCAGTTTAAAAATGGGTGGGGGAATGCCATCGTTAATAATCTTTTCAGCTGATCCCCCAAAATTTTTTGGATATTGAGATGGCTTCGGAGGCAAGGGGCGATCGACTGAACGCCAAGCAACGGCGTTAATGGCAGTGGGGGTCCTATAGGAGCCGCACCAACAGTCGACAGTCGACGGAGAGGTCTTGGCGTCACTGTTCGCAGATCATGAGTGACTCCAGAGGGCGGCCGAGCAATACCTGGCTGTTTCTACGAGAGAGAACGAGCTCCTTCTTCGGGCCAATAGCCGGCTGGAGGGGCAAGTAACATCCCTCCAGCGACAGATTGCCGAGTTAGCTTTGTGGCGTGGAGAGAGCTCAGCGCCCGGCGAAAATGACAAGCCCTAGTGAGGGCTCATGTATCTTTTTCTTCCCTCTTGTTGCCCTTTTTATGATGAATGAAAAGAAGAATTTTCGCAACTTTTGTGTTCGCTGCTATCTTCAAGATGTTTATTCTCATCACTCGATCTTGGCCGAAGCTTCCAATATTAAGAGACGCACTTCGGCTTTGGCGAAGCTTTTATCCGTAAGGAATGCACTCCGGCTCTAGCCGAGGTTTGCGCAACTCGGCTTTGGCCGGGGCTTATACACTTCGGCACGGCCAGGGCTTGTAAGTTGCCCGAATCCGGCCGAAGCTTCTTCATCCCTCGGTCCGGCCGAAGTTTCCAGCTGGAAGGTCGGCTCGGACCGAGGCATAAGATAATGTTCAGTTGTACTGAATCGAAAGGAGATACCTTGGTTTATTTCGAAGTATGGAGGCGATCTTGGCTTTGAGTTGAAGCACAAGGCGATGTCTCGGTTTATGCCAAGACATAACGGTTGGTTGGGCCGGAGCAGGGATATCGATGTGCCTTTATTGAGGAGTACTTGACTTCTGCGCCTTTTTTTTTGTTACTCTGCCAGTGCCTTATCTTTTCCAAGGCGAGTTGGCCTTCTTTTTGCCGAGATGGATAAATGGCTTCGTAACCTGTAGAAGGATGCCTTGCCTGAGTCATTTATTCCGTCGGTCTTTTCCAACGCAGGTCCTTTAATGTACGATGCAAGCACTCGTCGCCATTGGAGGGTGTCGTTTTCATCGGGCAATTTTCAGGCCTGCCCGTATCTCAAAGACTGGCGGACGATTTCCTGCATTTAAGGCTCCTGATTCGAGATCAAAAGAAAATCTTTTGGCATGCGTCATAGCTTGGGCAACGCGCTCGGCGCGCATCGAAGAGCGTTCTTTTCATCCTGGGATGCCACATGGTAGTGTGGCCAGGGCATTTTGAATCTCGGGGGTTTCTACTTTAATAGCTGCTCCCGGTCCGTTTACCTATAAAATAGGAGGGGGGGCCGTGTTAGGCTATCTCCCAAGACTTTCTTCCCTGTAAGTTGTGAAAGTTTTCATGATGTCAGTGTCCCTGAGATTGAGAGTGGAGGGACTGAGTTTTCCTTTTGCAAGTCGTTTTTCCCGGACAGCTGGGGTGATGAAGAAGCTGCTGAAGAGCAGACCGTCCTCAAGAGAGGAATTTTGGAGATCATATGGAGAACGCACGGGAGGTCCGCAGAGATCATATGGGGGGCGCACGTATGCGCTCCCTGTGTGTCCTTTGTCACTTGCCATAAGGACCGTCGGAAATGCAAAGCATGCATATCCCCATGGTAAGGACGGACTTTTCCTTCTCCCTCTGGCCGGATTCTCAGTTCATCCCCGTGGGGAATCTTTTGCCATGTGAAAAGGGAGTTGAGAGCAGTGTGGGTCTGCTGGTTCTATGCTTTTTACGTTCGCGCAGCCAGCACCAGCATTCCACCCAGGGAGAATGTCTCCCCAGCATCGGCATCCACAGGTCTTCCTTCTGCTTTTGGATCTCTTAGTTCATCCAGAGGACCCGTGGAGGCCGGCTTCGCTATTTGGCCTTAACCATTGGTTCAGGGCGAGCTGACTGGTTTGTCTGATTTCTCGGGTCAGATGCCGAAACATCATTATTAACTGAAGCTGACTGAAGCAGTCCGGCCGAGCTATTTGCTTGTCTTTATTTCCTGTGCCATGATGCACTTGTAACGCCTCTTAGGAGGTTGTAACTCTTTTTCATTGATGAAGAAATAAAGAAAGTTTTATTCTTTCTTCTTTTAGCACATGCTTCTTTTTCGACGTGATTGTGTTTGAAAGTTACTACTCCCATATCATGCTTTTTGTGTCATAGCATGTTTCGGTAAGCATGATCTCGTTTGCAGAACGAAGCAGATGTCTTTACTGTTGAGTAGAAGAAGGTTGCTTACTTCTGCCGAAGTATCATAGGGCGCCCGAGCGACGCTGAGGTATTTGGGAGATTGCCTAATCAGGCCAAAGTTTCAGGGTTGTGTTCCTTGGTTCGACTGAGACTTCGAATAAAATGGCATTCGATATAGATGGGGCATCAGGGAATATATCGCTCGGCTTAGCCGAGGTATCCGATAATATATCGCTCGGTTTGGCCGAGGCTTCATAAGGAACATATTTTACTTGGCCCCGTTAAGGTATGGAGATCGCTCGGCATTGCCGAGGACTTTTGATATTTTACTTGGCCCTGCCAAGGTATGGAGATATCACTCGGTTTGGCCGAGGATTCAGATAATTCGGAGATAAATCACTCGGTTTGGCCAATGATTTTGTTAAGAGACGCACTTCGGCTCTAGCCGGGCTTCTGCGCCGTTTGATCCGGTCGGGGCTTGTAAGCTGCCAGAATCCGGCCGAAGTTTCTTCACCATTTGGTCTGCCTGGGGCTTGTAAGCTGCCCGAATCCGGTCGAAGTTTCTTCACCATTTGGTCCGGCCGGGGCTTATAAGCTGCCCGAATTCGGCCGAAGTTTCTTCTCCATTTGGTCCGGCCGGGGCTTGTAAGCTGCCCGAATCTGGACGAAGTTTCTTCACCATTTGGTTCGGCCGGGGCTTGTAAGCTGCCCGAATCCGGCCGAAGTTTCTTCACCATTTGGTCCGGTCTGGGCTTGTAAGCTGCCGAATCCGGACGAAGTTTTGGAGATCACTTGGCCCGCAGCCGTACTGGGGTGCTCGACCATACCGAGTCTTTGTTGAATAGGACTCGGCCCAGCCAAGGTGCGGAGATATCCCTACTCAAGGAGATAGCTCGGTCATGCCGAGAATGGGCAAGTAACATTCATTTTTCATTATAACTTTTCAGAAAAAATGATTGCAGCAATCAAGCCGTGAATAATGGAAACAAGATGCTAATGCTGTAAATAGGGCGAGTCTATAGAAAGCGTACCCTACTGGTGGTATATACGGAGATTGTCCGAATTTTACGTCCAGGGAATAGATTTTTCGTTCAGATCCTGGAGCTTGTAGGTGCCAGGTCCGATGACTTCCGCCACTTGATAGGGGCCTTCCCAGTTCGGAGACAACTTTCCTTGTTCTAGTGGTTTGGAGACGGATGCTTTTCGGAGGACAAGATCGCCGGGTGAGAAGGATTTCCTTTGACTCTAGAGGCGTGATAGCGAGCCACTCTTTGCTGATATGCAGCTACCCTGATTCGAGCTTTCTCTTGATTTCTTTCACCAGGTCAAGATTGGTGCGGAGCTGCTTGTCGTTAGCCTCCTTCGAGTAGTTCTCCACCCGCGGAGAAGGAAGTCTTATTTCCACGGGGATGACGACTTCCGTGCCAAAGGCCATTCGGAATGGGGTCTTGCCAATGGGGATTCTCTGGGTGGTGCGGTAGGCCCATAGGACATGGTGAAGTTCGTTCGCTCATCTGTCCTGGGCTCTGGTAAGCCGAGCCTTGATCCCTTGAAGCAGGGTCCGGTTAGTTACTTCGGCTTCTTCGTTGGCTTGCGGATGCCCTACCGATGTAAGGCGGTGGCAGATCCCATACTCTTCGCAGAAACCTTGGAACTTTGGGTTATCAAATTGCTTGTCATTGTCGGTGATGATGGTATGCGGGAGGCCAAAGCGACAAATAATGGATCTTCATACGAAGTTTCTGGCTCGAG
Source organism: Calamus simplicifolius (assembly GCA_900491605.1). Lineage (NCBI taxonomy): Eukaryota > Viridiplantae > Streptophyta > Magnoliopsida > Arecales > Arecaceae > Calamus > Calamus simplicifolius. Next base: position 140,292 of record UESW01004089.1, read on the forward strand.
CTTCGGTTATTGGGCAATTGCCTCAGCCTCTACCCACTTGGTGAAATAGTCGATGGCGACAAATAAAAACTTTCTCTGTCCAGTGGCGAGGGGAAAAGGGCTAAGGATGTCCATACACCACTTAGCAAAGGGCCATGCGAAGGAAATAGGGACCAAACTGGCGGAGGGGAGCCTCTGGATATCAGAATGTCTCTGATAGTGGGTGGCTTGCAATTTTAGCTTTCTTGCTTCCTTTCGGTCGGATGAGAGCGACCCTTCTTTAAGATACTTTAATATGGGGTTGAACCAGGATGGTTCGACTTCAACTTGCATCACTCGGTCCGCCTCCGCGATGCTAGGCTTTTCCAGAATCTCCAGGGGAAACTTCGCTTGGAATCCATCGATTCTGCAGTTGCTAGCCGAGATAATAAATCGGCGCGCGCATTCTCGGATCTTGGAATTTGAATGATTTCAAATTCAGAGAAGTGGAAAAGTAAGTCCCGCACCTCTTGGAGATACCGGATCATGTTCGGCTCCCGGGCCTCGAACTCGCTCCGCACGTGACCGACTACTAATTGAGAGTCGGTGAAGGCATTCAATTTCTTCACTTTAAGGTTACGGGCGATTCGAAGTCCAGCAAGCAGAGCTTCATATTCGGCTTCATTATTGGAGGCTGGGAAGGAGAAGCGAACGCCGTACTCGAAGGTTGCCCCCTCTGGGCTGGTGAGGATTAAGCCAGCGTTGGAGCCATTGGCATTAGACGATCCGTCAACGTGGAGCAGCCATAGGGCGTATGATCTCGGGTGCTCAGAGAAGTCCGGAGTGGAGCCATCCTTCGGGATGGTACATTCAAGGAGGAAATCAGCTTGAACCTGGGCTTTGATGGTCGGGCGAGGTTGGCATGGGAGGGAATCACTTCCTCCATGATCTCCTTGGAAAAGGAAATGCCCTGCTCCGCCTTATGCTGAAGCGGATGGACCTGCTTGGCGGCATCCAACACCTGACGCATCTCCCAGAGTTGTCGGTGGATCTCCTCCTCAGGCATAGCAAGAGGAGCTAGGCGAGGAGATACTGAGACGGTGTCGAGTCGTGACGAGAGAACATCGGAGAGAGGGATCGGGCCCATCGAGATTGGGAAGATCCTTGCCGCATACCCCTTTGGGGACCGGCTCATCTCCCTTAGGGCGACGAGGGTGGTCTGCAACCCATGCGGGCCGGAAGAAGAGATCGCTGGATGAACAGGGGCCGCGTTCTCCTCAGGAAGGTGCGGAGTAGGTGCAGCTGGACGGGAGCTTCAAAGCGCCCCTGGATCAGATGGGCCAGAGCCTGGACTTGCTGGACCAGTGAGGCAAACTGGTCCTGGGTCACTGGGGCCGCTGGTGGCGATGGAGTCTCAACTGGTGGTGGCGGCGACGCTACACTGTTCACCGGATCAGGTCTTTGGGAGGTGACCTGGTTTCGGGTTTCAGAAGTAGCCTTTCTTCGATTGGCCATGAGAGAGGTTTTTTAAAGATCGAGACCCTTATCTCCTGGATCACAAGTTTATGGGACTTGAGGGCCCTTCCTCTAGCGCCATTTTGTTGCTGCTGAAATATGTCCTCCGATTCGGGTGCGATCGAGCTTTAGCGTGGGCTCCCTCCTGAGCGGATTTGCAAAATAGTCCTCACGCGAGAGACGTTGGGGGTGGCCCTCTGCGGAAGACCCTTTGACGCTCAAGTCAGCGGAGATCAGCAACGAACAAATATGAGGAAAAGGCTTTCGTTGAAGAGTCTCTTCAGGATGGCCTTTCGGGAGCTCTGAGCAGAGCGTTAATGGCGGAAAGGGGTGAGCAGAGGTAGATGGAGAGTGGGCGAGTAAGCAAGTGCGCATACCTGAGAAGTCAGAAGACGGTCGTATTTATAGAGGATTACCTGATTCCTTGGAGTCGTCGTGGGTCCGAAAGTCGTTAGGATTCGAATCCAGTTTGTTATGAGGTCAGTAAGATTCGTATCTTGTTGGTTAGAGGATCGACGGCTGGGAGAGCTGGTTGATGTTTTGAGATTCGGCGATTGTGTAAGCTCTAGGGCTCTAGGCCACTCTCGGGTGTGATTTTTGTTTGCAATCTTACGAATTTAAACTCTCCCGCGCTGGATTCCGCAGAGGTGCTTGAGTGCTCGGGTCGGGCCGAAGTATAGAAGAGGGTTGAATCGGCCAAAGTATGGTGAGACTCAATTTACCGAGGTATGGGATAGCTTGGCGTATGGGGGTATGATAATAGCTCGATCAGCCGAGGTATGATAATAGCTCGGTCAGCAGAGGTATGATAATAGCTCGGCCAACTGTTACACGAAAGCTGTTTGGAGGGGATAGCCTACTCATTGCTGCCTTTCGGATGTGATGGCTATGCAACAGGGTGCACGGGCTAGCCCTAGCCCGACGTCTTGGATTGTATGCACATTAATGCAATGATATTTTTACCCCTCATCACCGTGGCAAAAAAATGTTTCCGATGACATGTAGCTGCACAGCTGGTGACTGCAATCTGATTGCAATTAATGATGTTAGACTAATTCACTGTAATATGATTGCGATTGTCTTTCAGTAAAATGTACTCAAAAGAACTAATAAACATCCTTCTGATAAAAAAAAATCCATTACGGCAGGTCAAACATATGATCAAGCAGCTCTTGTAGATCTCAAAGAGTGACTATAGTCTGTTGAAATTATTCTATAGTTCATGATGAACATTATGAAAACCAGTGAATGATCAATGGAGCGCTATTTTTGCCTTCATTATATCTGTGTTTTAAGACCCTCTTAGATTTTATTTGCTGTATATCAATCAACAGATGCCTATGTTGTTTAATTTGTTGCCAGTTTGCCAGCCTAACGTATGATCCTTGATTGCAGGTTTTTTACTTTGTGGACTGGGTGAAATACATGTTAAATGATCCTAAACTATTTCATTCCTTCTTGAGAATTACTCTGACATGTGCAATAAGCGTTGGTGCTCTTGCTCTTGGAGTTGGCATGGCAACTGGTTATATCTCTCCCTGGACTGGACGCTTTTACTCCCTGCTTGATCCAACATATGCGAAGGATCATATACCCATCATTGCATCTGTTTCTGAGCATCAACCAACAGCATGGTCATCATTCATGTTTGACTTCCACATCCTTCTGTTTCTTTTTCCAGCAGGCCTCTATTTCTGTTTTAAGCGATTGTCTGATGCCACAATATTCGTAGTTATGTATGGCCTGACAAGCATGTACTTTGCTGGTGTGATGGTTCGGTTAATCCTTGTAGCTGCACCTGCTGTATGCCTTATCAGTGCTATTGCAATCTCTGCTACCCTAAAGAATCTGACAACTTTGATACGGACAAAGAGCAAGGCTTTGCAGACAGCTTCCAGCAAAGTGACATCTAGCTTGAAGGCATCAGCTAAGGTAAGTACATGCAAGCACATATTGTAGATTCTAACCTTTTCTTGTTTGACTGTCATTATAATCTTTTGATTAGTTCTGGTTTCTTATTTGGGTTCTTAATTATGGATATGAGAACTTGCTAGAGTTGTGAGGTTCTTCAATGTTTTCTTTTCCTTTAGTTCATCTTCTTTCAAAGGCTTCAACATTTAGTTTTTAGAATTTAACTAATTTATGTGAAATGGTCAAGAAAATGGTGAAGCGATAGGTGGAGTATGTTTTCTGATGAAATGTTTGATAGATGAAGATATTTCTAATATATTGAAGTGGTTGAAAGAAAGGCTTGTGGAATGTTGATGGATTTCTCACATTGAAGTGGATTTTAAGTGCACATATTCATGCATACGTGCATACATGCACATATGTCAAATGTTAAGACCATGAATGGTTGTTATGTGAATCAAAGATTAGGAAATAGTACTTGAATTATAAATTAGTGCTTATCTGGAAGTTTAGTCATCGCAACAGATATGGATGCATTGAAATCATATGGTCTTTGTCATTTGAGATTGGAGAAGACCTCAACAAGGAGCAAAACAGATATTCTTCGATGGTTCAAGATAGAGGGGCAGATCTATGGACAAACAGAGTATGCTTGTGTGGATAATTATGGAGACATTTTTGATACACGCACATATACATGCACCGGCGTATGTTTTTGTATGAAATATTAGTATGTATGTATAGACATGTAGTGACATATAGAACAGTGAGTGCGCTTCCAAATACTTGTGGCAGGTATGTATTATTGGAGGAACCATTCAGATGTACAATTGCGTGGTCTCAAATTTTTTGCTTCTGGTTTATTTTACAAAAATATTTTTACTACTACATGTGAGCAGGCACATTTACATCAGCAACCTCTTATCATCAGCCAAATTATTTTCAAGCTATAGTTTAGAAGTACATCAGCGTCTACCAAGTTTATATATTTGAGGCATGATTGGACTTGTAAATATGAGCTTGACATATTCAAAGATGAGGTAGGTTACTGAATTTTGGAATATGATAGCAACTACAGAATTACATGCTTGAAAATAATTTTTCCTCATTGAAATTAATTTATGAATCAAGTTTGAGTTTCGATACTTGGTGGATCATTATTGTAGAATATCCAGGCCTTCCTGCTTAACTCGTTGCATATTTGTGAGAGACCAAATCTATAATTGTATGATGATAGATCACTATCTTCTTGAAGTGCCATTTGAAAGTTCATCGTTTAGATGTGGTGGCAAGCGTCTTCATGTTTAAAGTTCATTGTTTAGATGTGGTGTGACACCACCATATTTGACTCAAACTTTTTTGTGGCTAAAGAAAATGATTGTGTCTAATGATGATAACCCTGTTTCTTGAACTGGCAGGCGTCACTTGATCAAGCTTTGCCTTTCCAGCGAGATTGTGCTATTGCTTTGCTTATTGGTGCATTTTATTTGCTCAGTAGATATGCTATCCACTGCACGTGGGTCACATCTGAGGCATATTCTTCACCCTCTATTGTCTTAGCTGCAAGGAGTGCTCATGGTGGCAGAGTTATTTTTGATGATTACCGTGAGGCTTACTTTTGGCTTCGTCAAAATACTCCTCCAGATGCGAAGGTGATGTCATGGTGGGACTATGGATACCAGATTACAGCCATGGGAAATAGAACTGTGATTGTAGACAATAATACTTGGAACAATACACATATTGCTACTGTTGGGCGTGCAATGTCATCATATGAGGATGAAGCATATGAGATAATGCAATCACTGGATGTGGATTATGTGCTTGTTGTATTTGGTGGTGTTACTGGCTATTCTTCTGATGATATTAACAAGTATGGGTTTGACTTACATCGTACATCTGCATATATTCTCCTAGTTGTTTAGCAAAGCCTGTGTTTAAATATGCATTGATGTACTGCTTATTCAGTAATCACTTTGTTTTGTTTACAAGTTGATCACGTTAATTTGTCTGATGATTTTTGTTTTGTTGTGACAGATTTCTGTGGATGGTGCGGATTGGTGGTGGAGTTTTTCCTGTGATAAAAGAGCCAGATTATCTTGTGAATGGCGAGTATCGTGTTGATAAGGGGGCAGCACCAAAAATGTTGAACTGTCTAATGTAAGCTTTTCACACAGATTTGTTCAATTACAATGATGAAATGTGAAATAACTTTGTGGTGCCTTATCAGTTTCTTCCTCATGCTGCTTTGAGTTGTGGTTTGTAGGATAATAAAAAGTTGCCCATTTAAATAAAGAAGAATCATGATTAATCACATCTAGTTACTGGTGTGAAAGTGGAAAAGTAAAACAAGTTTTTGAGTAAACAAAATTGGCCGTGCAAAATGCTTTTGAGAATTAAACACGGTACTTGGGGACTTTATAGATTTTAGGACCTGATAATTTCTTTATGTATTTCGATCATGTCAATTTTGACTTTGTATTTTTGGTAGCTGTATGATCAAGAATCAACCTTATGGTCCTTCGACATTTGAAATGTGATGCACCAGCAATCTTTTAGTCTGGTACATTTCATCTCATGTCTTCTGGTTTTAATTTTCATTATACAGCATTTACAGTGTCTTTAAGAGCCCTCTATCAAATCATTTATCTTAGGGGGTCAAAAGGAGTCCTTGAAGTGCATATATGCAACCTGGAGAAGAGTTATATCCAGACATTTTCCACCATTGATATTGTGATATAATTAGTTTTGTTCTTGTAAATTTCTCATCCTTTTCTCTTCTATTCTTGTGCTTTATATTTCCCAATTAATTTTTTCTTAGCTTGCCTATATATGCTTCTACCTTTACATTTCTTCTCATGTACCTAATTAACTTCATTTGGTGAGTTCAAGCATCACAACGATAGATAGAATGGGGAATTTGGGATAACTGTGACCCTTTCGAGGGGATCATGCCTTTAGATGACCACTTCGAGGGGGTCAGATCTTCTAATAACCACTTCGAGGGGGGGTTGAGCCTCCAAACAAATGGAAACAATAATACTATTTCATCATGACAAGCTAGAAGGGTTGTTATATATTTATAGGGTTGAAATCCTAATTATTCAAAGAAAGCTAAATATAATTATATAATGAAACTTTCTAATGAATTAATGTATAATTGAAGAAATAAATTATTGTCTACGATCAGGAGTTTTCTTTAATAATTAGATTCTTCAAATTAAGGAGAAATCTTATAGATTTGAAAAGATCGATATGGATAGGTGGGACAAGACTATCTTCTATCAGATCAGAGTAGGTCTTAGTGGTACATCTCTCATAAACTGCATTCATTCTGGAACTTTTTAATGAACTGGATACAATTTCGTCATTCCTTTAACAAGCATATGCTCGATCCCTTTCCATTTAAACCAAGAGAAATTTAATTGGTACATGAAATTAGCAGAGATGTTCAACTTATATTAATTCATAAATGTTAGATAAATCATACATGATAGAGGGATTTCTAGGATGGATAGCGAAGGCCTATTGCAGTCTCTGTTTATACCACTGTCCTTAGGCATGTATGTTGCACTTCTGTAGTTTTGTGGATGCATCATGAATAATCTCAGACTATTAGATTTGTTAGTGGATAAGTTCTTTCAATCACACAAGGCGTTGTGGGGAATTGGAAAATAGAGGAAAAATAATTCTTTTAGTCATTACACTGAGAGTATTAAAAGTGAGAATTAAGATATTTATTATGTTTATATTTGATATCTTGTCTTTTCCTGAAACAAATTTTCTGGTGATGTCATAGGTACAAGCTTTGTTATTATCGGTTTGGAGAGCTGACAACAGAGTATGGGAAACCCACTGGGTAAGTAACTTGCATTCCACCTTCATGCCTTTGATCATACCCATGCACTTTAATTCTGTAGCCTGCTCATTTACTCTTCTCAGGGAGGAACTTCATCCTTAAATTTACAGTTTTGTGCATTACAATGTTGTCGGTTACTCTTGCAAAATCATGATATGATTCTATTTACCCAAATGGGTTTTCAAACTACGAAAATGAATTGTTCACTTCTTCTCAAGTGTAACGTTGTTGTATTGTTATATGTTTTCTGTTTAAATTGTGTAAAAAGATAATAAAACTTTTGAAATGCTTATCCCTTACATGCAATTTTATTTTATTGCATCTTTCATAAAATTTAGCTAAGTATGCTTGTGCTCAAAACTTACTATTTCAAATTTTGAAGATGGGTTGACCAAGAATTTGGCATCGATTTGGAGGGTCAAACTCAGGACTTTAGGCCAGCAGCAAGTACTAGATTGTGATGATTCATGGATCTTTGAAGGCATCTGCACAGATGAGATAAATCTTATGCCACTAGGTTTGAGTTTTGATGACTAATTATATAGTACATGCACTTAATATCACAAATCTAGGCTATTACATGTGTCTGTTTAGCTTAATCTATATCGTTATATCACTACAAAATAATCTGATTAGAATCTAGGCAGGTGCCTTAATGTTAAGCTACTCCTATAAATTCATGCAATTTAATAGGCCCTTGACTCATGGTATATTCTGCTCAATGCACTTCTGACGTCCCGTTATATAGGAATAATTAAAATTAATAAAATAACTGATGTCTCAGTAGGAGAAAGCCTCCATGTGTTCCTATCAAGCTGACACATTAGATATTCTGTTAATTTTAATTGATCATACGTAATGGGATGTTAGAATGCAACATTCCTAGAACATGAGGGACTAAACTGTAACAATTAAAAGTTTGGGGACCAAAATGAATTTAAGTGAAAATTTGAGGATGAAAAATATATTTTAGCCTTTCTTTTATTTAATGGCTTAAAAAGGGTGGTCTTGCCTCATGATTCTTGTATTTGAATTTACTTTATGTGAAAATTTAGTCAGAATTTAATCATAATTGAAATATGAAAGTAATGATCACGGTGTCTGGCTTGGTATTTTTTAATATAAGGTTTTTTGGTGTAATTTAAGTCAGTTCATATAGTCAAATGGACATGAATATTTAGTGAAATTCGTAAAAGGCCCAGGATCCTTCAATACCAAGTTTGTTCTGTCATATTGAGCTGTAATTGTGCATCTTCATTTAGCTCACATTGTCCAATTGCACAGGAATCTTGAATCTTTCTTTGTTTTGTACCTCCCTGTGAATAATTTTTTGCACTGTTTGAGTGATGGTGATAGATTACCCGATGTCAATGTTTGACGTTTTAGTCTGTTTGCAAATTTCCATAGAATGCTACAAAGATGTGGTTCATAATTATAGAAGGATTTGGTTTGGGATCTGAAATGCAACTAGGAAAAATTGTCGTGATCCATTTCCCAATCGCTTCAATCAGAGAATCTTCTTTCTTCTTGTTTGCTAAAGTTTCTTTCAAACTTTGCAGTATTCAGTCATTTGTTCGCATAGCGCAATTGATTGTTCTCACCATTGCCTGTTCGGTACTACATTAACATTGTTTTTTGTTGGAGTAGGCGCATACGTGAGATGCTAATATCTGAAGTGTAAACTTAATTCATTATTTTAATCATGATTTCGGGCTTTAATTTTTACTAATTTTTGGCAGGTATGATCGCGCGAGAGGAGTGGAAATTGGGAATAAAGATATCAAGCTTGAGTATTTGGAAGAAGCATTCACAACATCTAACTGGATTATTCGGATATACAAAGTCAAACCACCAAATAATAGGTGGTGAACTCTCCCACTGTCTTCTTCCCTTAAGAGGAACTGTGGATTTGAATGACTGAGTGCTCAATCTGTGGAACGATGCACGTTCTTTCTTACATACCATGGAGATTAAACCCATGTAAAATATAACGTAGATTTTCTTTGGAGATTTGTTATATCAGGGTTGAGAGGATAACAAAATTGCGTGGTAATTCAATATGCAGAGGCTGGATACCTTCGGTTTGAGTTCTAGGATCTTTTTTATTTATGTTTTTAGATGCAAGGCAAATTTTTACAGAACTAATAAAACTTTTTAGAATTTTTTAGCCATGTTTGCATTAATCTGGATGCAAGACAATGGGAGTTGACAGTTGCTCGTTCTAAAGCATGATTTTGCCGCTTCCACTCCGTAAATTCCATTGATGTCCATGCTATTTTAGAACATATGGCTTTGTACGCTTGATAAAGAAGGTGGTTCTCATGACATTATTTTTGTTGCCTCCGGAGTAGTCCTACGGTGATATTGCCTGGCATATTCATGGGATCATAAGCAGGGATGCAAAACGGTTAATGGGCTCTTGCTGCATTTAGAAGGCAAGGTCTGCATGTGAGGAAGTATGGGAATTGAACTTGCTAGGATGGTATTCGCTATACCAACACTTTCTTGCAGTGCAGTCGATTTCCCAAGCAGTGAACTCCTTTTGTGCTTGTGTTTCTGTTCTTTTGGGGGTTTCGAGCTCTAGGTGGTACCTTCTGAAGGTGTGGGTTGGAGTATATCATGCAACCGTTCAGAACATAGCCTAAATCACTCAGCAAACGAGAAGACTATCCTTTGCCGACATCTAAGATATATGCCAAATGGAACCAATGAAACCTTGAAACCTGTTGCCCAGTGAACCTTGGAATCAAACTCATTTGGGGACTGAGATGGAGCTTTTAGACCCCTTGCTTTCTCTGTTGAGCTTGAATGTTCGTCCACTGGATATTTATCATGGACGAACTGTTCAGAACGTGGAATCCTAGCGTTCAAACCAGTGATTTAGTCTAGTCTAGGAGTCGGATTTCATCATTGCGATGTCTATAAAATTTAATTGTAACTCAGAAAATGCATGCTGAAGGTATACTGGCACTAATAAAATTAATGAAAAGAGGGGAAAATAGCTGCATCAAATACTACTTTTTAAATCACCAAATCGAAGGTGCCCTTCCGTGAATTATGAATAAATTCAGACATATGTATTTGTATATGCTTTTCTTTGATATCCATTAACATAGATATAGGTACCAGTCAGATACTAAAATTTGTATCCTTACCCAAATAGGTTTTGTTATGAAAATGGCTTTGGTCATCTATCATCCAATCCATTTTCGCCCCTTCTCTTTGCTCTTTGTTTATCAGGGTTAATATAGATGGCTTATCAGGCCGCCTTCTTCCATGACCTACCGTTCAGACATCATATATATCCATCAGAGCTTCTGTGTATGTGAACTGTTCTCCCACTATCCTCTAAAGAATTCCTTGTTTTTCACAGCTTCAAATATGCCCACAATTATCATCCCAATGACAAACCATGTAACACCTGCCAATAGAACTTGCAGCATGGAGCTGTTGACAATTTTCAGGGCTACAGTACCACCTACGTGTTCCTTAAGGCCACCTCCTGACATATCTCCACCTCTAAATCCTACTACTGATGCTGAGATCACTGCCATAATCACAGGGGCCTTTAAATCCAGCGGACTTCCCTTTCCCTTATCAATGGCTGTTGCTTTTGTTGTCTTCTTTTCATCCTTCAGCAGAGCACCTGGTGGAGACTCTGACTTTAGATGCTGGAACCGGTTGATGAACGAGTTGATGGTGATGGAAGGATAAGATTCGGGGTCCAATACTCTTCACTGCGTTCATAACTCATTGAACTCTGCCTACCAGCACCTGCAGTTGCTGCCTCCTTGCGTTGGGCAGCAGCCATTCGGAGCCTTTCAGTGTTGGGTGGTGTTGTTCTTCTGGTAGAAACTGCCAGACTAAGGCTGGTTTCTGTCCCAGTAGTGTGAGACTGCTGGTACCACCAATTTATGATTGATCTTATGCCTTGAAGAGCTGAAATTCTGGATTCTCTTTGGAGGTCTGACATCTGAGTTGCAGAAGTGTATTTTGATCAGGCTCGCACCTATAAAAAGTTTCGATGCTATGCTATGTAGAACTAGAAAATCAAGTACTTAAGTTAAATTGCCGACCTGCATGGCCAAGTAAGACTATATGAAGTTTTAAGTCTCCAAAACAGTAATTATCACTAGTTATTTGAAGAGCAATGGAAAACTCAGAGGTATACTTGTAAAAAATTATGGTGATTATTGAATTATTAATTGAATTTATAAGTGAGTTTTTGCAGACAATATACATATGTAATAGTTATTGCTGTTTGAAGATGGATTGCAGAACTGAGAACGCAACCAACTGAAACTTCGCAGAAAATTAGCTGGGAGCTATGTTAGCAGTGTACTCATAACATAAAGCTCAATGAAAAAAACAATGAAGAAAGGAAAATATATAAAAAATGAGGAAGAAAATGCGACAGCGTATAAAGACTGAAAAATGTAACTAAACTTACAAGGGGCCTTACTCTCAAAAACAATTGAATAAGATATCAATATTTATAACATGCCACTAAAGAGAGAGATGATGTTTCTACTTTTTAGACCCCCTTTTCCTAGTTTTGAAGAGTTACATATATTTTAAGTACTGTGCAACCATAGAAAAAAAGCCTGCCCATTCACTAGAAGAGGTCTTGAGAACACGTCTTCTAGTATTTATATCCATGTGGATTTTATGAGGTTTGTTAAAAATCAAAAATATCTCGATCTTGAAAAATCTTAAATAATCTTAAACATATACAAAGACAGCCATATGTTTCTCATTTTTTGTGCGCATGCCATTTCTGAGAGCTTAAAGTATGAGTCAGCATATGGTAAATATTGTTATCAGCATCATTGATGTTTCATTACCTTGGACTCTTTCCTTGAAGCTTTGTCTTTCATCTCATAGAATTTACTTCGGAACTTGCTCACATCAGCAAAGATGTTGGACACCCGCAACCCCCCAGTATTACTAGCAGTCATCCGTACATGGCCTCGTGGCTGCTTAGACATTAGATACTCGAGTGCTGCAAGATTTGATCTTTCAACAATCCTAGGCTCAAGAACGATGCATCGTTATGAGAAGTTAAATTCTAATCATGTGTAAAATCTTAATTACTGATATTAAACATCATTATGCAACAGTATGCATTAGTTTCAGATATGAGATATTAGAATACCAATTTGGACGAAAATTATGGTTTCATTTGATTTTTAATAAAAACATAGATTATTTTAATTCGAGTAAACTGGAAAGAGCTCTTACGAGATGCAGTCCACAGGGCATGTCTGAATTGCATCAGCAATCTTCTCTTCAGGATCAGCCCATTGTCCAACAACTCGTGCACGGCCATAAACTGATTCAATGGCAAATGTTTTGCTTGCAAATAAAGCACATTTTAGGCAGCCAACACATCTAACTTCATCTACAAACACTGCACGTTGCTCATATTCAGAGCCAAACCATGTCGAATAGACTGGTTTGCCTGTGTACTCTCGAAGTTCTGAAACTTTTGCTTGCTCCTGCATAAATGATGGGCCATGTTGTTCAACAATGCAGCATTTGTTATTGGTCAATATGCAGTTGAAAAATGCACTTCCTTCCTGGTGTTTAGAAATAGGAGGAGCCATCTAACTGGTTTTTTGGTACAGAAATCTAGTTAGCTTACTATTTTGCAAACCTATATATTTCACAAACATGCCATGCTTTTTAAAAAAATCACACTATTAAAACGGCTGTGAGCAAGCTAATAAAATCAGAACAGATGCCATTAAACTGTAATTTTTCTCCTCATATAATGCAATCAGCTTTACATTTATATAACCGATATCATGAAATTTTGAATATCCCTTTCGAGACACTTCACAGATTATGATCATCATGCACAGTCGTGAATAACCCAATAAGGTGCCACATTGCATACAAAGCAAATAAGGAGTCGTGTTTGCCACTGATCGCATACTCAACTCATCTAAGCCTTTTCCCAACGATCACATATTCTTATTTATAATTCTACATCAATATGCATCTTTAAACATTATTTTTTCTCATTTAATCTTCAACAAATCTTTGATTTTCTACTTTATCTTACCGTCTAGAGATTTCTACAAAATGGCATGAACTACTATAGAATATGATTATGATTTATTCTATGTATATTTTTCTCTCATCCTTGATCTAAGATTCGAACTTTCCTGGTTTATTAAATTCGTCTTGGCATCAAATTGAACCTTTACGCCACCTTTCTTTGAGCATCAAAGTTAAAATTGTTAGAATAAATATATTTTGAATAGAAAACTTTTAGTCCTTTGAGTAGAAAACCTTTAGTCCCACATTGGTTAAAACAAAAAAGGACTAGAAGCTTAAAAGTACACAAAGCAAGTCTTTGATTTTGAAGAAGAACCAAAGCTAGTAGGTTCTAGTAGTTTTTGGGCTTGAATCTATAAATAAGTTATTATTATTAAATAAATCAAAGATTGGGCCTTGGGCCTTGGGGCCGTTGGGGCCTTGATTCATGAATATAACTACCAAGTAGTTATATATAACTATTTATTTTCGAAAAGCCACAAAAATTTGAATTTGAATGTCAAAGGACATATCCTTTTGAAGAGGCAAACTGTTTTCTATAAATTTAATACTTAATCTGAGTTTTTTTGCATTGAATTTTCGTTTTTCTATCCTTGAGAGCACATATACTTAAGAGGGGAACAATTCCAGTTTGCCAGAGTCTAAATTCTAGTGCTAAGAATTTGGATTATTGACAGTCGAATTCTGGGAAGACAAACACTCACAGATCTTCTAAGCACAAGGAAGGAGTGGAAAATTTTTATCTTAGGACATTGTAATCAAGCAAGCTTCTGTTCAAAAACGGTTCTATTTCTCGTTCGTCTATTTTATTTAAACTTATCATGAATTATTGAATATAGATTCCTAACAATCTAAGACAGAATCTCTCATCTGTTTCTATATTCATTATATTGTTGTTTGTGTTGTTGTATTTAATTAACAGAATCTGTAAACATGGCATCACAACCAATTGATGGGAATAATAATTCCTACAATACGAAAGATGAGAGACCTGAAAAATTTAAGGGTCTAGACTTCAAGAGATGGCAACAGAAGATGATCTTCTGGTTGACAACCATGAATTTGGCTCATATAGTCAAAGAAGAAGTTCCAAAGACTGATGAAAATCCAGTGACTAAAGAGACATTGATGACAATTGAAGCCTGGAGACAGTCTGATTTCTTATGTAGAAATTATATTCTGAATCGATTGGATGATATACTTTATGATGTGTATTCAGAATGTAAGACTGCAAAAGATGTTTGGAACTTACTTGAGAAAAAATATAAAACAGAAGATGCAGGGGCAAAGAAATTCGTGGTTGGTAAATTTCTCAAGTTCAACATGGTTGACACAAAATCAGTGATCAAACAAGTGGAAGAATTGCAAGTGTTGATTCACGAACTACATGCAGAAGGTTGTGTTGTGAATGAACACTTCCAAACTGATGCTATTATAGAGAAGTTGCCACCATCTTGGAATGATTTCAAGGTCTATCTAAAACATAAATGCAGAGATATGTCTATTGAAGACTTGATCTTGAGGCTGCGTGTTGAAGAAGACCATAGGAAAGGAGACAAGACTAATGTTCTTGAAATTGAAGCCAAAGCAAACATGATTGAAGGACAACCAAATAAGCCAAAATTCCAGAAAAAGAGAGTCCAAAAAGATACAAAAAGAAACACAAACCAGTTTGCACCGAAAGGAAAGAACTTCAAAAGAATCAAAGGAAGTTGCTGGGTTTGTGGAAAGGCAGGGCATAGGGCTCAAGATTGCCGCCACAGAAAAGATTAGAATTTAGCAAATTCGAGTCATAATAATCAGGCCAACATTGCTAACTTGGATGTTGATTTGGTTGCTGTTGTGTCTGAAATCAATATGGTTTATGATTTGAGAGGCTGGTGGATTGACACAGGTGCTACAAGGCATATTTGCAGTGACAAGAATCTATTTTCTGATTACAATCCTATTTCTAGTGGAGAAAAGCTCTTTATGGGAAATTCTTCTTCAAAAGTGGAAGGAAAAGGAACTGTGATGCTCAAATTCACTTCTGAAAAAGTGATAACTTTGGTTGATGTACTACATGTACCTGAAATAAGGAAGAACTTAGTTTCTGGCCCTTTACTTAGTAAGAAAGGGTTCAAACTTGTATTTGAGTCAGATAAATTTGTTCTGACTAAGGGTGGCATGTATGTGGGGAAAGGTTATTTGGCTGATGGTTTGTTCAAACTAAATGTAATGGTTGTTAATGCCAATAATAAGAATAAGGCTTTTGTTTATATTGTTGATTCGTTTGACCTATGGCATGCTAGATTAGGACATATAAATTCTAGGTCAATACATAGAATGGTTAATCTGGAATTAATACCAAAAATTAATGTTAATATAAAGCATAAATGTGAGATATGTACAGAATCTAAGTTTTCTAGACAACCTTTTAAATCTGTTCAAGATAGGTCAAATGAATTACTTGGTTTAATTCATAGTGACTTGTGTGATTTTAAGTCTATACCTACAAGAGGTGGACGAAATTATTACATAACATTTATTGATGATTGCAGCAAGTATTGTTATGTCTATTTGATTAAAAATAAGGATGAGGCCTTAGAAATGTTTAAATTATATAAGGCCGAAGTTGAAAATCAATTAGATAAAAAAATAAAAATTATAAGATCAGATAGAGGTGGAGAATATGAGTCCACTTTATTTTTAGAATTTTGTGCATTGCATGGAATTGTACATCAAACTACTGCACCTTATACACCACAACAAAATGGTGTGGCAGAAAGAAAAAATAGAATATTTAAAAATATGATTAATTCTATGTTAAATAGTTCTGGACTTCCACATAGTTTGTGAGGTGAAGCTTTACTTACTGCTAATCATATATTGAATAGAATTCCTTTTAAGAAAACAAATAAATCACCTTTTGAAGTATGGAAAGGTAGAAAACCTACTTATAAAACTTTAAAGGTGTGGGGTTGCTTAGCAAAGGTCCAAATCCTTTACCAAAAAGAACAAAATTAGGACCTAAAACTATTGATTGTGTGTTTATTGGCTTTGCAAAGAATAGTGCAGCATATAGATTTTTAGTAATTAAATCTAATGTTTCTGATGTTCATGAGAATACAATTATAGAATCTATTGATGCTGAATTTTTTGAAGGAATTTTTCCTTATAAAGAGGAAAAATACAGTTCTTTAAGGAAAAGGACTTTTGAAGTAAGTCAAGAAGAACCATCCACTTCAGAAGTTCAAAAACAAGATTTAGAACCAAGAAAAGGAAAAAGAATAAAAGTTCCAAAGAATTTTGGACCAGACTTTATAAGTTTCTTGACAGAAAATGAACCACTAAATTATAAAGAAGCTATATCTTCTCCTGAGGCTCCTTTATGGAAGGAAGCAATCAATAGTGAAATTGAATCCATTTTACAAAATAATACATGGGAATTGGTTGATTTACCACCTGGAATCAAACCAATAGGTAATAAATGGATTTTTAAAAGGAAGCTAAAAGCATATGGAACTATTGATAAATTTAAGGCACGTTTGGTTGTAAAAGGATATAGGCAAAAAGAAGGCTTGGATTATTTCGACACCTATTCTACAGTATCAAGAATTACATCAACCAGAATGTTAATTTTCATTGCTGCTTTATATAATATAGAAATACATCAAATGGATGTAAAGACATCATTTTTAAATGGAGAATTAGATGAAGAAATATATATGGATCAACCAGAAGGATTTGTGGTGAAAGGTCAAGAAAATAAAGTTTGTAGACTTGTTAAGTCATTATATGGACTTAAGCAAGCACCAAAACAATGGCATGAAAAATTTGATCATATAATGCTAGCACATGGTTTTAAAATTAATGAGTGTGATAAATATTTTACATTAAGAATATGAAAGATTCTTGTGTGTTTGTATGCTTATATGTGGATGACATGCTAATTATTGGAACAAGCAAGGATGCAATAAACTCTACCAAGAGAATGTTGAATTCTAAATTTAACATAAAAGACTTAGGTCAAGCCGATGTCATCTTAGGAATTCGAATAATAAGAAATGAGAATGGATATGTTCTATCTCAATATCACTATGTTGAAAAAATATTAAAAAGGTTTAATCAATATGATTGTAAACCTGCAGTGACTCCTTTTGATGCAAATTGCAAATTAAAGAAAAATACAGGT
Organism: Calamus simplicifolius; assembly: GCA_900491605.1. Taxonomy (NCBI): domain Eukaryota; kingdom Viridiplantae; phylum Streptophyta; class Magnoliopsida; order Arecales; family Arecaceae; genus Calamus; species Calamus simplicifolius. Next base: position 157,772 of record UESW01004089.1, read on the forward strand.
AATGCAATTTGTCAATTGGAATATTCTCAAATAATTGGAAGCCTGATGTATTTGATGAATTCTACTAGACCTGATATTGCTTATTCAGTAAGCAGGTTAAGTAGATATATGAGCAATCCTGGAAATGATCATTGGGAAGCATTGATCAGAGTTTTAAGGTATTTAAAATATACCTTGAATTATGGATTGCATTATACAAAATATCCACCGGTTTTAGAAGGATATAGTGATGCAAATTGGATTTCTGATAACACAGAAACTAAATCAACTAGTGGATATGTTTTTACTTTAGATGGTGCTGCTGAATCATGGAAGTCTTCTAAACAGACGTGTATAGCACGTTCTACGATAGAATCAGAATTATAGTGCTAGATAAAGCTGCTGAAGAAGCAGAATGGTTAAGAAATTTCTTAGAAGACATTCCAGTCTGGTCTAAACCTATGACAGCAATTTGTATACACTGTGATAGTATGGCAGCTCAAACAAGAGCTAAAAATAGTGTATATAATGGCAAGTCAAGACATATTAGGCGCAGACATAATACAATCAAGCAACTGCTCTCTACGGGAATTATTTCTTTACAATATGTGAAATTAAAGAAAAATATTGCAGATCCATTGACAAAAGGATTATCTAGAGAGCAGACTAAGCTTACGTCAATAGGAATTGGACTAAAGCCAAAACAATGAGTTACTCCAGGCGGAAACCTAACCTATTTGATTGGAGATTCCATATATAGGTTCAATAGGCAAACTGGTTTGGTGAAACTCAATAAGTTGAACACACAATATAGCTCATTCCATAATGATGATAGTGTGTGGATTGATGCTCAGGTTATGCAAAAGCATTTAATGACATTAATAGAAGAAAATTAATGTCGCCTATATGATAGTAAATGTGGGGTCGCATTTATGAGAATGAATATGGCTAAATTCTCTAAAGCTATCATGAAATCAGGGAATAGTTCAGGACCAAAATGAACACAATTGTATAAACTGGAATTTGTGAAGATATGTTATGTATGAAACATATTGTCTTGATTTACTTTACAAAAGGTGAACAATTCAAGATTATAAAATATCCACTACGTCTCCAAGTAAATCCGATATGATTTCATTAAGTAAGTTCAAGTCTTTTAGATACTTTTCTTGATACATAACACATATACATATATGTGAGTATTTAATTAAATTTTTTTTATATTAAATTTCTATTCAAATGTGGGGTATTGTTAGAATAAATATTTTGAATAGAAAACTTTTAGTCCTTTGAGTAGAAAACCTTTAGTTCCACATTGGTTAAAACAAAAAGGACTAGAAGCTTAAAAGTACACAAAGCCTTAAGTCTTTGATTTTGAAGAAGAACCAAAGCTAGTAGGTTCTAGTGGTTCTTGGGCTTGAATCTATAAATAAGTTATTATTATTAAATAAATCAAAGATTGGGTCTTGGGCCTTGGGGCCGTTGGGGCCTTGATTCATGAATATAACTACCAAGTAGTTATATAACTATTTTTTTCGAAAAGCCACAAAAATTTGAATTTGAATGTCAAAGGACATATCCTTTTGAAGAGGCAAACTGTTTTCTATAAATTTAATACTTAATATGAGTTTTTTGCATTGAATTTTTGTTTTTCTATCCTTGAGAGCACATATACTTAAGAGGAGAACAATTCCAGTTTGCCAGAGTTTAAATTCTAGTGCTAAGAATTTGGATTATTGACAGTCAAATTCTGGGAAGACAAATACTCACAGATCTTCTAAGCACAAGGAAGGAGTGGAAAATTTCTATCTTAGGACAATTGTAATCAGGCAAGCTTCTGTTTAAAACGGTTCTATTTCTCGTTCATCTATTTTATTTAAATTTATCATGAATTATTGAATATAGATTTCTAACAAAAATGACAGCATGGAGAAAAAGCAAGCCATTAGAAATTCCTACACTGACCCGATCGTAGGCAGAGCGTGAAGTGGGATCGGAAAGGATGGAGTAGATTTCGTTTAGAACGATGGCCATGTCGTGCCCCGCCGGCCCGGCGATGTCCGGGTGGCACCGCTTCTGAAGCGAACGGTACGCCGCCTTTATCTGCAACTGATCCGAGGAGCTGTCCACGCCCAGAAGCTCGTAGAGGTCGAACTCGGTGGTCCAAGAAGAAGACGGTACTGAGGCTCTGCACTTGTGGTGGCGGTACAGCTTGGTTTTTGTGGGGTGGAGCAGGATCTTATTCTTGGCCTTTGGAGGCTTGGTGGTGGTAACGAAGGCTGAGGGAGAGGGAGAGATGTAATTGGTTTGATAGAGGGCCAACGAAGGCATGATGGCTTCGGCTCTCGCGGTAGGAAGGGAATGGTGGGAAGGGAAGCGCGGGTTGAGGGGATAAATGGGGTGGTGTTGACGGCACCGGAGATATTTCGTGGGCGTCGAGCTTGCTTGCACTTGCACGGAACGGAGAGAAAGCCGTCACTCAAATATCTTTTCGTTATCGGAGTTACCGATTCGTCCTTCGTTGAAGCGCGGATGATTCTTACAGAACTGGCTTCCATATGCAAGCAGCTAAATAAATAATTGACCGAAATGCTAGCAGTAGTGCTGGCTATTGGCGTGCCAATTAATGTATTCTTCTGTTATTAGATCTTTTATTTATTTTATTTATTTTTTCTACATTAATATAATATAAATAAATATAGTAGCAATAAGTTAAAAAAGGGTTAATTCTAGTTGATTTTTCTGAAAATATATGTATTTCTCTTTTTAAATTTAAAGTTTTGCAATCAACCTCTGATTTCAGTGATTTCAATTATAACTGATCTCTTGCTGATCCTCTCTTTTTTGTCTGTCTGTTGGCGAGCTATATATCTTTCTTAATTTCGATACCTCTTTATATCTAATTATGATAATATACATCAAAGATAATAATAATAATGGTAGCATGTATAAAAAACCAGCCTCAAATAATTGAAGTCAGTCAGTCCTGAACTCCTGATTGTAGTAATGTTCGCGGTAGGATAAGAGAGGCAATAAAATCGTCAAAAGCCTTGCATGTACGTCTTAATGGAATCATAACTGTAATTAAATCAAGAGACTTGTGATAATAATATTAATACATCCAAAATTCCTGCCTTCTTTGAATTGGGAAAGAAAAAATTTGCAAATATCTCTCAGCAATTTAATCGCATCGTTGAATCCAGATCAGGCGGCCAAGCGGTCAGATACGTATAACGTTCAGCTTATGATCAATGACGTACTGTTGGATCTCGATCGGTCGGATACCACGGTGTCGGTCAGTACGGTTCAAAAGACGTTGCCACATCAAACCGGGGAGGCCACCGAAGGCATCGCCATTCATCACGCCCCCCCCACCCCCCCCCATCCGAATTCCGATCGCTGTTAAGACTCGTCTTCGTCTCCGGTTCTCTTTCGCTCTCCTCCGCGATCCTTTCACGCCGTCTACGGCGTTCGAATGCTGAGACCCCGGCCACGGCCGCCGTCCTTCGGCTGTCCGATCACGCCGCCGTAACCTTCTGGCTGCTGAAATCCTCGTCTCCGGTGTCCGAGAGGAGCGGTCCGGTCGCGGCGCTCTAGGGTTTCTTTTCCCGTTCCTTGATCTTTTCTCCTCGCGACTGGATTATTGGAGGAAGGGTGGGGGTTAGGGTTTCTTGATCGTCACCATGGCGCCGGGGCGGAGGAAGGGTGGGGGCCGGGGCAAGGCGAAGGATCAGTTAAAGCTGGGGGATTTGGTGCTGGCGAAGGTCAAGGGATTCCCGCCGTGGCCTGCGAAGGTAAGTTCGGTTTCGTGATTGGATTCTGGTTGTCTCGGCAGATGGAATTTTGATTTCGGTGCAGTTCTTGGTTCTCTTATGCCTCTACTCGTCTCAAGGCCTCGATACCGTCTTCTTGGATTTTAATGAAAGCATGGAACTCGACATCTAAGGTTTTGAAATTTTTCTTTAATGGTGTAAATATCTGGGTTTCTTGATTGGGTTCTGATTGAAACTTCGTTCACAACCCGCTTTTCTTAATCGGATGGTCATTGCTCCTTCTTGTGTAGATTTTTCCTTTTTCTGGATGTTAGTGTGTCAGGAGTTCGCAGAGCTACCAAGCTATACTTACAGTATATTCTTGACTGTTTCATTTCTTTTGTTTTTTGGTGGCTTCTAGTATATTGCCATCTTTGATTCTACGAAAGAGTGTTTTTTTTTTCCCCTTTAATTAAAAAAAAGCGACCATTGTGCTTGTACTAATCATTCTTGTTGCTTCTCTTGGTTTATATCTAATAGACCTTCGATGTTTCATTTCAGATAAGCAATCCTGAAGATTGGGAGCGATCACCTGATCCTAAGAAATGCTTCGTTCAGTTCTTTGGGACTTCTGAAATGTGAGTGTGATGCATGCCCCATGTTTTCTATAGCCCTTATTTTGTACACTAAGTGAATACCTAGGTTATATGTTTTGCATCATTCTTTATCGAGTTCTAAGTGGTTTAGTTAAATAACAGCAGCTCTTTGAGCAGTCCAACAATTACATGTTTTCTCTTTCAAACTTTTTCAGTTATATGTTGCGTCATTCTTTATGCTGGTGTATTTCTTGGCTTACATTGTACATATTTAAACCATCTAAGCTATCTTTCTTTCAATTTATCCTCCATTATTGTTACCTCCATAGTTTTATGAATGTTGTCATTTCTTATGCTTTTTACTATATTGCCAGGCATCTATCTTGTTATGATATAGGTAGAAAATATTCCTAAAATTATTTATAGTGTAATGTTCTTATAAAGAATGACTCCCCTCAATCCTTGTAGAGGTAATTCAAGGGGAGTTTTATCATGTTCTTCATGCAAGGTTCATTTGAAGATTAATCAAGATATGATTACTTGGATAAGTGCTATTGGATGAAATCCCTTCAGAGAGTGGATCTTTTCTTTATTTATAATGTGGGATTTTTTATTTTTTTTGTAGATGTTTAATTGTATCATTACTCATTAGTATTATGATCCCATACCATCATCAGATTTAGATAGAACTAAGTATTGCCTACTCACTACCTTTTCAATGTAGTCAGTTGGGTGTGATATTAGAAATTCTCGGAGACTTGATTTAAAGCTTCGGAGGATACTGAACATTGTGTCTAAATCTTAGGTAAGACATGCCTCTCCCATCCATGATGGGATTATTTAGGATAATTCATGTAAGTGGTAAATGCCTTATAGGCATTGTCATAGTTGCATTTAGGTGGGAAGTAAATGCGAAACTCACCCATTATCCTGAAATAGACCAGAAATAACTGTTGTTATGAATGTGGTCTAGGCTTTTGGTCATCCATTCGAGCAAAACACATACTTTAAGAGTGACTCCCACCTTGATTTCAATGATGTGGGTTAAGGCTGCAACTTAGCCTGCCAAGCTGGAGATTATGCTGTTTGGACTTGGCTAAGTTATATCTGATGGGTGTTCAAACACAGTTTAAGCTAGAGTCAAACCCAAAGAACTATTTTAAAGCTTGTGTTGACATGGTGTAACAGATTCTGCTTCGGTTGTTTGTTCTATGAGTTGAGTTCGAGTTGAAGCTTGAGGTTTGGGTTAGAGTGCAAACTTGACATAAACCACATCTCATCTAAAAATTTGGTAAAATGACTAGTCAGGGATAAATCAATAGGAACAAGAATTGGCTACCTACTTCCCAAGGACATAACATAATTGAACGTTAGCATGTAATTCCATATTAACCATAATTGAAGATCTTTCTAGTTCAATGTTTTGTTTTCCCTGTCTCATGTAAAATAAAAGCTATTGGGATCTGATTAACAAATAAGAATATGGAGACCATTGTTTGCAGAGTGTTTTTCCTTCTAATTAGGGGGTGTGGATATTGGTGGGTGAGTGGTTACATAGAATCCACACTTCACTTAATTAATGAAAAGCACAAATGCTTCTTTTCTCAATGAGAAGTGGATGTTTTGACCACTTGTGACTGAGGTGTATGCACCATGTGTCACACATTTGATGCATGGTGGACCTAAGAGTTTTCTTGATTTGAGATGCATGCATCCTCTGAATGCATGAGACATGCATGTTTCTTGTTGGAATGAAGAAGACCATTTAGTTGTTGGCTTGCATTTGTATCATGCATTTGTCTCATGCATTTGAAAAAGAATCCTACATATGGTTTTGAGGCTTTCTTGGAATGCAATTTTAGTAGAGTTATTTTTGGATATTATGGGTAAAGTATCCATATTTTTAAATTCTATTTTGTGTTTAGATGCTAAAGGAGGTTCTTCAACTTATGTAACATACTTAAAAAAGGTTGAGGATTTGGGTTTGGGACAAGTTCAAAGTGGGAGGGGATAGTGGATAAAATTAACATACTTTTGATTTAGGAATAAAAGGGTATGTTTGGGCTATGAGATTGAGAATGGAGATGTATGATAATAGGCACCAAGTTGTGTAACAAGGAGCTAGGGAGTGGAAGGGACTGGTTACACTTGTAGGATTGGGGATTTAGGGTGATGGGATTAAAAAGGGAAAGAGTGATGCAATTTAGTCGAACTTTCTGATGACTCTTTGCTTAGTTGGTGATAATTTCTAGTATAAAGTGTGGGGCGATACTAAAATTTGTGAATCTATTCACACCCATACTCTCTCTCTCTCTCTCTCTGCATGCGCGCACAAATGTGCGTGCCTGTCTGTCTGTTTTCTTGCATTCTCTCTTTGATGTGTTTTGATATTGACCATAATTATGAATTTAACTGTACAATCTTTTAACTTCATGTCTCCCCCTCTCCCCTATGTTTACTGTTTCCTTTTTGGTTTTGCAAGAAGATGGAGTTCTTATATCAAGGGTGATGACCATGCCCCACTTTGTAGTCATGGACACAAAATAGAGTAGTTTAGAGTTGACTTGGTTTAGAATTCCAGTGTACCCGATTAATATATTTGTTGCTGTGTCTAATTACATAGTAAAGTTGTTTGTGAAATTATATTTTACTCATTTTTTCATTCTGAATTTCTACAAATTTAAGGGGTGAAATTTAGGCTTTGTTTGGATCTTTGGAGGGGAAGGAAGGGGAGAGTAAAAAGAAGAAAAGGGATGGAAGGGAAAGGAAGGGGAAGAAAGGGTTGTTCTTCTTCTCTTGTTTGAAAACGATAAAAGGGGAAAGAAAGGTAATATCAATTATCTTGTTTGGATAGAGAGGAAAAAAAAAAGAAGGGGAAGAGTTATGTGACAATTATATCTCTTCAGAATAGGAAATGAACCGTGGGAGTGAAAAAATGAAGAATAGAAAATAAAGGGTTATTTTGGTCTTCTAAAAAATATGATTTAAAACCTTTTTCCTCCTTTAGCTTACCTCCTGATTTGGGGGTTAACAAATTTACCCTCGTTGAGGAAGAAAGGAGGGGAACCGGTTACTCCCATTCCCTTTCCCCTCCTTCTTTCACCCTCCTTCCAAACAAGGTAACTTATGATCTTTCTCCTTCTTTTCCTTTTCCTCCTTCCATTCCCTCCCATCCAAACAGACCCTTAAGGTGAGGACATGAGAGGAGGATGGAGAAGTTCCAAGGTTGAGTTGGGCTTGTTCCAATATAAGATAGAGATATCAACAACAGAAATTGGATTATGCTTTTAAGTTACTATCAATTTCTGACCATTTTAACCTTTATCTCAGTATTTTTTACGTGAGATCACATCCATTTGATTCTAAGCTTTCTAGAAAACCTTCTATTTGCTATTGGGACTTTCTTTTCGTATCATAAAGGTGCAAGGGATGAAGATGGTGAGATTTGCAGTTGTTGTATGGGGATAAATGGGGCCTTCATTCATAGGCAATTGTTGCTGGTGGTGGAAAAGGGAAGGATGAGAGAGGAAAGGGCAAAAAAGATAAAAATTGGAGAGATGAAGTGTGTAGATGGTCTTATGGTCGCCACAAGGCCATTTGATCATGAAAAGATGAAAAAGTTATTCTATAGAGTTTAAGTTTACATTAATCTATCAAAATACTATATTTGTTATGATGTGACATTTAAGGGCCAAAATCAAAAGGAAAAAAAAGGAAAAGCCAATTTAGGTTTCTTTTCTCTCTCTCTCTCTCTCTCTCTATATATATATATATATATATATATATATATAAAAGGTGAGTGCGATTTTATGGAGACTGATTTCTCTTTCGTAACTTGCTGTGCCAAATCTCAAATATTCCATAGGAAGCTAACATTAATATTGGAAAATGTTGTAAAATTTTCCTGTTTTTGTTATAGTCAATCTTAGGATTATCTAGATTTTAATTCTTTATGAGATTACTGGATTTCGTAAAGGCTTCGGATCCAAGCTTAAGCTCTTAGTTCGTACATCATTAGGGCTTTATACACATGTAACAAATAGTGATTGGGTCTCCCTATTGTTAATGCAACTTTAGTATTATGCATACGCTAATGGAAAAATATTTTTTGACACTTTAATGCAGGGTCTCCATCTTTCAATTCATTGTTAATGTTAATGTAACAATTACAAATCTTTTTTCTGTACACTAAATTTGGTGAAGTAATATTAAGCCTAGGGAACCAATATGTACTTTGTACTACCATCTTTTGTATCTTAAGAGGCAAGCTGCCCCTTTGACAGCTGAAAGTAGATGGTCCACAAAAAAGCTTTAAAACTGATCTTTCTTTGCTACCTAACTAATCTAGCATTTCATTTTTTTTTCCCTTCCGATGTTATGTTCAAATCCATTCTTTACTAGCGAGGATGATACAGCAAGTGTATTGGTAATTGCCTTAAACCAGTTATTCCTAGAAAATGGGTGTCTATATCCTGGAATTTAATGGTAGGATATGGCACCTAAGCTTGAAATATTGGAAATTAAATATATTTGAATGTTGCAAATTTTTTCAAGGGATTTAGAGTCAGGATAACTATGATTTAGGAATTATTCTAAATGTATGAATTAGTTTATTATATAAATGATGTATAGTGACTCATTAATGTATTCAGGGAGGCTTGCATATTCTTGTTTAAAAGCTGACATTCTTATACCTTATACTGTAAATAGATATCAGAAAATGGTGGTTTGTTCATCTTGGAGGTTATTAGCTATTAACCATGGAACCAGTTTGACTATTGGTTTCTAATTATTTGAAAGGTCTCCCTCATTTATAATAATTAAATACTTAATCAGTTGATAACTCCGATTTAATTTGTTATGATGTTTTTATAATTTAATTCAAATTTCTATGTGAATTTGAATTGGAAAACCTCTTTGAAATCACAAGTCACAAAATCCAGTTGGAGATCAGGATCACACTTCATCAGCCAGAGCAGTTTCTCCTTGCGACATTGAAGTGGCTCTAAATCATGCAAACATGAAAAGTGTAATGTATTAATTCCGTGACTACCATAAGCGGTTCAACATTTATCCAGAGCATTAGTTTATCATGTTTCTTATTTGCAATACTTAATATGTGATGTTCTTCTAAATGGAGACAAGATGGAAGAGATTTTATATTCTCTCTCTTGGCATTTATGATTCTCTCCTAATTAAAAGATGACTAGCAGTCGAGTTACCTGAAGCAGATCTTTGCTATACTGGGACAGCAAACATTTGCATTTTGATTTAGTTTAGTTGGAAACTGATTAATCTATATTGAGAAACCATGGCTGCTGGGAATTGGCCATGGTGCCAATTATGTTTAAAAGAATGTTGGTGCCAAGTAATACTACTTGTCTTCTCCATGAGTTTTTAGTGTTTATAAATGAGCTTTATGTGTAATACTGAACAATTCTATGTCAGTCCCTAAATTTTGTTTCATTCATAATTGAGGTGCCCATTCATGGTATTTTTCTGAAGTGATAGCCTTGTGAGGCTTGTAGTGAAAAATATGTGGGTAAGCGACATCAAAGATAGTGTTCTCTTTCCCTACCTGAGTCTTGTTCGTGTGACCATTTACTGAAGTCTTCAAGTCATTATTTGGACAAGGTTTGTTCCTTGCACTGAGGAATCTTGGTTCTTTTGATGCTTATGGCTGCTTATTGTTGTTTAGTATCAAATCCAGATGTGGAAGTTTGCATCCATGTTGATAACATGGTGCTTCACTTTCATGTATTGATTCTTCTCATATGTCATTCTTATATTATAAATCCTTTCAATGGGTGATTGAGTCTGAGCTAAGAGTCTCTCCTGGTTGGTCAACTCTATATGCCTGTAATCGATCGTGTTTGTTTGCTGTTCTTTTGCAGTGCTTTTGTTGCGCCAGCTGATATTCAAGTATTTACTAATGAATCAAAAAATAAGTTGATGACTCGCTGCAAGGGTAAAACAGTCAAATATTTTGCCTGTGCTGTGGAGGAGATATGTGAGGCCTTTGAAGAACTGCACAAGAAAAGTTCAGGTGAGCTTGGAGAGGATGCTGACGGGACCAGCACTGGTCCTGCATCTTCCCAAACTGATTGTTTTGAAGATAGCAAGCATCTAGTAGATAATCATGAGATGTCTCCATCAAAAGACCAGGAGGAAAAACTTGAACAGAAGGCAAGAAATAAGAACGAGAACTCTAGTGATGAGTTGCATGGGTTGAAGCGCTCTTCTCAGAGTTGTGAGGGGACTGCGACCTCTGATCTGAAGCCTAGTGATTTAAATGGAACAGAATCTTTAGTTCTGTCTGAGTTGAGGAAGAAAGTTTCAAATGCTGATGGTATACATGAGCCATCAGAAAGGAAAGCTTCAGTTCCTAATTTAGTTTCCAGTACTCCTTCCATGAAGGAAGATAATCTAACAAGTTCTCATCTCGATGTCCATCAAGGTAATGGTGTGGAAATATGCTCCAAAACTGAAATGTTTGAGACTCTAACGAAGGGCTCAGTTGCTAATGGATATCAGCATCTTTGTGATTCTGAAAAAGGCCATGGGGACCTCTCTTGCAATAGACCTCTGGGTTCTCCACCTGCGACCTCATCAGTTCATTCAAAAAATGCATGCAATGTGCAGAAAGTTGTAGAGAATGACCGTCTCATAGCAAAGGTGATTCCTAAACCACAAAAAGAAATCAGCGATGCCCTGAAAGTACAAAGAAGTCCTGCAATAAAAAAGCAGGAGAAGGAATTTTATACGAAGGGAAACAAACAGCATGTACATGAAAAAAATGCTTCATGTGATGTTGCCAGACCCAAAAAAGCTTCAAGACTATATAATGATGTGAACGGTGGAAGGAGACCAAAGGGTTTGAAAAAATCAGAGGTGAATTCTAGAAAAGATACATTACAAAGGGGTCTTGGCAAGGAGGAGGATGAAGAAGATACTACTACGGGACATGTCTCTGAAAGCTCGCCATCTTCTAATAGTTCTGGGGAGAAAAAATCCCAGCTTCGTAGTAAAAAGCATAAGCTGGATGACACCAAAGAATCTTGGCCAGCTAAAAAATCAAAATATGCAAACAAAGGTGGTGCAACAACCAAGAGCTCAAAAAATAGCAATTTATCTCAATTTTCTGCCAAAAGTAGAGAAGCCCTAGAAAGTAAGAAATCTGCTGTGTCTCAGAAAGTTGATAGTCATCTGGTTTCTGAAATAGGAGCACCTAATGATAGGATGCCCGTACAAGGTAACGAGGTCATCTTGCCATTATCAAAACGATGTCATCATGAATTGGACGCAGTATCAAATTCAGAGACTAAAAGTGCTAGAGATAAAACCCATGTTCGCCCCAGACGGAGGTCATGTCGGATCGATGATGATGATGATGATGATGATGATAAAGGACACAAAACACCAGTTCATAAACAACTTGCTAGCAATCTGATTGTAGTAAAACCAGACAAATCGTCTCCTATTGAGAAATTTCAGTCACAGCCAAGAAGATGCAGAGATCCTCCATCAAATGTCAACAATGATATGATGGAAAACCCAGGTTTTAGAGGAGAGAAGTCTTCCAATGATAGGACATCACCTTTTAAAATTGAGAATGTTTCTTTTTCCTTGTCCTAGCAAATTTGCTGAGAGAAGGGTAGATCAAGCTTCTGGGTTTTTATATCTCCTAGTCCTGGGAAGCCAGAATATCAAAAATCCTCGTCTAGTGAGGTTAGGAAAACCATTTTTTCACCCAAAACATCTGTTGTCCCAGGTGATACTGCAAAGTTGTTAGAGCATAAATCCCTCAACTCCCAACTGAGAACTTCAAGTTCAGTTTCAGTAAAGAAAGCACAAACTTCTTCATCTAAACTCTCAAGCCATGCTTCTGAGAGCTTAACCCGTTCGCATAACCAAGCTACCACAGAAAAGAATAGGTCATCGTCTAAGTCAGAGATGGTGAAGGTCAGTTCTAAATCTAATATGCAGATGTCTGTGGTAACTGAAAATCGGTCTGTCATTAGTTTCTCTGCTGAGCATAACTCTGGGAAGGATGTTTTAGCAGGAGAACGGTATGTAAATTGGTGGTTGCCCTTTATATTTGATATTGTGCATAAGTTCAGTCTCTGCTTGCTTTACTTTAATCAATTGACTATTATTGTCTGATTGCAGATCAGAAACTACTAAAGAAGATAAGCCAACAAGTTTGTCAATTGATTCCAAATATACAGATTCCTTCAAGTCAATGAAACATCTTATTGCAGCTGCTCAAGCAAAGAGGAGACAGGCACAGTCGCATTGCCTGCCCAATGAAAATGCCCTCTCTGGTTCAGTCTCGCCCCCTGTGATACAGGGAAGGAGTCCAAGTCCTGCTTCTTCCATTCCCTTGTCATCAGGGAATTCTGTTCAAAAGGATGCAAAAGAAACTTGTGCACCTATGATTCTCCATCCATATTTGCTCAACGACTGTCATCAACAAATCAAGTGGAACTTGAAGAATATGAGCACAAATTTAGTCCTGGATATAGGCCTTCTGGGGGTTCATTGAGTGGTGGTACTGAAGCTGCCGTTGCACGTGATGCTTTGGAAGGAATGTTAGAAACGCTTTCAAGGACCAAGGAAAGTATTGGACGTGCAACCCGTCTTGCCATTGATTGTGCCAAATATGGCATTGCCGGTGAGGTAAGCTTAATTGTATGATCCTGCATTTTTGCAAATGATTTTATCTCTAACTCTCCTCTCTCTGTGTATTTTTTCCATGGGGGTGTTGGGGGTGGTTGAATAGATGCACCTCATGTTGCTGAAGCTGACTGCATGCACAAGCTTGTGTGATTTTAGTGTCTTCACACCCTTTATATGATCAATCTTCTGTCAAAATGCCCTTTATATTTACTTGCAATTTCAAATATAAATCTTGTGCAAGTGTTCTTCAACTATCTTTGGTTTTCTGACAGTTTTCACATTCGTTTGTTTGGATTTTATCAGTGAGACAAGTTTTTCAGTTTTCTGGTCGACAAAATAAAGGGGTTCGTTAGTGATTTTGACCTGAAAATTATTTTTACTCGAGGCCATCTTTTGAAAACTAAGTTGTGTACCTTTTAGTTCCTTGATTTGACAGTGATGGTTCTGTATGAAAAAGTTGTCTAGTAAATATATGCTTATCCCCATTCTGGTGGTTTATTAATTATTTTAATTTTTGTTCACTGTAAAAGCTCATGCCTTCTGCAGATTGTAGAACTTCTCATTCGGAAGCTAGAGGGTGAACCCAGCTTTCATCGTAGAGTTGACCTCTTTTTCCTTGTGGATTCTATCACTCAATGTTCTCATAACCAAAAAGGTAGGTGCATTTACAGAACTCCTGTGGCTTCCATGAAAATGTATTAACACTCAATATACTTTCAGATGAAACCATAATTTGGCAGTTCATGATTCTACTCCTTGGTGTGTGCTTCTGGATCTAATATGATAACCAACGGACATCTTTTTTTTTTTTAAAAAAAATTCTTGATAGCTTTTGAAATTTGTTCAGGAATTGCTGGAGCTTCATATGTTCCTACCGTGCAAGCAGCATTACCACGTCTTTTGGGTGCTGCAGCTCCACCTGGAGCTGGTGCCGTGAGAACCGTCGCCAGTGTCTCAAGGTAATTGTGTTACTAAGGTTCTGTGAATAAGAGGTTGTGTGTGTTGGAGGAATAAATTGTTTTCCCCCAGGTCTTAAGGTTGTGGCTTGAGAGAAAATTCTACCAGAGTCACTTCTACGTCAGTACATGGATGACATTGATGTTCCAAATGATGACTCAAATGCTGGATTTTTTCTGAGGCGGCCATCTCGAGCTGAGCGTTCTGTGGATGATCCAATCAGAGAAATGGAAGGCATGCTTGTTGATGAGTATGGAAGGTAGTTTATTATAACATTAATCAAATTCCTTCCATTTTAATGTGCCGATTCCTTATTGTTTAGTCATCCAGTTCATTAATTTAGTTTCGAAATTTACTATTTGGTTGAGCATGAGGTCTGGCTGAAATGCTTTATGAATGACTGGTAACTTTTCTCTCTTATAGTAACATGATTTTGAAAAAGGATGTAATTTGGAATTCGATTAATGCGTATGTTTTAAATGAATTGGATGTGTACATCTAAGCAGGACGCATATGGATTTACTATATATTAGTGAAACTGTGAAAGAGTAGGACTCAAGCAGTCTTATTAGACTTAATTGCAACTAGGGTTTAGTTTAATCCAGGATTACCCAAATCCATAATTCTTAGAAAAGATCTTTTGTTTTTCAGTATAATATTAACCCCTATACACACACACACATACTCAACTCAACTCATCTAAGCCTTTTCCCAACTACATGGGATCGGCTACATGAATGTACTTCTCCACTCTGCTTATTTAGGACTAAGTTGACACTCAAATTACAAATAGTTATATATTTTTTAATTATTTCTGTTCATGTTAGTTTAGGTCTACCTCTACCTCTATCGGTACCATGGATTGTTAAAAGACCACTCTTTCTAATTGGAGTATCTAAAGGTCTTCGTTATATATGTCCAAACCATCATAATCGATTTTCTCATATTTTATCTTCAATTGGGGCTACTCCAATCATTTCTTGTATATGTTTATTTCTAATTCTATCTTTTAAAGTTTTACCATATATCCATCTTAACATGCGCATTTTTGTTACACTTAATTTATTCACATGTTTCACTATTGCCCAATACTCTGTTTCATATAGCATAGTTGGCCTAATAGCAGTTTTAATTTTTTTTTTAAATTCTAATGGGATGCATCGATCATACAATACTTTTGAAGCACTCCTTCACTTAATCCATCTTACTTAACTCTATGATTCACATCTTCACCTATTTCACCTTCTTGCTAGATAATTTATCCCAAATACTTAAATTTTTCACTTCTTCATATTTTTTGGCTTGCAATCTTCATTGTCTCTTCATTTGTATTTCTACTTCCACTAAAATTACATAGGTAATGGTCAAAGAGATACAATATCAATATATATATATATTGATTGTATCTCTTTGACCATTACCTATGTATCCTTTGTTATAGATACCTTCAGCCATGTGCACATGCGTTAATTACATCAACCATAGCCCCATTCTTCCTTTGACTCGACTTAATTGTAAATATTGATGTCTTAAAATATGACCATGGTTGTTGAAACAGTTCCTGGCTTTACATTATTTAAATTCAGTCTAAAGGTACATATATACGTAACTATATACCTGTGCATGCTTGCATGCATGTTGGTGTATAGAACTTTTTTTCTAAATATATTTATAGAACACCCTGTACCAGAGAAATTCCATAGCTTCTGTGGTTTTGCCATTCACCTCATTATGATTTTTCCCATACGAAGAAAATAGGTGGTACCACCCTTCAAAGAAGAAAAAACCAGAAAGAGGAGGAAAAAAACCAGCAAAGGGCCCTAGGGAAGGTCTGAGCTGAAGTCTAACCTATTTCTCTTAAATATAAGTTGTCTTCATGTATGTATGCCTATATGCACACATTTATGTATGTTTTATTTCTGCATATATGTCAGTAATTATATGCGTATGCTTGTGTGTATCATATATAACTTGTTACTTAAAAAAAAACATTCTCCGCTTTTCTTTTATTATTTGCAAAGTCACTTGACGTATAGACATCATTGCCAATCCATGAGGGAATTTCAAATCCCTTATATCTCAGCTGGAGAGTTTGAGAACAAGGTTTTAAATTCCATAGAATAGTATCGTTCCGATTTTTTCATAGAATAGAATGCATTGTCGTTCCACCTTATACTGTAGTTAAGATATAGGGGATGTCCTTGTGTGCACCAATTGAGATGCTAGGACAATAGCTGAATGATCTTGTCCTGAGACTTGAGTAACTTGTCTGAGGATAAGCTAAAAAGAAGGAAAAAGGGATTGTAGGTCGTGTGCTTCACTTGTCCTATTAGGTATGCTGGACTGGTAATTGCATGTGTACTTGAATTTCATTATTGTGTTTTTGTTATCTAATTTTTCTGATCTTTATGTTGTTTCCTATTTATCAGGAAGCTATTTGTTTCTTTTTTCTTTTGATTACTTTCTTTTTGTGCTGCCAATTTTTGAATCTTTATATATATATATATATATATATATATATATATATATATATATCCTGTTCTTTCAGCAATGCAACTTTTCAGTTGCCTGGACTTTTATCTTCCCATGTTTTTGGAGATGAGGATGAAGATCTTCCTAGTAGTCCATGCAAGGACACTGGCAATGAATTGCCACTTGAAGTTGCTGGTGCTTCAGAAGAGATGGATACTTGTGCCTTTACTCCAAGTGACAAACATTGTCGTATACTGGAGGATGTTGATGGTGAGCTTGAAATGGAAGATGTGTCTGCCTTATCTAAAGATGAGAAAAGCGTACCAGGGAATGATCATCTAAAACTGGAATCCCAGCATCAGAACTCTGACATAGCTTTTGAATCAGCATTGGCTGATCAAAGTGAGCTCCCCCCACTACCTATGGGTCCTCCTCCACTGCCTTTGGATCCGCCTCCACTGCCTTTGGATCCTCCACCTCCGCCACCACCCTTGCCTCCATCACCGCCGCCGCCACCGCCGCTGCCGCTATCACCATCCCCACCCCCACCCCCACCCCCACCTCCACCACCATTACCTGCAGCACCCCCCCTGCCATCTCTCCCACCACCCCTATCCATGGTATCTTCATCCCCATCATCATTGTTATATCATCCTTCCATACAGGAATATTGCAGGACACCAAGTGTAAGTGGATTGACTAGTAGCTTGTATTCATGCTCCTTATATGGTATCTTTAACCTATGTCTTTGATATGCAGGGCAATCAACTAGCTCAGATCACTGGAAATGCTACCGTCCAGAGCCAGGATAATGCTACTTTGAAAAGCGAAGTGGTTCTGCAGCAACCTTCTAACTTCTTGACAAGTGGCATCTGCAACACACAACCTATAACCAGCTTTAATTCCTCAAGGCCATATGAATATGGTCATAGTGACACATATTTAACAACTCAATCTTCCCATTCCAGCCACCAGTTTCAACAAGGCAGTGCGACCTTCCACCAAAGACCTTACCATCCTCTTCCCCCTGCACAAACACCCCCAAGCCATCCCTTTCCACCTGCACAAACACCACCGAATCATTTCTCTCATGTTAACCCTATGAGCCGGCAAAATATGCAGCAGCCATATAATCCTTACACCCTGTCATCTCAACCTAATAGTCGGAGGCATTTTGCTCCTGATGAACAATGGAGAGCCCATTCCAATGATTTTAGTCCAGATAATCATCAGAATGCTTGGGCATCTGGAGGGAGAAGTTCAGCATCTTCTTTTGTGCAGGACGGTATGTGGTATATGTTGCTGCTAAAATGAATATCTTGTTTTGATGGTTGAGTAAACCTGGTAAATTACAAACAAAAGCTTTATTTTAGTACTTTTAACCTTAGGATGGTCAAATTCTGAATATGTGTAACATTCTTCTGGTAGGATTTTCGAGGTCTAACATGGAAAGACCATCTTCTAATTCCGTGGGTTTTCAGCTTCCTGTGAATACTCATATGCCATCTGGAGATTCAGTTCCAGGTTGTTCTGGTTTGCAAGTTGGAAATTTGGCAAAGTCATTTTTATCATCATGTTCTGATAGTTTTGGTGCCTTTTGAATTTATCCAGGCCATGGCCTTCGCCAGATGTTATCATGTAGGCCTGATATTCCTCCTATTAATTGTTGGAGGCCAGGTTAATGATGAATCTGATGGTGTTTACTTTGCGGTAAGTTTTAATCATATGTAGCTGATGCACTTCATTTTCTGAAAGTACTCTTAAAAATTGGAGATGACCTTTTGCTGAAAGAATTTCTTGCAGAAGAATTTCACATCAAAAGATTTATGCCATCTTTTTGTTTTTATTTTGTTTCAGGTTTTAGCTGTATGACACGTGGAAGTTGGGGACTTGCAAGACTGATATTTGTGGAGGAGGTCCTTCTGATTGATTCGGAAAGGTGCTGTTGCCTCTAAAGATGGTGACAAGATCTAGAATTGCCTTTGGCAAGGCTTTGTACATTTAAATTTTGTCTGGACAATTTCATCAAGAAGGCTAATCGCTGTTAAACGTAAGAGCATGTTATTTACACAATTAGAGAATGTGATTCTGACCCTTGTACATTTCTGAGTTAAATACAACACTTTCAATTCCCACCTTGTTGGCCATAGTCTTTGGAAGAATTTTATTCCTAGTGTATTTTCTGTCCTAGTTGATGAAGCACTTTTGTCTACATTGATGGTTGGAGGCATTTTGTGAGTCAGGTTCAACTAACTGCAGAAGTAGAAAATCCAGGTGGAAACAAAATAGGCATGAGATGAGAAAATTTGTGATTTACTTGTTGCAATACATTGCTTCTTTTCTTTGCTGATTGTTTGTGTGCTAACAATGTTTTTTGATCCCAGTGGGATGCCCCATCAGATGCTGGGATTGGGTACTGCCGCAAGTATCAAGACGGGAGCATCTGTTCATTGTCCTAGGCTCCTAGTATCCCAATCAGAGTGTCCTACAACATACTTTACCTCAAATTTCAAGATGAGGTGGGATGGTAGCATGTCTCATTATATGAAAAAATCAGAATGAACCCCATCCCTTTGGTTTTAGAACCTTGTTACTAATGAATGATATCTAGCTTGATATTATTCTAAGTCGGGAACCAGTATGCAGAAATATCCCATTCTTTATATGGATTTCTCGTAATTTCATTTGCCTTTTTATGATTGAGATAGTTGGATTTGAAGTAGGCATGCATTAATTTTTCCATTGGACTAGGAGCTTCCACTATTGTGGGTTAGACTAGTTCAAACTCCAGCCTGTACACATTTCATGACTAATATACCAATATCCTTTGATGCATAGATTCTTAATTTAGTATCCTATTTGGCCAAACATGTCGATCATCTTGGCTGAAGTTCCATATGTTTTTCATCATGGGACATTGATCATCTTGGCTGAAGTTCCATATGTTTTTCATCATGGGACATTGTTTAGAGAAATTGTCATTGTATAGTTGATTGCAACCACAAATTCGAGCATATATGTGTGTTAGGGGGTTGGGGTTGCACAAAGACACCATCCATGTTGAAAAATGGGAATCTAAAGCTTCGGATATGATTTAAAGGATTTAAAATGTCCGTGTAGAGAAGCATATTTGTTGGATATTCCTAGCTTGTGCATCAAGTTGCCCTATCTAGTAGAAGGATCGATCCTCTTCAAAACCTGTGATTTTTTGTACATATGCACTTAGTCCATATAGGTGACGTCCAATGATTTATATTTTCATTTTTCAACTGCAGATTAATGAACTTTATGGTCTGTGTAAAGTCCTCTCTTCACACCCTTTTTGTTATAGCTATGCCTATATATATGTGGAGGGAGGGAGAGACTACACACTAAACGTTAGATGGATTAAGTAGGGGCAAACATAAATGGCTTTAATGGCAGGGTATGTTTTCTTACTGTAATCTAGGTATCAAAACCCATTGAAATATGCTGTATGGATGTTTTGAATCAAGATCAACAAAGTGGATTTTTAATTCATATGCCCTATCTTGTATTTTAGGGCACTAGAACTGCCGGCTACTGTCCTCTTTTTGCACCCAGTTGATGCTTAGATTTGAGCTGAAAACCAGGGCTTCTGTAGATTTGAGCTGAAAACTTTACAAGACTTTAGGAGCTGCCAAGCATATTTCTCAAATTAAATGTATTAATCCAGTGGTTCTCAACTTCCTTGGTGGTGATTGTTGATGGTGACATATTAGGGCAAACTTGACGTATGCTAGAGCAAATTCTGTTGTCATTTGGAAGCATCCGTTGTTTATGTTCTCATTGATTAATGATATTCTCCGAAAGTTTCAGGACATTTAGCACCTGGTAGCTCTTTTGTAGCTGTGGATTGTAGTTTGAACTTTGAATTGTAAAATGTAGAATCTAAGGATCAAATGTATTATGTTTTGGATTTTTCTTCTAGCATAAATTCATAGGACATTCTGTAAGTTTATCAAAAGTGGGCACCATTGCAGTAAACTTGTGAGAAGATGTTGTGCATTATATACCTGCTGATCTGCAGATAGGATTCAGAGGAACAATAGCACTGATGATTGATAAAATATTTTTGGCATGACTAGCAGTCTGTTGGGTTTAAACATTACTATGGTAATATGGACACTACAATCAAGCTGACTGAATGCATTTGTAGTGTTCCATTTAAGCTTTAATAGAAGTAAATGTATCTTGTGAGAACATTTGTGATTAAGGTTCATCAATTGTGGTTAAATATTAGCTGACCCCATGTAGTTGGGAAAAGGCTTAGATGAGTTGAGTTGCGTTGCGGTCAAATATATATATATATATATAAAGAGAGAGAGAGAGAGAGAGGTAGACTCGGCTATATTTAAATGTAGCCAAGTTTAGATTCAGTCATGTTTCCAACCTTGGATCCACACAGTTAATGAGTCTCAAAGATAGAAAAAGTAAAAAATGTGAGGTGGCTCTGGAATCCCTCTAGATCTAAGGGTGAGGGAGGTGATTGGATTTTGAACTTGGCTACATTCAAAATCACTCCACTCGAATGTCTTCTTTTTTCTTGCCATGCATATGCCACAAAAGGGTCATTACCAATTTTGTTTTATGCAATCCAGGGTCATGGGAGGGGCAGTCTAGGGTCAAACCTTTTGGCCCTTTTTTTCACATCAAGTGGCTGCCGCATGGCTCAAACTTGCACTATTGTACTAGTCTGCCCAAGCCTTTTACCATGGTGTTAAGCAATGGCCCCACCTTGCATATTTTATGGCAACTAGAAATGCAAACTTTTAAACATACACAGGGTATACCGAACTGCTCGGTGTGGGTTGTGCCGAACCATATCAGCGCAAAACTAGTATGATTCACTATTTCAAAATGGTATAGAACCACTACTGCCCCAAACTACTCTATATAGTCTAGAACTGTTCTATACCAACTTTATACTAATCTTGTGCCATACTGAACTACCTTGTACCATATCGAACCACTTGGTTCGGCTTGGTATAGGATGGTTTATGGGTTGGCACCTTTTAATTTACCTAACCGGTAGATCATTGGTTTGGTATAGGGTGATTGATACGTTCTAATCTTGTGCCATACTAAACTACCTTGTACCATATCGGCCATTCGATTTGGCTTGGTATAGGGTGGTTTATGGGTTGGCACTTTTTAATTTACCTAACCGGTACATCATTGGTTTGGTATAGGGTGATTGGTATGTTGTTGGTTTGGTACAATATGTCCTGTACTGAACCATACTAGTCCGATACCGATTCTTGGTACGGCAAACCTTGAACATACATAATAGCCCCATGTTTCTTAGAGAAATGATTATAGCTTAATTAGCTGATTTGCAAATCCAAGGCTGTTGAATCAAATCTAGGTTTTTCATTCAGAAACAAATAATCAGGGGCTTTGTTTTGCCTTGAACTATTCTCATGGAAGAAGAATATTTTTTTCTTCTGCCTGAAAAGTTGGTTCTTGGGATGCTTGAAGCCTATCTTTATGTCTTAGTCATGCAGATGTGATTGTGACATGAATCACATGTTTTTTCCTCTTTTTTTCTGAGCTGGGTGAAAGTGAATTTTGTGGGACATGTATTTATGTTCCTATGTTCTTACCCATTCTTACCTCTAATACACAAAGAAGAATATTTTTTTATTCTGCCTGAAAAGTTGGTTCTTGGGATGCTTGAAACCTATCTTTATGTCTCAGTCATGCAGATGTGATGGTGGCACGAATCACATGTTTTTTCCTCTTTTTTTCTGAGCCGGATGAAAGTGAATTTTGTGGGGCATGTATTTATGTTCCTATATACTTACCCATGCTTACCTCTCATACACAAAGAAATGGTGGCCAATTGAATGACCCAAATATTGCAAATTTCCTCTTTTCTGCTCCAATCATTGAATTATGTGCTGCCTTTCTTCCTAGACACAATTGGCATGGTGCATGCAGCATGTTTTTTTATGTTTTTATGTAAAAATGTTCTGTTAAATTGATCAGCTATTAGAAAAACTATTTATTATTTTACTGCCCTGGTACAAAGCCCCAGAATTTGATTTGGTCAGGAAAAAAAAAAGAAGAAATAAAGAAGCTTATGGGTTGTAGTGTTGGCTTGTATTCAAGATTCTATATTATGATAAAATCTGTGCTTGTCAAGAATCTAGGCATTCAGGTGTCTGACAATCATAGGATTCGTTAAAGTTTTTATTTCATAATTAAAACTGTGCATTAGCTGATTGTATTGGGTTTATATGTTCTAGGTTGCAATTTCTTCAGCCTGTCTTCAAGTTTGTGTTGCCTGCTAAGCACAATGTAGTTAAGCAACTAGCAGCAGGCTTCTCCTACTACATTAAATCATTAAAAATTATATTTTCTTTCCATCATTTCACTTCTTTGTCTACATGATCGTAACATTTGTGTTCCAAGGTATGGGTTATGTTCACGTTATTCCCATGTTTCTCGATGCTATAATATAAATAGAAATGTAGTAAATTGGGAGAAATCATGTACTGCCTTGTGATACAGGAAACATCAGGTTACTGAGAATAAACAATGTAGCTGTGAAATGAAACCATCTATAGTTTGAAAATAGTGAATTATAAAAACACTGTTAGCAATCTTGTGTTTGAGCTCATTATTAGTATTTAATTGTATCGATCTTGAACATGCCCTGGTTTGATAATACTGAAGTGCATTACCTATTGTTTGTGTCGATGGGAATAGATTTTAAATGTTTTGTATTATCTGTTTTAATTTTTTAAAGAGTATCATGATGAGCAACTTTAGACTTAAAGCACTTGTTTTTGTTCTATCTGCTATACACTCTTTCTGTTTTGTTTGCTTAAGGTTGCTAAGGTGGGAGTCTATTGGCATGTGCACATTATTACGCCACAATTTATTTAAGTGGTTTACATATGCAATTGTGCATATTACCATGTATCCTTTCTGCTTTCTTTGAAGGATGTTCCATCTAAACACCTTTATTGGTTTCCAAGCTTTTCCTTTGTAAGGCCATATTTTAGGTCAATATTTTTCTATTACCTATTATAAAGGGTAAAGGAGTTAGTCCAAGAAACTGAAAATAAAATAAAAGAAAATAAAATATGTTTATCAACTTGAAATATAGAGTCATTAACAAAAAAGTTAATGGAACTAATAGATACAATGACTAGAAGGAGAATTAATCTAGCTTGCTTATAGGAGACCAAGTCAATAGGTGAAAAAGTAAAAGAAGTTGATGGTTTTAAACTTTGGTATATAGGCAAGGATAGAAAAAAAAAAATGAAGTAGAAGTATCTTTTTGCTTTAGTTATAAATCAGCTTACTAGACATATTCAGGATGATATTCTATAGTACATGTTATTTACAAATGATATAGTACTAGTAGATGAAACCAAGGCTGGAGTTAATCATAAGTTAGAATAATGGTGAAATGCATTAGAATCTAAAAGTTTTAGGTTAAGTAGGATGAAGACAGGATATATGGAATGTAATTTTAGTATAATTAGAAATGAAGATGAATGTGGAGTATAAATTAAGGACTATGAAGTTATTAAAAATGATCATTTCGGTATTTAGAATCGATTATTCATAAGAAAGGAGAGATTAAGGATGATGTTATCCATAAGATTAAAGCAGGTTGTATAAAATAGAGAAGTGCAATTGGAATATTATGTGATCATAAAGTACTTGCCAAGTTGAAGAGAAAGTTTTATAGGACATTTGTAAGACCATCTATGCTTTATGACATGGATGTTGGACAGTTAGAAAAATACATGTACATAAGATGAATATGGTGGAAACAAAAATATTAAGATTAATGTGTGGTAATACAAGAAAAGATAGAATAAGAAATAAAATCATTCGTAAAAAGGTAGAGGTAGCTCCAATCGAGGATAAATTAAGTGAATGGCGACTTAAATGGTTTGAATATATGCAATGTAGAGAGTGAGTTGATACATATAGAGGGAAAAAGAGGTAGAGATAGACTGAAAATCATATGAGAGGAAGTAATAAAAAAAATGTTTAGAATTTTTGCATCTTACAAAATATGACTCACAATAGAGCTGAATGGAGAAAAAGGATTCATGTAGCTAATCCCAACTAATTTGGGATTAAGGCTTTGTTGTTGTTGTATAAAGGGTGAGCCTTGGCACAAAGGTAATGGTGCTTTATTGTAACCTATTAGAGATCATGGGTTTGAAGCGCAAAATAGTCTCTTTATATGCAGGGTCAAGGTTATGCATATTGGACCCTCCCAAGAACCTACAGTGGCAGATGCCTCATGCACTAGGCCACCCTTGACTTCATATTACTTACTATAGTACTACAGTTCTTGTCAAACAGATAAAAAGATTTATATGAACTTCATGCACTTGTCTAGAACTTATTATGGTTTTAAGAACATAATCCTCATTTTCATGCTTATGATATGTATTCTTTGGCACCACAATGGGCTGTAGAACATGTCATCACAAGTGATTATGTATTTTCCTTTTCTGTATTTTTTCTTTTTTTTTCTTTTTTTTTGTGTGGATGGTCTTAGTTTAGTCACAAGGCCATTTCTTGTCAACCAAGTAATATTGTGTATGAGTTCATGGATCAGCTTATAAATTTTTGAAATCTATATTTTTGTCGAACTGTAGGCAGTCAGTTAATCTCAGTATTTTTTTCACCTTTTCATTTTTAATTTATATGCAGAAGCGATGATAAGTTATATTGGTATACCTTGGATATTGGTATACCTTGGACCATCACTGGATGCCAGGTTTCTAAGATTCAGAATTGTAGTGTTTGTCTATAGGCATGAATCACCATTCTGCAAATAAATTTTGAAGTCCATATTTCTGTCACACTGTAGGCATTCAGTTTATTTCTGTATGTTTTTCTTGCCTTTTCTTTTGTAATATATATGTTGATGTGGTGAGAAGCTGCATTTACATACTCAGGAATTTCATTAGATGTGAGGTTCTTCAGGTACCAAAAATTTCTAGATGTTTGTCGTGTATATCTGGTAGATTTCTGGTCTACTTTAAGATGGTTTTTTATATAATTTATCTCATAGTGGCTCATTAAACTCAGTTGCTTGAATCTTGAGCCTTCTGGCTGTTATGCCTCTGAAATCCTGCTTCTGCTTATCGTGGTGAAGATTGAATCATTTGTTTGTTGTGTAATTTTCATTTGAGTTCTTAGGATGATATTTCTGGAAAATGCAGTAACTGTATAATGTTAATTTCAAGGAGATGTTGGCATGCACATGCATGTGTTCTAATATGCTTCATTTAGGAAGTTGGATGTGGTGGTAATTAAAGGGGCCGTCTTTTTTTGTTCTTTTGTTCTTCATTAGGGGAGCCCTGTGTACCATAGCACTCTTCTTGCTCTATTTCTTTACAAACATGCTAGTGGTAAAAGAACATCTATGGACCATAATTTTTCTTTTTATCTCTTAGCATTATATGTTTGACTTAAATTGAACCAAGAAATAACTGTGACAGGTTTTTGGCTGCATGTATGGTGATTTATGGGAAGGGATGAGTGGCTAAAAAAGATGTTAAAGGTTCCTGCCAGATAAAAACTGCTTCAAATGCCACACCTTAGTTTTCTTGGAGAAATGTACAGTTCAAAGTCTTTCCGCAGAGCATTTTAATAACATTTGGACAGAGGTCATTGTTCCTAAACTTCCAACTTCAGAATTCTGGTTGTCTTAATTTTGGCACATATATTTGAAAGTTATTACTGTGACTGGAAGTGGAAAAAGATAGTAGTAAACTATATTTTCCTTTAATATTGATCTTTTACCATTCTTTAATTTGAAGCTGAAACAATGAACATTTACTTAATAAACTCTGGAACTAATTGTTTTTTGTAAGCTTTTCATATGTAAATAAGCTATACTTGCTTCCATGTGCCAAAGTTTATCTGTTATTTTAATGATTAAAGAATGTTGCATTCATCATCTGGAAACTTGTGTATGTGGATTCCTTTTCGTATCACTTTGTTATAGTCTGAGATAGCAAATTGTATTTGACTTGAAGCTCAGATATACCAAATTTTGCTAGAATCAATGTTTGGACCAACCAACATGGCATAATAAGATTATATGAAGCTGTTTTGTGCTATATTTTTCCGGTCACAGCATATAGTAGAACAGAGTATGAGTAAAAAGCAATTGGGAGATTATGTTAAGAAGCTGATGAATGATCACAAAACACTTCTGTAACAACCAGTTTTTGTTGGTGGTGCTTAATATTTTGAAGCTTTTCTTGTTTTCAAAAGATGTTCGGTCTTTGCTAAAGCACTTTTTTTAACATTTTAATCATAGTTATGACCATCAACATCAATCCTTGTCTCAAACTTTTGAAATTGACTTTATAAATCTTTATTTACTAGTACTTCTATTAGGGTAATTTCTGTTGTTATATTAAGATTTTTTTAAATTCATTTGAGATACTTTTATTTATGTTAGCCTAGGTATTTCCCTCCTCCTAGGTCTTTCAATGAAAATGGCAGCTCAAAAATCATGGATTTAGATACTATTGAAACAAAATGATATCATTGATACTTGCACCATTTTGGCAAAAAAAAGATACCGATATGAGTGCAGTGTCTTTGGAACCAAGTTGTGTCGGTGCATATTGATAGTGTGATTGGTACCAACAAGATTGCAGTATTGACCGGCAGTAGGGTACAGGATGCATATCGTACTATATCAACTATATCGTACCAAACCAATATTGTACCAATATGATTTTTGGTGCCGATTTTGTGGACCTTAGATACCAATTTTTATGTCAACTATATTATTAAGTATGGACCTATTTTGATTATAGGTATTGGCCAATATGCAGTGGTAGTAGCTTCAATTTTTTGATATTGAGTCCATATTAATGGTGATGTGATTTCAAAAAGGAGAGGAGAAATTAAGGGAGAGTAAAGGTGAGACAGAGGGAGGGGGGCGTGGGCAGCAGTCTCCCATGTGGTGAGGTGGTTTGTGGCCTCCATTATTGCTTCCTCTAGGCTGAGCAGGGTAGGATGACAAGCTGGCAAGAGGAGGGAGGAGTTAGCAGAGAGCTAGGATTCTCATTCTTTCCTTTGGCGTTCGAGATGAGCCCTAAATCGAGTTTTATACATAAGAAATAGGTGCCAACTCAATTTATAAAAATCCAATCCAATGTTGTAACTTAAACGCCCTTTGATGCCTAATCATCTTTTCCCTCGAACCCTTTGTCATCACCTCTTTCATCTTTTCCTCTTTGTGGCATAACCTTTGGATCCTCACCTGCCTCTCCGTGCCTTGACCATGTTCCCCCTCAAGAGCTATCAAGCGCTCTCTCCTTGACCCCATTGCTTGGTGCACCGTATCTCCTAAATCCTCTCCTCCCATGATACCCTGTTCATAGCTTCCACCTCCAGTGCTGCTATTTTGACCTCCCCACTGTTGGTGTCTAAATTAAAACCAAAAAAGAAGGTGAGAATTTGAGAGTAGGGAAAGGCTGGAGAATCCACAAAATAAAGGGAAAAAAAAAAAGGTGCCAGAATGGTATTGGTACACAACACTATCTCAAGAGTTTGTACGGGATGGTCTAGCATTGTGCCATTCTTGTGAAAAAAAAAAACTAGTACTACCCTCAATTCCAGTATTTTAATCCTTGTCTAAAACTGCACTTCCTCCCATGTTCCTGCACAAGTTTGTTACACTTTGATTAATTGTTGATAATTGTCCTCCATTTGTCTTGCTTCTATATTTCCTTTGGTATTCTCACTTTTCATTCTATGCTTCCTTGCGTTACCAAACCTTCGGTTTGGAGAGCATTCATTTAGAGAATTGCTGGTCATGCTTTCCATGCCTATGCCACAATCTAACTTCCAGTCTGCGCACTCTTATAATTCTCTTGAAAGAGTAGCAAGCATAATGTAGATTTAACTGATGGAAAGGGTGAAGAACATGTGCTGAAAAGGAAGAGAAAGGAGGATGTAACAAGGGATGACATAAATCTTTTTAGTAAAGCTGGAAAATTTAATTCCCTTAGAAGTATCATGATTAAGTTTTAGCCTAAAGGGTTAGAGAAATCTTGCATAAGCCTAAGTTTTAGTTTGATATGATTGAATGACTAAAAAGTAGAGCATAGCAAAATGGGAAAGTTGAGGTGAATGTATAGTAAAACTAGGAAGGTAGAAGAAGGAATAAGATTTGGAGAAGCAGTCAAGATGGCATGGGACATGCACAAGAAAAATCTAAGGAAGCTCTAATAGTTTGAGGGATATTTTATTCTGTGTAAAAGGATGTAGGAGGGAAGATCTAAGGTGACATGGAAGAAAGTATGAGAGAGGATATAAAAAGGCTTAGGTGACATCAGAAGTAACTCCTAATAAGAGTGCTTGGTGAATGGAGGATCTATAAATTTAAAAGGCTTTTTATTTCTAGTTATAGCTTGATGGTTGATGCTCATATAAAGCACATCCTGCCTAGGCATGTAATAGATCTAACGAGCTATGGAATGTGTAATGATCACAAATTATTGCCACAACTTGATTCCAAGTATATAAACAGCTGGGAGGATCAGTGTTTGACATGCATATACCCATTTTTTTGGTGCATCAAAGTTTGTGAGTTGAGGAGTAATTGAAACCACATTCTAGAAGTACTTTGATAGG
Source organism: Calamus simplicifolius (assembly GCA_900491605.1). Classification (NCBI taxonomy): domain Eukaryota; kingdom Viridiplantae; phylum Streptophyta; class Magnoliopsida; order Arecales; family Arecaceae; genus Calamus; species Calamus simplicifolius. The sequence continues at coordinate 186,870 of UESW01004089.1, forward strand.
GTGCAGAGGTGGTCACTGGTGTTCAGATCTTAAAAGCTTAGAGGAACAATGGTGTGAGGTATGGGCATGCAGTCTTATGGAGCAATAATAAATTTATATTGTTGAAGTTTTTCTGAGTCACATCGATAACTGGAATGGGTGGATGCAAGTGGGGCATGGTTCAATAACAAGATTAATGCCAAAATTTTGTCATCCTATCTCCTAAGTCTGGCTGAGAGGGATGTTAGGCGGACTATTGTGATTGGCATCTAGTTATAGGGAAGGAAGTTCAAAGGATGGCCATGTGTGATTGTTAACATGTGGATGGGTGGGTTTTGGCTAAATGGTGTGGTAAAATAGTTGCACAACAAAAATCTTACATTTGAAAAGATATTGTAGACAGTTTTGAAATCAAATTAGAGATTGAGAACCTAGGCCTGAGAAGCTGATCACTTGCTCCAATGTCATGGTGAGGTTCAATCATTGATGTTACGAGTAAAAACGAAGTCGAGAGGTGTCATAGTCAGATATTAGTTTCATATTTGCTTTCATTATGGTTGATAGCAGACTTCTGGGTCAAATATATTTGATGTTGAATGGATGGGATGAGAAATCCTCTTCTGGCACATCCTCTAGGCCCCACTGAAAATCAACCAAATAAATGTTCAAAATTAGAGGCTTCATGGACTTGTTTGTTTTGTAACCCGTTGTAATCCCAATAGCAAACTGATGGTTTGGAATAAGTGGAGAGATGTGGGCAGAGAGTCTGATGTAGCATCTGCTCTAGAAGCTCATTCCTTTCACCTACTTTTCAATCTTGTACCTACCAGGCCCACCATAAAAAGACTACTTTTGTATACCTCTCTTGTTTGATCCTATTAATATCATGATCCATGCTGTATGTTTTACATTGTTCACTTTAGAATCCACATAGCAAATGATGAGAGAAAGTTATATTTATAAAATCACAAATATATTCTTCACTATAAAACAAGTCCAAATTGATTGTAGGTATAGAATTGAAAAGTTAGAGGAAAACTTATAAAATATTTCGTTCCTCTTTATCTCCAAATTTGGAAGGTTTAGGCGAAGACTTTTAAAGTGGAATAGATGAGAATGAGCTTCTGGGCATTTTGTCGCTCCCCTTCTTTTTCCTCTCCTCCCCTGCATGCAAATAGACCTTTAGTCAATAAATGGAGTTTCCGTTAGATGTTCTACAAAACTATTTTCTTTATTTCTTTCTTTCGCTTTCACCGTAATGCTTTGATCTGCAACGCCCTTTTCACTGTAGTTAGATGTAAATGGTTATGCGCACGGACATCGAAAATCCTTCTATTTGAAAATAAAAACTCTTTATTTATAGAATGGACTTTTTGGTGTCCACGAATATGACGATTCTTAGTTGACAAACTATCTTGCCTTGTTAACTTTGCAGCTTTATTAGCCTTGTTTTGTAAGCTAATGGTTTTGCCTAAATTCTTCTTGTTATCATTTTCTTAAGAAGAATATTATTGGGTCTGGAATCGTAGCATCCAAATGAGGTCATCTCACTATTTCTCAAATTCTTCCCACTTCCCAGGGAAAACGAAATGCCTTCGGGGAACTTCGTACTGCGTGTACCCGTAGCTTTTTTTTTTTTTTTTTGGCCTATCGCACGTAGCTTTTTTTTTTTTTTTTTTTGTGAAAAGACTTTATACACCTTCTTCGGTGCTGCACCGTTTCTTTTATTGATCCACATACACATAATACCCATTAAAAAATGTTAAAAAAACTTACGACATTCTAGTTTTAATCTTACGATACCGTAGTTATAAAGTCAAGACATCCGTTTAGAAAAAAAAAAAAAAAACTCATGACATCCTAGTTTTAAACTCACGAGACCCTAGTTTTAAGTTTAAGACATCCGTTTAGAAAAGGTATACATACACAACTTTCAAAAAAAAAAGCCTTTTGATGTGCAATAATATCCGTTTAGTTTTTTTTTTGGAATCGTGTACATACACTTTTACTAAACTTAAAACTAGGGTATACTAAACTTAAAACTAGGGTGTCGTGAGTTTAAAACTAGGATGTCGTGAGTTTTTTTTGCTTTTTGAATGGGTGTCTTGACTTTATAATTATGGTGTCATATGTAAGTTTTTTTTTGCTTTTTGAATATGTGTCTTTATTTTGACATGACGTGCATTAATACCAGCTTTTTTTGGAATTTGTGTACAGAAGAGTGCTTTATAACTACGGTGTCGTGGCTTTATAACTACGGTGTCGTGGCTTTATAATTAGTGTCGTAAATATTTTTTTGCTTTTTTTTAATAGATGTCTGTGTACAGACGAGTGGGTGTCGTGGCTTTATAACTAGGGTGTCGTAAGTATTTTTTGTTTTCTTAACGGGTGTCTTAGTTTTATAACTATGGTGTCTTAGTTTTATAACTATATTTAAAACTAAAGTGTCTTAAGTTTTTTTTGCTTTCTTAATAGCTATTTAATTTTGATGTGACCGTTCAATTTTTTTTGGAATATATATATAAGGGTGTCTTAAGCTTAAAACTAGGGTGTCGTCAGTTTAAAACTAGGTGTCGTCAGTTTAAAACTAGGATGTCGTGAGTTTTTTATTTTTTTTGAACGGATGTTTTCGTAAGCTTAAAACTAAGGTGTTTTCTCTTGGGATGTCTTAACATTTTTTTAATGACGGATGTTTTCGTAAGCTTAAAACTAAGGTGTTTTTCTCTTGGGATGTCTTAACATTTTTTTAATGGGTATCGTGCATATGTGGATCAATAAAAAAGAACGGTGCAGCATATGTAAGACTTGCTGCACCGAAGGCGGTGTACAAAGTTTTTTTTTTTTTTTGGCCTATGGCATACTTCAGTCCGCCAGTAACGCCGGGAATAAGAGACCAAAATGTTTTTGGGTCAGTCGTTCTTCAGGTTCGACGTTACGACAATGTTTTTAACCATAGAAGGCACGCTAACCTACCCCTTGCTCTGATGGATACGTTCAACATTTAAACCTACGGATATTCATATTCATTTAAACATTTTAAAAAGTATGTAAGTCTATATATATACACACACATAGTAATATCCATTACCGAATATGAAGCAAGCATGCACATAAATATATTTTCATTGCACTCCATCCTGTTTCATATTCATTAATAAATTTAGTTAACTAATCTTATTTATTAACATAGCTCAAAATTTTCAAACTTTGAAAACAGTACCGATAATTAAAAGCCTTAATTTTTCTAAATCTAATCTATTTGTCAAACTTATATCAAAGAAGAAGAGAGATAAAAAAAAAAAAACCTTCGGGGTCGGTCCTTTTCCTGGCCACCACTCACCGGGGACAAGGCATTCTACTAGTAGTAGTAGGAAAAGGTGCTTTCTTAGGCAACCCCGCTTTCAAAGGAGTCCAGTAATTTCTGCTTATTAGATTCAGAACCTTCCCTGGCGGTAAGAAGTTCCATGTGTGTATGTGCGCGCGCATAGCCAATTCAAGCTTGTCTTTTCAAGACATGAAAACCACTGGCTTATGTGCGGTTAGAATCTTCAAAAGTGGAGTCATTCCTTATCCCTGTTCCTAGTAGTACCTCTGACGCCAGCTTTCCTTCTAGTAAAAAGGCGTTCACTTCTATACTTTCAGATTCCCTGAATTCCACTCAAGGACACCTGTAACAAAAAATAATAGGGTGAAGGGTTTTTAGATAAAAAAAAAAGAAGAATGGGATGACTAGTGCTGGTTCATTCTATTAACAAATTATATATGCTTTTTTCTGATAAGCAGATGGATTGAATCGCACAGAGGTTTGGGAAAAGGTCTTATACCATTTAAATATTATCTAAGATAAAAATATTACATAATCTTCGTATGAGTATAAATATAAAATTTTATATTATAACAAATTTTTAAACAGATGCTTTAATTTTACATCCCACTCCATCCCATTAATGCAACAGATTTTGCTGAAATTGTTAATGACAAAAACCAGAATGCACTTAGAACAACCGAATATGTTGGAATTCAAGCATACCCCACCACAATAGTGAGGCAATCAGCATCCGTAGGTTCATACGACATTTTAATGATGCTAAAACAAAGTGGAACTGGAGAAGGACGGTGCTCGGATAAGCTCTGCTCTTCCGAACCATTCCTATATAGGCCACAAAGTCCTCTTCACTGAGTTATTCTGTATTCTCTACATCTTAATGAAGGCCTCCTTACGGAGGCCAGTCTTAGTTTACATTGGTTACACATAACAACATTAGAGAAATAATAATAATAATAATAATAATGGCATAATAAACAGAACAGACATCATTAGTGGAGCACGATGATTAATCTAGAGCGGCCTTGTTCCAAGCAGCAATAGGCTTTGGCAAGCCACCAAAAATTGGTCTGGTAATGGCATCAGATTTCAAAATCCATTTGGAAGGTGACCGTGTGGAGGAGCCAGAATCTGATTCCTGCAAATTAGTGGTACTTAATGATTTTCTTACAGCAGAGAACCCATTGCCTATGGAAGTGTCTCCAGTTGAAATGGCATTCTGCTGGACCACATCAGTATCTAATACTGACCCAGGCTTTGGCCTTGGAGCTACACCTTTTCCTATCCTCCCTGTGAGCCCTCCACCATCTTCCATCAACTCTAGGGCGTGCAAAGGAGGATCAGCATCAGATTTTTGACGTCGCCTGACAGACTTCTCACTCTTTGATCTCTCATCACTGCCATCCCTGACTTCAGCGACTGAAGAAGATATCGCAGCTAGCTCACGATTTTCGTTTGGGAACCCATTTGTTAGGCTCGCAGACCTTCTATGGTGGTTTGGGTATTGCGGATCACAAACTGGTGAGGTTTTTGGGGGTTCATCTTCAAAGTAGAGGGAACCACTTCTTTTGTAGACGGTCATTTCAGTTTCTTCAACAGCTGCTGGACCCTTTTTTGAGGGCTTGAGACCATAGTATCCCTGTAGACTGACCATGGCGGGGGATATCTTCCGATGAGAAGGTTTCAACTTCAGCGACTGGAGTGAAACTGGAGTATCCATGTGAGGATGACGAACAGGAGTATGTTCTCTGCAATGATGTTATAAGAGAGGCCAGTACTAAATGTTATTTCGCATATTGCACAGCTTAGTATCAATGATCTCAGCATCATTGCAAGTGCACATATTTCAAAAGCAACTTCAAACAAATATGACAAAATGTTAAACAGCACATATACAACAGTTCAATAAGTGCTTAACCCGTACTTTAAAATCCTTGCACTAGGGTTAACCGTTTAAATATTCAAAATCTAAAAATTATGAAAACATCCCATTGTTTAAAACAACATATGAGAGAGATCTCTAAATCTGGTGAAGGTTTTGTCTGTTGTGATCTTCCATTCAATCTCTCATCGGTGTCCATTTATTTGATTTTCTTTGTAGACTTATATGTGTGAACAGCCACGCCGATTTCAAGGCAACATCATGACTATTTAGTGTACTCGAAAGGGTCCTATGGCAGCCCTATTTCAGGTAAGGTAAGAATTCCTATGATATTACAACATTCCAGACTTCAAGGGTAATAGAAATAATGTCAACAAATTGCCTAGGTCCCAACACTACAATGCCATAATCAGAGCATACGGGATGTTCTTTGCATCTAGAAGACAACTTTATATTTTACAAGTGTGTATCTATAAGCCAAAAATAAACCCTCTCGGGGTTTACATGGAAAAAAAAACTTGGGTTCATTTTTTTCTAAAGTAAGGTTATCTAGATGCAATGTTATTTAGCTAAATTGTGGAAAAAAAAAAACTTCTCAGATGCAATGTTATCTAGAGTAAGGTTTAAATTTCATGAAAAGGAATAATGTTAATCTTTTTCTAGGAACAAGATACATCACCATTCCGATCTTGTCCTGACACCTCGGATGGGGCATATCCAAAGCACAACAACTGAAGAAGCTTGAAACCACGATCTAAGTAATTAATAGCTTGAAATTCTTATCAACACGAAACTAATTTCCAGGTAGCTCAATTACCCATGTAGTCAAAGGTTTGAGAGAAGGTTTTTGAAGCCCTCCTATAGTTTCTGGATTCTTCTTTGAAGCTTTTTACAGCCAAAACGAAGATTGATAATAATGTCACATGCTAGGCATAAGTGCACAAAAAGATGAACACCTTTTTCTAATAGAAATTAGAATGAGATTTGCCATGCTTCAAAAGGACAGACTCTTGCATGTCTCACTTGAAACAAAATTACCACAACATCAAGAATTTTCTCCACATCCATTTAATCAATTATTCCTTAAAGATTATAGAACTTGGCATGCACTTGGAAGACTAAGCAAAAGACAAAGGACTACCCATTTCTTTTGTTTATTGTTGTCAGACAGCAATCAAACTCACTGTCGGGCACCCAAAAATTTAAGGAGATGACCTATAATAGACAAAATATCAATACACTAAGGTGATTAAACACGTAATACTAACATCACACTGAGGGGCTTGATAATGACATCATTAACGAAGTTTTGAACCGTACATTTAGTACCGCTCATTGAAGCAAGCTAACTAGGACGGCAAACAAACAAACAAACAAACAGTCAATGCTGGCTCAAGTAAAGATATGAGAAAAGAATTACCTATTGCTATTAGCGGCTGCACCGTTGAAATGGATGGGAGATGGGGAGTGCCGACCCGGTAAAGGAATCCGTAGCGTCTTGTGCGCAAACATCTGACGATCCGTCACTAAACCATTCATTCGCTTTATATCAGCAGCCTAAATCATTAAAAAAAAAAAAAAAACTTCCTCGTCATATCTCATAGGCGTCCATACATACATAACAAAAGTTCAAATCCTAACTCATCTTACTAATTACTAACAAAAGTTCAAACATCTTGCACTAGAAGGTTACAGAGCTGGAGGTATTTTATATATATACAATAAAAGGAGGAACATTTAGCCACATACACTTGTGTCTCTTATGAACTGCGCCGGCTAAAATCACGGGGGAAAAAAAAAAAAAACATTTATCAATAGAAAGGCGCTATTATACATCAAACTAAATAAAAGGTAAATACTAAAATCCAATACTCAAGTCTGAGAACTCCAAGTACCTCAACACCGTACTTTATCGCGACGCCAGCAAGCGTGTCCATCTTGGAGACACGGTGCTCGATATACTTAGCAGCCCGATCACAAAAAGAAGGCGGCGACGAAGATGGGGAAACGGCTCCATCCAACAGTCCCTCTGAGAGCAGACGAGAAGCCCCGCTCCTCGGGGCTCCCTCGTTCTGCATCCCGGGCAACCGGATAGAAACCAGGAGACGGAGAACAGCCAAAAATCCCCCCCGAATCGAGACTTATTTCATACAAACCCTAAAATCCTATTGAATCTTCTTCGATCGGCCAATGCCGGGAGAATAAGCGACGCCGATCCAAGGAAACCGAAACCTGATCGAATCAAATGATAAAAAACTCTCTCATCGAATCCAGAGCACCCGAGCGGACCTTAGGTCGATAGATCTCGAGCTCCTGATCCCGATTCCGGCGGGATCCCGATCGGATTCGGCCAAAACCGTCTGGAACTTCCCGAATCCGGGCGAGGGGACTGCGCTTCCTTCGGATGGGAGGGAAGGTGGAAGAGAGGCTCGCCGCTTTGGTAACACGCGAAGCCTTTTCATCGTGTGGACACGGTTCGCGGAGTCGATGCCACGTGGACCTGTCTTAGTGGCTGGTGTCGTAATTTTCTCTCCATAGTGCGCCCCTTTTATAAGTAGTGGGAACGATTAATTGTCGTATCCGAAACGTCCGCATGCGGACGCCGCGCGATCTGCCGCCCGTTTGCTTGTCGAGGGCGGTGCCACAGGACCTTCGGGGTTGCTGTTACGCTGTGCCCAGGCTCCGCGTGATCATTTATTACTGTTTTGCCCTTTATATTCCTGCCCTTCTCGTTTGCAACCTTCCCACCGACGCTATCTTCTTTTATTAAAGACCATGTACGGCTACCTTCTCTCCCTCTCTACCTATCATCTAATGCGGTCATGACATGCCTAAAAAAATCGAGCAATATTTTCATAATTTTTTCTAGGCCTCAAGGCAGAATGATGGTTTATCTTCTTGCTTAAAATATCATCTGTATATTGATTGCTGATGATGGTCTTAAAATTCAATCTCTGTTGCTAAAAGAGACTTTAATTGCTAAGCATACCTCACAGTTCTTGCTTGATCCGTGCTGTTTGTGGAGCTCCTTTATGCATGACAAATATGGAAATTGAAATCATTCCATTACCCCTCGGTCTTCTCATGAGCATTCCTTCTTTGGAAAGAGGTCTGTCAGTATGCTTCGACTGTTTTGGACTGCACCTCTTGAATGATTGGTGATGGTACTTCTGTCGATGTCCTACAGGACACTTGGATTGCAGACCTTCCCCTGATGCGGTGGCCAACCTTCGTGTCCACTGATATCCCTAATGGTATGAGAGTTTGTGATCTTTCCCATGATCATACTGACTGGGACCTTTTGCTGGCTTCTAATTTCTTCGGTGGAGAGCTTTATCGCCGTATTATTTCTATTCCTCTCATTCCGAGTCACACCACCGATATTAGGGTTTGGCGGAGATCCTGCTTGACTCGGGCTTCTATCAGGGACCTCCTGCATATCTATAGGCCTCTGCCATTGCAAGTTATGGACTTGGCATGGATTTGGCATCTTCCCATTCACCATAGAGTCCGTCTGTTCATATGGAAGCTTGCTTAGAATATTCTTCCTACCTGTTCTTTGCTCTCTGGGAGAGATGAGAGTCATGCCTATCTGCCCGGTGTGCAGCCTTGAGGAGGAAATAGTGGATCATGCTATCTTCTTATGCCCCAGAGCGAGACAGATTTGGCAAAGGGTAGGTGCGTGCCCTTGGTTGTACGGTCTGGACTCCCATCGTATATCTTTCTTGAGACAGATCAGACAGGTCACGGGGAGAGGGAATCATCAGTTGGGTCCGAGGTTGGCTTATGTTGCTCACCATATTTGGTTATCCCGGAACCAGTTGGTGTTCTCGGACGTGCTCACTCCTACTTATCGAGTTGTCAGGACTGCTGTCTCCTTATATGCTGAGTACACTCTGCATCAGAGGACTATTGATGTTGATAGCCCTAGCCTCTGGGACTCCCATGCTGCTTTAGCAGCGAACCAGCGTATGGTCTTTATCTCTTGAGAGCTCCCACCTTCAGGGTTTGTCAAAATCAATTTTGATGGGATGTTCGTGGTAGATGTGCAGGATTTGCTTTTGTGATACAAGGGTCGGAGGGATCGCTGCTTGCGGCTGGCTGATTTGGGCTTCTTGATGCTTCTGTTTCCCTTGCTGAATTATGTGCGGCTTGGGCCGGTATCTCTCATGCCCTTCGAAGCCTGGGTGGTCGGAGTCTTATTATAGAGGGATATTCAGCCACGGTTATTAGTTGGATTTGTCAGGAGTCCAATGTCCACCTGCTGACTATCCCTTTGATTAGTGACATCCGACATCTTCTTCTAGGTGCTGTCAGCGTCCAGATTCAGTATATTATAGGAAAGCTAACTCAGCGGCCGATTGAATTGCCGCTAGGGTGGCCTATCATTCAGGTTTCTGGAGTTGGAAGCAGGACGATCCTTGTCCCCTTATCCTGTTACAGATTTTGTATTCGAATATATCGGGTTTAACTCATTCTAAATTGATGTGATCACTTGTCTGTACTAAAAAAAAAACCATCTACGGCAACTGTGATTTGCCCAATCAATGTGTGTTTGGGGTCAGAGCTTTCGAGATAGCCGAGTTAGGTTTTTTTTTTTCTTTCTTTATCTTCTTCTCCTCCTTCCCTCCTCTTCCTTATGCTTTTACTTTTTTTTTTTTAATCTCCCTTTGTTTCTCTCTTTTTAAAAGATTTGTGTGGTTTATATAAATAGTGTTTGATAGGGATAATAACAAAAATGAACCCGATCCCTAATGGTGATGAATTTTAAAGGAATTAAATAAAAATTGAATCAAGATGAAAAGAATTTTAAAAAAACTTATCGATTCAAAAATAGAGATTGAGACTAGAATCTTCATTTTCAAAATTTAATTATTTTTAAATATAAATATTAAATTTAACCGTTTATATATTATATTTAGGATTTTAAAATTTAAGCTATTTTAATTATTGTAAATATTCATCGATTTATAATAGATTTTAGGTTTTAAAAGAGTTTTTTTATATAATAATATTAAGCTTAACGTTGATAATCTAATTTTAGGAATAAAATAAATTGGGAATAAAGATTTCTCATGGAGATGAAAAATAAAATTAGTCTTTGCTCTTTGATTAAGCTTACCTGCTTGTATGACTAGCCTTAGAGAGGTTTCTAAATTTGTTGAGAAAGAATTAATTCTAGTTAAGAAAATAAAAAGTTATTACCATTATATTTTTATCAAGCATGTCAAGTATGTGGTGTATGCCAACCATTATCTTGTGCTAGCCGATGCTATAGAACATAGTCAATAGGAAAAAAAAAAATCGAACATATTTCCTCTAATAAGGTCCCTTCGTCTTGCTAAAAAAAGAATTTTAGAGCTAGCAAGCAAGAATATACTAAAAAAATAGTTTTATTTACAAAAATTGGAAAAATTTCACCATGTTTCTAACCATTGACAATGAAACTAAACTGAAAAATATTCAAATAACTAAGCAAACCTTGAAAGTAAAGATGGAAAGACTCTCGATAAGATCCATAGAACTATACTGGATAAGTATCACATTAGAAAAATTAAGTGAAGCATAATATCGAAGAAGGTAGACTTACTTGTAGACTAGAGATTCAACGGGAATCATGTTAAATGTGATCGAGATAATTCGAAGAGATATTTGTTCTCTAATGCAATTATTATTGATCGATTCATCCTTTTCCTCCTAGATGACATTGTCCATTTATAAAAGCTTCGGATGACAATTACATATGTTTTCTTTGGCCATTTCACTGAACATGGCATCATGCATCCTTGTTTCTCTCTACTTCTTTTACTAACCCAAACATATGTGGGTAGTTGCCAGTTTTAAACTAATCTTACCATTTATTGTATTCATTAAATCCATTTTTGGTTCAACTAGATCAATTTGGTTCAATTCAGCCAACCCAAACTCAACCCCCCATATCTGATATTAAGTGGTGAATTTAGTTAGATGCAATAAATTGGAATTCACAATAATTTAAGTGGCATCTGTTGACGTTAAATCACCTTCTTCGGCGAGCCTAGGATCTTTCGATAGGCTCCGCTCCAGTTGGGACCCTGCAAGAAGTCTCGAGAGCCGGCAATTCTGACAGAGACCCTTCGACACTCAAGTTAGTGCTATGAACAACAGCCGTGAGCTTGAGAGAAAGCTCGAGAGACTTGTAAGGAAAGAGCTCTTTGTGAGCGTTTGTTCACTTGGCTTGAGTGCCTTACTTGGGCTTGGTTGGCTTATCTGGTCGGGGGTCCCTCTTACCCATTTTATGAAAGTTTGAAGCCTATAGCATGACTATATGCTAGAATGTGGCTTGTAACAAAACTTGATTGTCAGAGCATGCACGATAAGGGCAGTGACAGCAAGGTTTGCTTTTCTCATGGCATGTCATAGTTGGTAGGCCAGGTCCCGTCAAATGCGGATAGCCATAGGATTGTTGGTGGGCCAGGTCCTGTCAAACGTGGGTGGTCGCAGCAGAGTTGGTAGGCTCTGTCCTATAGATATGGGTGGTCGTTGCAGGTTTGCAGGGTGATGTGACTAGTAAAAGCCACGTGGTAATTAACCCTTAGGAGCGGTCCCTAGGTGGCTCCAAGGCGGTTCCTGGGCAGCCCCGGCCACGGGAGTGGTCCCTAGGCGGCCCCAAGGCAGTTCCTAGATGGCCCTGGCCATGGGAGCGATCCCTAGGTGGCCCCAAGGTGGTTCCTGGATGGCCCTGGCCTCCAAAGCGGTCCCTAGATGGCCCCAAGGCGATTTCTGATTGGCCCCGACCTCGGAAGCGGTCCCTAGGTGGTCCCAAGGCGGTTCCTGGGTGGCCTCGGCCACAGGAGCGGTCCCTAGGAGGCCCCAAGGCGGTTCCTAGGCGGCCCTGGCCACGGGAGCGGTCCCTAAGCGGCCCCAAGGCGGTTCCTGGATGGCCCCGGCCTTGGGAGCGGTCCCTAGGCGGCCCCAAGGCAGTTTCTAGTTGGCCCTAGCCTTGGAGGCCGTCCCTAGGTAGCCTCAAGGCGGTTCCTGGGCGGCTCCAGCCGCGGGAGCGGTCCCTAGGCGGCCCCAAGGCAGTTTCTGGATGGCTTCGGCCTCGGAGGCGGCCCCTTGCCGGCTCCAAGGCGGTTCCTAGGCGGCCTTGCCTACCAAAAGAGGTGTTGACGTTCTTTTTGTCTCATCCTCATGGCTCATCCCAACTTCCCAGGTAAGCCTTCGCACGGACAGGGCCACCATCCTTGATCCCTGTAGGTTTAATAAGATAGAAATTGCCAATTTTAGCATAACCCCCGAAAGATCACGACCCATCATGCGACATCAATGACCCTGGCTAAATCACCTCAAAAGGTGATTATCTATTGTAAAGTGCCAATCACCTCGGGTCAAAAAGCCACTAAGGCCCAAAAAGTCATTAGCAGAATTTAATGACCCTGGCTAAATCAGCCGCAAAAGGTGATTATCTGTTGTAAAGTGCCAATCACTTCGGGTTAGAAAAGCCACTAAGGCCCAAAAAGTCATTAGTAGAATTTAATGACCCTGGCTAAATTAGCCTCAAAAGGTGATTATCTGCTGTAAAGTGTCAATCACCTCGGGTCAGAAAAGCCACTAAGGCCCAAAAAGTCATTAGCAGAATTTAATGACCCTGACTAAATCAGTCTTAAAAGGTGATTATCTACTATAAAGTGCCAATCATCCAGAATTAAAAGATGTGGATCCAATCTGATCAGCTCTGATATTCTGTTCGTAAAGGCACTAACACATCATGAGATCCCGATCTCAACGAGCAAGCCAGAAAACTGAAGAGGTTAATAAAAATAGTAAGGGTAAGGAGAACTAGAGGACTCATTCAGTTCTAACAACCCACCTCTCTAAAATTATTGCTGGAGTCCTGATCACTAACTTGAGCATCGGAGGGTCCCTACCGGAATACCCGGCCTTGAGACTTCTTGCATGCATTGAAGACGAAGGAAGGACCCTGAAACTTCTTTGGAGTACCGGTCAGCGCTCAAGGACATCAGCTCAAAGTGATTGGGCACCATCAGATTAGCGGCCAGAAAGGGAGGATGGGTTTGCCTTTCTTCAAGTCCTAATAGAGCCAACACATGTTCAAGAAGCTTCTTCTAGCTTTGCTGGGGAGCATCCCCTTCGGACTGGCCCATCAGAGGCCAACTTTCCTACTTCTTCATCACCATTGATATCGGCCACCCCACAAGAGCAGCTGACCAATCTCACTCAATAGTCCAAGCCCTCATTAGGATGGTCCATGAGCTGCAAGAACAATGGCCCGCGGCCGCTCAGCAGCAGACCAGACCTCCTATGCCGCCCATGACTGTTGCACCAGTTAGTCAATAGTCTACATACAGAAGATCCACCCAAAGGGAGTATCTTTATCACCAAGTTCCATCCAGGCACTATCATCGGAAAGCCTCCAAGAGGTCCCGGTCTCTCACTCTTCACTCTGGCAGCTACGGGCGACGATGGGTAAAGGAACCTCGAGGTTCATATCATCATCAGCCTCATTTCTCTTCCTCTTCATCATCTGAATCGCGGCGAGGACCCTAATGATTGGATGGAGAGGCACCTGGAGGAGCAGGACCGACGCCTGGAGAAACTCAGTCAAAGGATTAACAACCACTCAGGGGCGGAGCATGATACACACCCCCCCTTACCTGTCGGATTATGAAGGAGCACATACCTTACCGGTTCTGTCTCCCCCAGCTAGATCCTTATGATGGTACCACGGACCCTCTGGATCACTTAAAAAGCTACAAATCCCTATGCAAGTCCAAGGAACAACCAATGCCCTTCTATGCATCGCCTTCTCCGCTACCCTCCGAAGGCCGCGCGTGTCTAGTATTCTTGGCTACTCCAGCGCAGTATTGATTCCTTCCAGCAAAGTATGGTCTTAATGAGGTTCTTAGTGGCTCGGGTACTGTTGGCGTATAACGCCATACTCGGTCGGCCCGGGTTGAACCTCTTGGATGCAGTCATATCCACCAGGCGCCTGCTCGTGAGGTTCCCTACCGATTGAGGGGTCAACGAGATGCGTGGAAGCAAAACCTTGCACAACTATGCTATCATATGGCTCCTAGCCCTCAGGAAGTGATGGCTCCCTCGACTCCAATGCTGTTCGACCCCAGGGAGTTGAAAGAAGAGGAGAATCAGCTGAGCGCCTGCTATCTTATCCACTGGGGGATGATCTTGTAAAAACTGTGCAAATAGGTGAACTTCTTCCTTTGAAAATGAAAAATAAACTCCTCACCTTCTTGCGGGCCAACTCAAATATTTTGCATGGTCCGCATCAGACATGCCCGGTATTCCTTCAGAGATGATAACTCATAAACTCGGTGTTGGGCAAAGTGTCGGTCCATTCGTCAGAAGAAGAGGAGTTTTTTCTTGAATGGCAGAGAGCTATAAACGAAGAAGTCAACAAATTGCTTGCCACCGACCACATTCGAGAGGCTCAATATCCAAATTGGTTAGCCAATGTAGTTATGGTCCAAAAAGCAAGCGGAAGCTGGCGGATATGCATCGATTTCACTGATCTTAATAAGGCATGTCCCAAAGATAGTTTCCCCTTGCTGCGGATTGACCAGTTGGTGGACTCCACGTCTGGACATGAGCTTCTCAGTTTATGGACGTCTTCTTCGGATATAATCAAATAAAGATGGACCCATTGGATGAAGAAAACACCTCCTTCATCATGGAGAAGGGCATCTACTGTTATAAAGTAATGCCTTTTGGGCTAAAGAATGCTGGAGCCACCTACCAGAGGTTGATGAATAAGGTCTTTAAAGACCAGATTGGGCGCAACATGGAGGTGTATATGGATGATATGCTGACTAAGAGCACCCACATCGCCACCACATGGCTGACCCGGAAGAGACATTTGATAATCTCTGGAGCCATCAGATTAAGCTCACCCCTGCAAGTGTGCCTTCGGTGTCACTGCCAAAAAATTCTTGGGTTTCTTAGTGACCCAATGGGGGATTGAAGCAAACCCAGAAAAGATGCAGGCTATTCTTAACATGCGGCGACTGGCCAATAAGAAGAAGTGCAGCGGCTCACCGAAAAAATAGCTGCCCTGAGCCTATTCCTGTCTAGAATGGTTGAAAGGTGCTTACCCTTTTTTAAAGCTCTATGCAAAGTTGATGGCTTCGAGTGGACGGATGACTACCAAAGAGCCTTTGAGGAACTAAAGGAATTCTTGTCCACACAGCCGCTACTATCGAAGCCTAAGAAAGGAGAAAAGCTTTTTATCTATCTCGCCGCCACTTCGGAGGCGGTTAGTTCCATCTTGGTCTGGTCGACCCCGACGGGGCGCAAAAGCTTATTTATTACATTAGCAAAGTGCTCTATGATGCGGAGGTCTGGTACTCAAGAACGAAGAAGATTATTTTTGCTTTGATTGTCTTCGCTCAGCGCCTTCGACCGTACTTCCAAGCCTATCCGATTGTGGTGCTCATGAACCAGCCTCTCAGAACTATTTTGGCTCATCCTGATACCTCGGGTCGCTTGGCGAAGTGGGCTGTTAAGCTGGGGTTCGATCTTTCATTCCAGTCCTGGTTTGCCCTTAAGTCCCAAGTGCTGGCGGACTTCCTAGTAGAATGCACCTGGACGGATGAGCAGATTGACGACATCCCCATGAAGTGCCTAGCTGCTGAGGAGGATTCGGCAAAGGCTTGGATTCTCCATGTTGATGGCGCCTCTAACTCTCAAGGAAGTGGAGCGAGCCTTATCCTGGCAAATCCGGAAGACATAGTCCTGGAGTATGCCTTCGATTTTTTTCAGGGCTACTAACAATCAAGCCGAATACGAAGCCTTGTTGGCCGAAATCAAGCTTGCTCAAGAACTTAGAGTAAAAGGCCTCAGGACCTTCACCGATTCCAGCTTGTCTCCGGATATGTCACTGGAGAGTTTGAGGCTTGCGACCCTACCATGTCTCGATACCTAAATAAGGTCAAGTCGCTAATCTCCTTACTGGACTATTTTACCATCAGCTACATCCCTCGGAGCAAGAACGTCAAGGCCGACGTATTATCATGGCTAGCCACTTCGGCGGATGATTGTTTGGGAAGAACGTACGTTGAACACCTGAAAAGCCCAAGTATCGACTCAACGGAAGAAGTTGTACCAGTCATGCAAGAGCCAACATGGATGGATGCGTACATCCACTATCTTACCGACGACACTCTCCCCGTCGACCCTACAGAAGCTAGATTGCTCAAGTGGAGGTCAACCAAGTTCGTATTGCTGCATTGGCCCGACAGATGCCAATTATGTTCTCAGGGAAATTCATGAAGGCATATGCGGGAATCATATGGGGGGCAGGTCTTTGGTGCATAAAGCTCTCCACTAGGGATATTACTGGCTCACTATGCAGCAAGATGCCGCCGAGCAAGTTCAGAAATGCAACCATTGCCAGCGGCATTCTAATATCTAACAGCAACCAACTTCTCAGTTAAATCTACTCTCTGCCTCCTGGCCCTTCGCTAAATGGGGGATGGATATATTCAGGCCTTTTCCCTCGGCTTCAGGGTAGCAAAGGTTTTTATTGGTCGCCATCGACTATTTTACTAAGTGGGTTGAGGTCGAGGCATTAGCCAAGATCACTAAAATAAGGTGAGGACATTCTTTTAGAAATCCAACATCTGCCAGTTTGGTCTGTCCCATACCATAATCATCGATAACAGTTGCCAGTTCAACAATTTGGAATTCAAGGCCTTTTGTGCCGAGCTAGGCATATGCAACTGATTCACTTCTATTGGACATCCACATGCTAACGAAGAAGCAGAAGTTATGAATCGGACCATCCTTCGAGGACTTAGAACTCGACTGGATGAGCTTAAGGGCAATGGGTGGAGGAGCTTCCAAGTGTATTATGGGCGTATCATACAACTCCCAGGATCCCCACAGGAGAGACTCCCTTCAGCCTCGCCTTTGAATCCGAAGCGATCATCCTAGTAGAGGTCGGTCTTCCCAGTCCCGAGTGGAACTATATAAGGATGACAACAACCCTGATCAATTAAGGGCTAATTTGGACTTCATCGACGAAACCCGAATCTTGCACAGCTAGATGGCCACATTCCGCCAACGGGTCGAAAGATACTATAACGCTCGGGTCCATTCCAAGACGTTCCGTCCTGGAGATCTAGTCTTGAGAAGAGCCGAAGTATCCAAGCCGGCTGAAGAAGGAAAGCTATCCCTAAATTGGAAGGGACCTTATCGAGTTACGAAGGCACTTCTTCGAGGAGCTAACAAACTTGAGGGGATGGATGGGCAGCCGATCCTGCGTACTTGGAATGCCAGCAATCCTTGCCAATATTACCAGTAGTGAATGTACATGGCAAATGATTATGAAAAGAAAGTTTTTGATCTTATTTCTTTGTTTAGAACAGAAGTTTTTAAAAGGACCTTGGCGGTCCCGAGAACACGAACACCCCGGACCGGCGCAGAAACCTCGGTGGTTCAAGTCCTAGGTTCTCGGCGGCCCCGAGTCAAACTCTTGGGCCGGCGCAGAAACCCCCGTAAAAGTTTTTAAAAGGACCTCGGTAGTCCCGAGAACACGACATCCCGACCGGCGCAAGAAACCTCCGATGGTTTAAGTCCTAGGTTCTCGGCGCCCCGAGTTAAACTCCCGGCCGGCGCAAGAAACCCTTATAGAAGTTTTTAAAAGGACCTCGGCATTCCGAGAACACGGACACCCCGAACTGGCGCAAGAAACCTCTGGTGGTTCAAGTCCTAGGTTCTCGCGGCCCCGAGTCAAACTCCCGGGCCGGTGCGAGAAACCCCCATGAAAGTTTTTAAAAGGACCTTGCGGTCCCGAGAACACGACACCCTGGACCGGCGCAAGAAACCTCGATGGTTCAAGTCCTAGGTTCTCGGCGGCCCCGAGTCAAACTCCCGGGCCGGCACGAGAAACCCCTGTGGAAGTTTTTAAAAGGACCTCGGCGGTCCTAAGAACACGGACACCTCGACCGGCGCAAGAAACCTCCGGTGGTTGAAGTCCTAGGTTCTTGGCGGTCTCGAGTTAAACTTTCAGGCTGGCACGAGAAACCCCTATGGAAGTTTTTAAAAGAATCTCGGTGGTCTCGAGAACACAGACACCTCGGGCCAGTGCGAGAAACCTCCGGTGGTTCAAGTCCTAAGGTTCTCGGCGGCCCTGAGTCAAGCTCCCTGGCCGCACAAAAAACCCCAAAAAATCCCGCAGAACTATGGGTTAAGCCGACTGCTTCTTAAGTATACTCACGAAATAGGAGTATTTTATCAAAAGCCAAAGGTCAAACATAATTGCCTAGAAAGTCAAAATACTGCTAACGAAGAAGTTGTGAGATTCAAACAACGGATGAAATTATCAAAAATACTTTTCCATTAATCTCATTGTCATACAAAAGACCAACTTCGATCACATTGCAAGATAAAAAAACAAAAACAAAAACAAAAACAACAAGAAAGAACTAAAACTATGGCTCGGCGGGTCCCGCCCGTCCTCACGTCCTCATCTATGGGTTGAATATCCTCGAGGCCGCTCAACTTGTAGACTCAGAGGATTTTCTCCTTACATTTTTCAAAGCCTTGAGTGTAGGCGTTAATGGCTGCCTCACTACACTCGGCGGCAAACTTGGTGGAACCTTTGTAAAGTTCCACGACTTCGAGCTCGTTGATCGGTAGCACTGACTCAGGCTAAGGCTTCAACCTGGCAGGCTCCACCTTCTCCCTAGCCTGAGCTTCGACAACGATCAACTTGGCCAGGGTTTCCCGAACCTCCTCCTCGGTAGAAGCCAACTTCTCCATGGCGGCCCGGGCCTCAAACTCAGCCGCATCCGCCCTATCGTCCACCGCGTCCGCTATGTCTTTGACCTAACCCACTCTAAGGAGGGGACTTCATAATTTTTCTTCTGTCAGCCTCAGCCTCGACATGGCTTCGGCCAATTTGGCCTTGGCAACTCTGGCCTTCCTCTCAGCTTCCTAGGCCTGGGCCTTGAAAGATCGGCCCTCCTCAGCGGCTCGTAATGCTTCGGACACTGTTGCTTCTTAGCCTTGACCTCAGACAATTCCTGGGTCAGCTCGTCAACCCGAGCCTAAGAGCATCTAGCTCAGGTTAGACGTGCTTTCGACTGCTAGAACCCCCGGTGCAAGCGTCCCAAAGAACAAAAGCACTGTTGGACACCTATGCACACCGAAAGATTAGAATATAACTATATTTAATCGAAGAGGAAGGGATTAGCGCATTTACCTGGAGGATAGAAGTGAAGAAGGTATCAAAAGACTTTTTCAGCGGCTGATGCCGAAGCTCAGCCTGAAGGGTAGGAAGAGTCAAGCGACTTAGAAGGTGCTCTTCCAGGCGGCCTCAACATATCGCGGTGGTCCCGGACGGTCGGCTCAGGGGGACGTTGTCGACGATGCTCCCGCCTCCTCCGATGGTGGGTGAGCACCTGAAAGGTGGTCATCCCCAGCTTCTCTCACCAGGGGTGTCGCTGCTCTTGCTTCTGGCGCGACCTCACCCTTAGGTTTGGTGGGGACTGAGGATCTTTCTCTCAGCGGCTCCTCTTGAGTCTCGGTCAGAGGAACCCCTGTTGCAAATGTCTCGGCAGGGGGATCCTCCCTTCCTGGTTCCCCCACTAGTGTGACCTCAGGAGTAGTAGGCGAAGCCACATGGGTTCGGGGTGACTCGCCCTGCACTGCCCGCCGAGGCCTCTTGGGTGCCACTCTCATCGGATCGCTGGCGGCCCTCTTTCTCTTTTTAAGAGCCTCCGTGAGGAAGTCAATAGAGAACCTCATCTCTGTACAAAGGAATAGAGATTAAAAAAAAGAAAAGAAAAGGGAAGAAAAAGAAAAGACAAGAAACTATGGCTGGCAGCCGAGGAGGGTAGCGCTCATCGGGTGCCGGTGACGGCGACTCCGATGCTGCGAGGGCTTCATAGAGATTGTCCTCCGATAGCAACTCTGTGCAAGGAGGGATGACAGAGGACATAAGGGCTTCAAAAAGCTCTCGGTCTCTTTCTTCTATGGCTGAGTTTTTGTTAGGACTGATATTGAGAAATCTCCAGGATGTCTTCACCCCCTCGACATGAACATAGAAGAAACGAGACTTCCATTCTTTGATCTTAGAGGGCAAGTCTAGTTTGAGGGCTCTCTTAGGCCGGGAGGCAAAGCTCCACCACCCATTCTTCTAAGGGTTCCTGAGCTTATACAAGGCCCGAAGAGAGAGACTCGGGCGGGGGCGCCATGAAAGTGAAGAGAACTATGAACGCATATATGATTCGAATGGAGTTTGGGATCAACTGTGCCGGGACGAGATTATACCTATCTAAAAGATTCAAAAATAATGGGTGAAAAGGGAGGCGGAGCCCACTCCTAAAAATTCCTCATAACGAGCGACCCCATCGGACCGGCCACCGGTTACCTTGTTGTCATGCCAGGGTGCGGATAGGCATATACTATCGGGTATACCATACTTGGCCCTATTTCTTCCTATGTCTTGGTCCTTTAAGGTGGAACGTATTCCCCCTAGACCCGCGGATCTGGATTCAAAAATCGAAGGGGATGCTGAACGAGATGGTGAAGGTGATACCCTAGAGGGTAGAGAAGGAGCCCTAGGTGTCGGAGGGGGAACCCTAGCAGAGGTCGAAACAGCAGTCGCTGGACGACCGCGGATGGTGACACTACCAGGGGCCCGGTGGTGGGCTTGAAGAATCTCCTCCCTAGAGGGTTCGACTTGAGGTTTCTTACCTTTCCTATCAATTTGGGGACCCATCAGGAGAAAGGAGCAGACAAGAAGGTGAAGGAAACTGACCTCAGGGTGAAGGAATGGAAGCAAAAGAAAGCTCAATGCCCGGAAGGTGAAGAAGAGGCGGAAAAGATGATAAAGGTACTAGGCGACAGAAAGAACGGGCGGGGCAATATTAATCCCCAAAATTTGAAGGCCCCGCCCATCTAAAAAGCAGGACCAGAAAGGTCAGGCCATTGCCCAGGTGTCATCAGGTTACAGGAAAGGTACAATCTGTGCCCAATGACAGGACACCGCCAGAATAATTCAATAATAATGCCTTGCCTTTCTCATCGATCACGAGGCATTTCTCTCGATTCACCCGCGGGCCGCACCATACACAATATCATCCCTTAAATAACGAAAGGCCTTCAAGAAGACTTTACTTTCCTAGGCACACGTGCCCATTTTTAGTAGGGTACAGCGCACAAGATTCAACTACAGAGGAAATTTTTACGCTCCTTTCTCTTGGCAAGCGCCGTGCGCATGAGGGCCAAGACTAAGAAGTGGGGGGGCATGTGATGTGGCTAATAAAAGCCACGTGGTAATTAACCCTCAGGAGCGGTCCCTAGGCAGCCCCAAGGCAGTTCCTAGGCGGCCTCGGCCATGGGAGCAGTCCCTAGGCGGCCCTAAGCTGGTTCTTAGGTGGCCTCGGCCATGGGAGCGGTCCCTAGGCGGCCCCAAGGCAGTTCCTGGATGGCCCCGGCCTTCAAAGCGGTCCCTAGGCAGTTCCTGGTCCCCATTGGAGCGGCGGCCCCAAGGCGGTTCCTGAATGGCCCCGGCCTCAGGAGCGGTCCCAAGGCAGTTCTTGGATGGCCTCGGCCTTGGAGGCGGTCCCTAGGCGGCCCCAAGGCGGTTCCTGGGCAGCCCTAGCCACGGGAGCAGTCCCTAGGCGGCCCCAAGGCGGTTTCTGGATGGCCCCGGCCTCGAAGGCGGCCCCTAGCCAGCCCCAAGGCGGTTCCTAGGCGGCCTAGCCTACCAAAAGAGGTGTTGACGTCCCTTTTTATCTCATTTTCATGGCTCATCCAACTTCCAGGTAAGCCTTTGCACGGACAGGGCCACCATCCTTGATCCATGTAAATTTAATAAGACAGAAATTGTCAGTTTCAGCATAACCCCTGAAAGATCACGATCCATTAGATGACATCAATAACCCTAGCTAAATCAGCCTCAAAAGGTGATTATCCGCTGTAAAGTGCCAATCACCTCGGATCAGAAAACCCACTAAGGCCCAAAAAGTCATTAGCAAAATTTAATGACCCTAGGTAAATCAGCCTCAAAAGGTGATTATCTGCTGTAAAGTACCAATCATCTCGGTTCAGAAAACCCACTAAGGCCCAAAAAGTCATTAGCAGAATTTAATGACCATGGCTAAATCAGCATCAAAATGTGATTATTTGCTGTAAAGTACCAATCACCTTGGGTCAGAAAAGCCACTAAGGTCCAAAAAGTCATTAGCAGAATTTAATGACCTTGACTGAATCAGCCTCAAAAGGTGATTATCTGCTGTAAAGCGCAATCATCCAGAATCAAAAGATATGGATCCAATCTGACCAGCTCTGACATTCTGTCCGTAAAGGCACTAACACATCATGAGATCCGATCTCAGCGAGCAAGCCAGACAAACTGAAGAGGTTAATAAAAATAGGTAAGGGTAAGGAGAACTAGAGGACTCATTCAGCTCTAACAACCCACCTCCCTAAAATTACTGTTGGAGTCCTAATCACTAACTTGAGCGTTGGAGGGTCCCTACCGGAATACTCGGCCTTGGGACTTCTTGCAGGCATTAAAGACGAAGGAAGGATCTTGAAACTTCTTCGGAGTACCGGTCAACACTCAAGGACGTCAGCTCAAAATGATTGGGCATCATCACAGGGCATGAGCAGTCGTTACGGCATTCGTCAGATATGTCTCCCATGTCGCACATCTATTATCTTGTTCTCCATCTATGCTGCAAGACTATGGGTGGGAGTGTAAGGCTTCGTATAGCTTGTGGGCCCGCTTCGGTAGGATTAGACCGACTCCATTGTCATTCGGAGTCTTCGCGGGGCTTGGGCATGATCACCTTGGCATCATGCGCAGGGGAGGATCAGTATGTCATGCTGAACTAGATCCTGGCAGTGACCTTCTCAAGGCGTCCTGAACTTCGCTAGAGGATCAGTGATGGCAAGGAGGCACGGCCACATCAGCGAAGTGGATTTTGCGCTGGCAAGATGGGGGGCTATGCTTGAGCCGGCGGTCGTCTTCCGATGGGAGAGACTTCTCTCTGAGGCTTTGTGCTGGGGAGAGAGTCCGAACTGGCTTGAGTTCAGCATGGGAGCCGGACCGATACCGCTCAAGTCTAGGTGATATGGGGTGTCGTGAGGGGTGGATTCTATTCTTGGATCCGGCAAGATGCTGGGCGCTTCCAGCATGGATCCGGCTACTGGCTCGAGTCCCATGGTGGAGAAGGTGAAGCCACTCTCATGCGAGCAAAAGCCGGATCCCTTGTTGGTCATGAAGCTAAAATGGCTGGTATGGACAGGGAGGAGCCATGAAGAGAAGTTGTTATTCCTCTCCCTCTCAATCCATATGTACATCTCGTGAGCTGATTCGCTAGTGGCTTTTTGATGCACGATGTATCGTGCAAAAGATTAACATAAAGTAATGATTCAGATTTTAAGGTGCTTTACTTTTCGAAATGAGTAAGAATAAACTAAGGATGAATATGCGAAGAGTAAAGTAACTATCTGTTATGCGTGTTATAGCGCAATGATTAAAACACCTTAATTTCACTAATCTTAGGTAGACTAGCGAGAGTAAAGGGTCGAATCGAACTTTGAGTGGCTATTTTGAAATAAATTTATACAATTAAAATTTTAAATAAACAGATAATTAGCAGTAAAAATAATTAAGATATGATCTATCTTAATTAGAGTATGTCATGTATCCATAGATCATGGTCCATCCCTTTTAAAGAATAGATTAGTCAAAAAGTATTTTTACTTGAAGAACATTCAATAAAAATTAAACGTAAATAAATACTTTATTTCATAGCATCCAAAGGAGTACATTAAAATTAAAATTAAAAATTCTTCTTTTCTGACATCTACAAGAAGGCAACAACACTGAAGATGGCTCCGGATCTGCTAGTCGAGCTCCTAGATCTGCTTTGTGGCCAAACTCCCTAGAATTCTTTGTTTTATCCTCCAAGTCGGACTGCCCCTCCTTTCTCCCCTTCTGGGGCTATTTATAGATGCCTGAACGCGAAGAGATCGTGACAGATTGCAAACGAATTACAGAGAGATTATGGAGAGATTGTGAAGAGATTGCAGAGAGATTGCGGTTTGAGTGCCGTTTGCGTCGTTGGACTCCTAAAATCGAGCTCTTTAAATTGACGAAGATTTTTTAAAAAATATTATATAAAGTAATCAAATATTAAATAATAAAAATAATTTAATATATTAATTAATAGGTTTATTATGATTATTTGTGCGTTTATCAACTCGCAGAACATGATTCGCTAAGTAATAATGAAAACAAGATCCTAGGATTGAAAAATCACTACTTAGAACATGCTCTTCCTTCAACAAAATAGAACTTATAAGAGAGGATGAAGATTACCAGGCAATGATGGTATTCGTCCTAAAAGATTGGATCACACAACTCCCGGGATGAGTGCTTGGAAGAAGAAGCTATGCTCCCATAGATATTTTGGCTTTTCTTCAGATGTTTCCAGAGGTAAGGACTTCATCTAAGGATTGTAGCACATTGGTGTCTTGGGAGCTGGGATGCCTGGATCAATTGTTGGAACGGGTATTTGTTGGGCCGCTCAACCTCTCCTTCATGAAATGTCAATGCTCAGACATTTTTTTAATTAATCATCAATTGTTCTCTACAAGAAGAAGGAAGAGATTTTTATAATAAACTCTAACCCTTGAATTATATTAAAAAAAATAAGGGCGCCATATTATTTCTAAATAAGAAGATAGATGGCATCTTAAAATAAGAAAAAGAGATCAGGGAATAACTTTTCAAATAAGAAGATAGGCGGCATCTTAAAACAAGGAAAATAGTGTTGGCCTAGATGGCAACCCAAGAGGGGGAGTGAATTGGGTTCTTAAAAAAAAATTAACTCTTTTTAAAATTAAATCGATTGATATCAAAGTATGCAAGCGGATGGAGTTAATCGAAGCTAAGCACAAGCAATTAAAGAAGAGAGAGAGAGATCAAAACACTACAAACACAAAGATTTTATAGTGGTTCGGTGTAACCAACACCTACATCCACTCTCAAGCTCCACTTGGGTCCACACTATAATCTTCTTGATTATAGTCGAGTTGTTTTACAAGCTCCCAACTCAAACTTATTGTTTTACCCGGGATCACAACGAACCCAGCCAGTTTTTCGGGCTTACCAGCATAAAACCCAACCTCAAGCTATATCTAGCTTGACCCGAGGTATACCACCTCCACTAATTCAATCCCCCGATTGAATTAGCAATCAAATGAAATCAATTAATGTTTACAATGACAAACAG
>UESW01004089.1:212721-231613 GCA_900491605.1 Calamus simplicifolius
GCAGAGGGGAACATTGGTTCCGACTTCCCTCGGAAATGGGGGAACTTTGTTAGGGATGCGGAAACGCATCCAATTTGTCAGCGCAGGGGAGAGGGATTTGGACGTCCTTCGCAATGGCCAAGTGTTTTCGGCCAACGACCTGTTATCGGAGGGGCCCTCTTCGCAGCCGGGCTCAGCCCCCTGGACCCGCAAGGTGAGTCTCCCTTTTACCTTTTTCGCTGTGTTTTCTCGATGAATGTGTTTGGATCTGATCGCATATGTTCCATTCTTTCAGCCAAGAGGTCGGCATTGTCGAGCCTCGCCAAGAGGAAGAGAGGAAAGCGCCCAGGGGAGAGCAGCGGCGCGGATAGTGGTAGGCCCGAGAAAAGGGCTCATACCTCCGCAAGAAGCCCGCCGGAGCGTCACGACAGGAGCGCCGGGGCGAAGGAGGATCCAGGGAGAACAGCTTGATCCCTTGCCCTCCCGTGTTGGAGATATCGGATAGTTCAGACGAGGCTCCGTTGGCTCGTCTGACCGCGTCCCCTATGAAAGAGGAACCGGCGACGGATCTGGCGGAAGCGGTCGTTTCTGAGGGGCCTTCCGTCCCGCGGGACCACACTGGCTCCAGCAGGAGAGGGAGAGGGACAGCTGCAGCCGAGGAGGTTCAGGGAGAGCTCCCTCTTGGTCTCTCTGCGGGGGAGTCCGGTGGTAGTGAGTGGGTCGCCCGCGGTAGTTCAAGAAGCGGGCCAGACGAGGCTTCGGCGGAGCCTGCAGGGGAGGCGCAGGTGACAGCGACGGAAGGAGGCGCGAGGAAGGGATCACAAGGGGGTCCCGCAATGGGGGCTCCTCGAAGAAGATTTTGGGGAGGCTGGCGCTTGGGCTGGCCGAGTTATCTGAAGAAACCCAAGCTAGGGCCTTGATAGAAGAGGCTGGGAGGTTGAAGGCCTCTCAGGCGGAGGTCGCCCAGGTTGGTCCCTCAGGCGGGGATGGTCAACCCAGTAGCTCGAGCGCTGGTGTTGAGGAGGCATTTTCTGCCATGATGAGGTCGGCCTTGTATCCGGGTGCTGATCCTTCGGCGGATAGATTCGCGGATTTGGAACTGGTTGATGCTGCGTTTGGGCAGCAGGAGTGGCTGAAAGTATCCACCTTCTCCCGATATCGACAATCCGACCCTCATGAAGATGATGCGGGCCTATGCATCTCGGGTGAGTTACTTTCTTTGGCAGTGGATGCTTTCTGATTGACCATCGTGGATTTTTACTCATCTTTTGTCCAGAGTGTCCTGCTTTCTCGGGCGATGTGCTGGCGTCTGAGTTTGGCGACAGGGGCCAGCATTCAGGCCAGGAGAGACAACGCGAGCTCCGATCGCGACTGAAGGTGTCTGAGAAGTTCGAGAACTTCATGGCCAGTAGCAACAGAGGTTTGGAGGGGATGAAGGCGGCACATCAGGCCGCCTGGCCGAAGTGTCCAAGCAGAAAGCGCAGAGTGGAGGAGTTGCAGGGACTCCTGGCGAAGAATGACGACGCGTGCTTGGAGCTGGCCAGAGTTGAGTCGAAACATTCCGCGGAGGTGGCGGCGATGCGGCGGGAACATAGTGAAAGTTTGGGTCGGCTGGGGAGGGAGCTGCCGACGAAAGAAGCGCCTGACAGAATGCTCGGCGAAGTGGAGGAGAAGTTGAAGCGGCGCGATGGCGAAATTGCTCACTTGAGGGAGGCGCTAAATGGCACCAAGGGATGATAGCTCGGGTGAGCAACGAGTTATCCCAAGCCCGGGGAGGTCGAAGCCAAACAGTTAAGGATCAATTCTGCAGGAGAGGGTCGAGCTGGTCGGGCTGACAGAACAAGAGCCAGGGGTGAGGCCGAGGAGCTGGCCAAAGGTTGGCCAGACGAGAGGAGGAGGTATAGTCTTTTCCCCCCCCCCTTTTTAGTCTCTTTAGCTGGTCTCTTGTGATGCCGACTGGTTTTGGTTTTGCAGATAGCAGAGTTAGGGTTGGAGAATCGGGCTCTCCAAGGCGAGCTTGCGTCTAGCCGCAATAAGAGCTCAGAACTCGAGACGCGGGCCGGCGAGTTCGAGGAGCAAAACGCTATTTGCGGGCTCAAGTGCGAGGCTGAGAAGCAAGTGCTGAGGCTAAAGTGCAGCTCGCCATACTCAAGGGAGAACAGGACGCTATCGGCGTTGACTCCTTCCAACTTGGAATGGAAGAGTGCAAAGACAAGATATCCAGTGAGCACCCAGAATGGGATCTCTCTTTTCTGGATACTGAAGCTCCCGATGACGGTGAGTCCGAAGGAGAAGAGGAGGATGAATACGTCGACGTCTCCGATACCGATCCTGGTGCCGCCCCGGGTCCCAGCGAAGCCGCAGCTTCTGATGGACGATCGCAAACTGCCGCTGAAAGGGCAAAGGCGTTAGAGAAAGGCGAATCTAGTCACACTTCTGTGGATGTACCGAGGGTTCCTCCAAAACTGATGTGGTTCCCGGCCCTTAGGAGCCACCCCGGTATTTTGCTTTTTGAAAGTCTGACTGATGTCTCTTAATGAATGAACCCTCTATTTTCATTTAAGTGTTTTTCCTTGTATGACCCTATTGTCGCCCAGTCTTGCCTCAATCGCGAGCGACTTATGGCTCGTTGATGTTCTTCGGTCATCTTTGACCCGGGATTGAGGAAATGCATTGGCTTGGTCCCAGGCGGGGTGATAGCCCTGAATGGCAAACCGATAGACGATCTAGTTCGGCTTGTGTCTAATCAAAACTTGAGAAATAAAACCAGTTGGTTAAGGCCGATGGACAGGACATGTTAGCTTGGGCCGACAGACGGAATAGATTGGCTAGGGCCGATGAGCGAAGTAGGTCGGCTAGGGCTGACGGGCAAAGTAGGTCAGCTAGGGCCGACGAAAAAGTAGGTCGGCTAGGGCCGACGAGCAAAGTAGGTCGGCTGGGGCCGACGGGCAAAGTAGGTCGGCTAGGGCCGACGGGCAAAGTAGGTCGGCTAGGGCCGACGGAAAAAGTAGGTCAGCTGGGACCGACGAGCAAAGTAGGTCGGCTGGGGCCGACGAGCAAAGTAGGTCGGCTAGGGCCGACATATGAAGGTGGTTGGTGAAGTGTTTTTCGCTTCCTTTGGTCACTTCATTTTTCATTGAATGAAGGAATAGTTTTTGTAGCCTTTGTGTTCATTTCGTTTTGGGACGTCCAATTTTGTCGCACGAGTTTTTGCGCAATTAACTTTGTTGAGAAGCAGTCGACGTACGATCGATTTTCGTGCCTTTTGCTATCCTGCCAGCACCCTACCGTTCTGCAGGTGAATCGGTTTTTGTTTCACCGAAATTGATGATACGGCACTGCGGGGAATATAAAGCTGTTTTGGCGCTTCCCGGAAGGTGTTCCTTTCCCATGTGGGTCGTTTTGGCGTACGGTGCACGCAGCCGTTTACCATTGGGGGATATTATTTTCGTAGGACGATCCCCTGATCCTGCCAGTTTCCGTAATGCTGGTGGACGGTTCTCTGCATTTAATGATCGATTCGGGATTGAGAGGAAATCTTCGCATGCGTCATGGTTCAGACGGTGGGCTCGGCGCGCACTAGGGCGCCGCTTTCATCCTGGGAGGCCACGTGGGGGTGTGGCCTAGGTGTTTGAATCTCGGGGCTTATAGCCTTGGTAATTGCTCCCGGTTCGTTTTTGGCCTATAAAAAAGGGAAAGTGGGGTAGTGTTAAGTCATCCCCAAAAGTTTCTTTTCCACTAGAGCTTTCATCATGCTCGTTTCTTTGCTGCTGCGAGTGGGAGGACTGAGCTTTTCTCTTGTAAGCTCTTTGCCTCCGGATAGTTGGGGCGATGAAGGAGCTGCCGAAGGATGGCTCACCCTTAGGGGATGAGTCCCAGAGATCATATGGAGAAAGCACATGGAGGGCGCAGAGATCACACGGAGAGCGCACACATACTCTTCCCGTGTTACCTTTGTGGTTCCCCTTCAGAGACGTATGGTAGGGGGTGAACGCGGGCTCCCCATGATTTGAGTGAATTTCGCCTCCTCCCCTGATTTGGATCCCTGGGCTCGCCTGCCTGGGGAATCTTTTACCACATGGGGAGGGGGTGAAAGCGTGCCACCCGCCGATGCCTTGTCCTTGGGCCATGGCAAGGTAGGGTGGCTCACATTCGGCTTGGGAGAGCGTTCTGATGCCAGGGTCCGCTTGCCTCCTACCTGCTCGCCGAGGGGTCCCTTGATGGGGTGGTCTGGGATGGCCACCCTGATATCTCGGTTGGATCACCAAGATATCATTATTGACTGAAGCTGGCTGCAACGATTGGTCCATGTCGCCCGGCCATTATCGGCTCGAGCTGACTGGATGCGGCTCATCTGGCTCGACAGTCCAGACGCTGGAGCATCACAGTTGCCCAGATCTGCTTTGGAGCAGTTGCCCGAGCTTTGTATTTGTCTTTATTTTATGCATCTCAATACTCTTGTAACGCCTTTCAGGCATTTGTAACTGGTTTTGATGACAATAAAGAGAGTTCTATTTTGTTTCTCAATCTCTATTTCTTCTGTGCCAAGCTTATTGTCGTTGGTAGTGGGGTATAAAGGCGTCCCGTTCGCTCTCGAGCGAGGATCCTGCGCTATCCGAACTAGCCGAGGTTTGCGAGCGGCGGTCGGGAGATTGTTCGACGGAACACGCTCCTTATCTTGCTTAGAAGCTCGGTGATTTATGTCTCGTTCGAATATTCGTGGCTTGGCCTTGCCGAAGCTCGAAATTTTTTTTTTACTTGGCCTTGCCAAGGTTCGCAGAGTTGTAACTCGGCGCAGCCGAGGTTCGGAGAACTTTTTACTTGGCCCTGCCAAGGTTCGAAGAATTTGTAGCTCGAGGTTCGGAGAACTTTTTACTTGGCCCTGCCAAGGTTCGAAGAATTTGTAGCTCGGCGCAGCCGAGGTTCGGAGATTCGGGGCTCGGAGAAATGACTTAGTTGCCACCACAAGCCGTAGTGTTAGGTCCCTGCGGCGCTCGGCGAAGGGCATCAGGACGGGATGGGCGGCACATAGCCATGCTCTTTATTTAGGACATTATCCCTCCCGAGGGGACGAGTCACCGCCAGGCGCCGGATTTCTTTCTTTTTTGCTCTTCCCAAGAAGGGGCCAGCCTTAAAAGAGCTTGGGGAAGTGTTGGGAGCATTTATTATGGGGGGCCGGTAGATCGGAAAATATCCCGTTCAGGGGGGTTCCCGAATGGCAATATTTCCGATCTCTCTCGGGATAGGGCACGACCCTTCGGATTCCGCAGGCAATAAAGCGATGACACGTGGAAAGTTCTCGTAGGTCGGTTGCTACGGTGCGTCCGATCGAGATACCCGCATGGCAAGTATAAATATGACCGAGGGATGTTGGCCTTAGCCATCCCTCGGTTTAGGTCTTGAAATAGCATTAGATCATGGCTTCTCAAGGGCGATCCTCCGAAGAGTTACGTGCATCACTCGACGGTCTGTTACACCCGCAAAGGGGGCATACCACAATCACTGTTGATGGGTTGGGTCTGGCATCGACCCTTGCGAGCCAACAGCAGCTCGTAAGGGTCGTCGAGGAGTACGTGGATGTCTCTACTCGGGAGACGGAGGCCCTGCGCCAGGTGGCGGACCGGCAGAGGGAGGAGATTGCGTCGTTCCACGAGCAGGTCGCCGACCTCACCGAGCGGCTGGAGGACCTATTGGCGTCCGGGACCGACACCGAATCTTAGATGGGGCCTCCTTTGCTTCTTGTTTTTGCTATTTCTGTTTCTTTTTGTACTCCCTTTCCTCAATCAATGAAAAAAAAAGGGCTTGTTTGGATAATTTTCTTATCTCAAGAGTTTTTAGCTTTAAAAATGCCATTCGCATAATAGTTGGGGAGTCAGTGTGGCTCCACTGGTTCACGCGCCGAGTCATGGCTCGGTTTGGGATAGGCGCTTTATTCGGCAAGTTATAGGGGTGTTGCCAAAAGCTTTAGTAGCGAAGAGGGGGACCTTCCCGGCTTTTGCTCGGGGTCCGCGGTCGGTTTTGTGGGGCTTTATTGGACCCTTTAGGGGTTTGCCGGAGGCACATCCTTTGTGTGCGCTGATTGTTTTTCGCGTAGCGTGCCTTTTTCAGATCGACCGAGGTTTTGGGGACTACTTAAGAGTCTTTCAGTTTTAACCAGGGCCTGCATACTTCGGTTTTCAGCCGATGTCTTAACCCGAAGAATTTTTACTCGGCCTTGCCGAGGTTCGGAGAATATTTTACTTGGCCCTACCAAGGTTCGGAGAATTTGTCGCTCGGCCCAGCCGAGGTTCGGAGAATATTTTACTTGGCCTGCCAAGGTTCGAAGAATTTGTAACTCGGCCCAGCCGAGGTTCGGAGAATTTTTACTTGGCCCTGCCAAGGTTCGGAGAATTTGAATTTTGCTCGGCCCAGCCGAGGTTCGGAGAATTTTTACTTGGCCCTGCCGAGAATTTGAGCCGAGGTTCGGAGAATTTTACTTGGCCCTGCCAAGGTTCGGAGAATTTGTTGCTCGGCCCAGCCGAGGTTCGGAGAATTTTTACTTGGCCCTGCCAAGGTTCGGAGAATTTGTTGCTCGGCCCAGCCGAGGTTCGGAGAATTTTTACTTGGCCCTGCCAAGGTTCGGAGAATTCCTGTCCAGACAAGTAGCTCGGTCGTGCCGAGGATTGGTAAGCAGCATCTATTTCTTTTTGCAACCTTTGGCAATGTAGTGCATAATGATTTGTATTGAAAAAATGTGCCGACAGGAAGGTATAATGAGGCATATGAAAATAGACTTGGAGAGGACGTACCCTATTGATAGTATTTTTGGAGATTGTCCGAGTTCCACATCTGGGGGATGGATTTCCCATCCAAATCTTGTAGCTTGTAGGTTCCCGGTCCAATGGTCTCCGCCACCTGGTACGGGCCTTCCCAGTTTGGCGCCAGCTTTCCTTGTTCCAGCGGTTTGGAAACAGAGGCTTTTCGAAGAACAAGGTTGCCAGGCAGGAAGGCTTTTCCTTTGACTCTGGAGGCGTGGTAACGGGCCACCCTTTGTTGGTACGCAGCCACTCTGATCCGTGCCTTCTCTCTGATCTCCTCTACCAGGTCGAGGTTAGTACGGAGTTGATCGTTGCTAGCTTCCTCTGAGTAGCTTTCCACCCACAACGATGGGAGACCTATTTCCATGGGGATAATGGCCTCCATGCCGAAGGCCATCCGGAATGGGGTTTCACCTGTCGGGATTCTCGGGGTGGTGCGGTAGGCCCATAGAACATGATGCAGCTCGTCCACCCACCTGCCTTGAGCTCTGGAAAGGCGAGCTTTGATCCCCTGAAGGAGGGTCCTGTTGGTCACTTCAGCTGCTCCGTTGGCTTGTGGATGCCCGACCGAGGTGAGGTGGTGACGGATTCTATGCTCCTCATAGAACTGGCAGAATTTGGAGTTATCGAACTGCTTACCGTTATCGGTGATTATGGTATGTGGGAGGCCGAATCGGCAGATGATAGACCTCCATACAAAGTCTCTGGCCCGTGCTTCGGTTATTTGTGCAACCGCTTCTGCTTTGACCCATTTAGTGAAGTAATCAATGGCGACAAATAAGAATTTCCGCTGTCCCGTGGCAAGCGGGAATGGGCCGAGGATGTCCATCCCTCATTTGGCGAAAGGCCAGACGGAGGATATGGAAACTAGTTCGGCGGAGGGGAGCCTTTGGATGCTTGAATGCCTCTGGCATGGGTCGTAGGCTCGGACTAGGTCGTCCGCGTCCTTCTGCATGGTCAGCCAATAGTAGCCTTGTCGCAGTACCTTGTGGCATAGGGACCGACTTCCCAGATGGTTGCCGCAAATCCCCTCATGTACCTTGCGCAGAGCATAATCTGCTTCAGACGGGCGAAGGCACCTGAGCAGTGGCATGGAGAAGGATCGTTTGTAAAGCTGGTTGTCGATCAGCACATAGTGGGTGGCCTATAGCTTCAGCTTTCTAGCTTCTCTCCGGTCGGGCGGAAGCAACCCTTCTTTGAGATATTTAAGAATAGGATCAAACCATGATGGTTTAGCTTCGACCTGCATTATCCGGTCAGCTTCCACGATGCTGGGCTTTTCCAGGGTCTCCAGGTGGAACTTTTGTTCGGCGTCCATCGACTCCACGGTCGCCAATCGAGAGAGTAGATCGGCGCGGGCATTCTCGGATCTGGGAATCCGAATGATTTTAAATTCAACAAAATGGGGAAGCAGACTCCGCACCTCCTGGAGATATCGAATCATTTTCGGCTCCCGGGTTTCAAAATCTCCTCGCACATGACCGGCAACTAGCTGAGAGTCGGTGAAGGCATTAAGTTTCTCCACCTTCAGATTGCGGGCGATTCGGAGGCCGACTAACAGGGCTTCGTACTCGGCTTCGTTGTTGGAGGCCGGAAAGGAGAATCGGATGCCATATTTGAAGGTTATCCCCTCCGGACTGGTGAGAACCAGGCCTGCACTGGAGCGATGGGCATTAGATGACCCGTCGACATGGAGGAGCCACCGGGCTCCAGCTTTTGGTTCTTCGGGGGAGTCTGGGGTAGAACCGTCCTCCGGGATGGTACACTCGAGGAGAAAGTCGGCAAGCACTTGAGCTTTGATAGCTGGGCGAGGCTGAAAATGTATGTCATGCTCGCTCAACTCGACGACCCACTTGGTCATTCTTTCCGACGTCTCGGGACGGTGGACTACTGCCCGGATGGGTTGGTCGGTCAGGACCGTCACAGAATGTGCTTGAAAGTACGGTCGCAGCTTCCGAACTGAGGTAATTAAGGCCAACACCATCTTCTCAATTCTGCTGTACCTCGTCTCCGCATCGCGGAGTAGCTTGCTGACATAGTAGATCGGCTTCTGGACTTTGCCTTCTTTCCTGACCAGCACCGAATAGACTGCACCCTCCGAAACAGCCAGGTACAAGAATAGGGTCTCTCCCGGAGCCGGACTGCTGAGAAGTGGGGGCGAGCCGAGGTACTTCTTGAGATCTTGAAATGACCTTTGGCATTCGGGAGTCCATTGGAAGTTTTTGGCCGATCGGAGAGTTTTGAAGAAGGGGAGGCATCTTTCAGCCGACCGCGCCACAAAGCGGTTGAGGGCCGCTATCCTCCGGTTAGGCGCTGGACCTCTTTGACAGATGCCGGGGGTGCCATTTGTTGGAGAGCTTGAATCTTCTGAGGGTTGGCTTTGATACCTCGCTGGGAGACCATGAAGCCGAGAAACTTCCCGGAGTTAACACCGAAGGCACATTTGGTCGGGTTGAGTCTCATCCCATACTTGCGCAGCGTTGCAAAGCTCTCTGTGAGGTCCTCGACATGCTGTGATGCCTCTTTGCTTTTGACCAGCATGTCATCCATGTACACCTCCATATTCCGGCCGATTTGCTCCTTGAATACTTTGTTGACCAGCCTCTGGTAGGTTGCACCTGCATTTTTAAGACCAAAAGGCATGACACGGTAACAGTAAGTACCTCGGTCGGTTATGAAGGCGGTCTTTTCTTCATCCTCAGGAGCCATTCGGATCTGATTGTGTTGGCCCAGATGGCAACCCAAGAGGGGGGGGGGGGTGAATTGGGTTCTTAAAAATTTAAGACTTTTTAAATTTTGATTAATTAACTCAAGATGTGCAAGTGAGAGAAATTAACTTATAAGCAATGCACAAGCAGAAATATAAGAGAGATAGAGTGAGAGAAAATGAGCACGGCAAACACAAGATAATTTTATAGTGGTTCGGTGCAACCAACACCTACGTCCACTCCCAAGATTCACTTGGGTCCACACTATAATCTCCTAGATTACAGCCGAGTTGTTTTCCAAGCTCACAACTCAAACTTGTTGTTTTCCGGGTCACAACGAACCCAGCCGGTTTTACACGGGCTTACCAGCACAAAACCCTACACGTTGTTTTTCACGGGCTCACAACTAACCCAACACAAGCACCCGGCTTGCAACGAGGTATAACAACCTCCACTGATTCAATCCACTGATTGAATCAGTAACAAGAAAATAAATCAGAGTTTGATACAAATGCTCCCTTGAGCAAATAATCAAAATAAAAAGGTTAGAAAAGCCTGATTAAATATTGAATGGCTTGGCTTCTTTCTTCTCTTCTAACTCCTCTTGAAGTTGAATCAGGCCTCAGCAAGATTCTTGACCGTTGGGGCTTTGGAGTTGAGATGAAGCTTTTCTCTTTTCTTCTTTGGAAATCCTTGATTTGCTCTTGGTTGCTTTGGATTTTCTTTTGACTCTTGTGGATTGTAGCTCTGGAGCAGACGAACTTCTCTTTGATTTCACTCCTTTTGAATCTCTTTTCTTGACTAAATGATTTTTCCAATAAGCTCTGTTTTTCCTCTTTTTGAAAGATATTCTTTTCTCTCTTTTTTCTTTGTTTTGATTTGAAAAGAGCTCCTCTATTTATAGATTCTGCAAAAATATATCCGTTAGAAACAAGAAAAATAGCCGTTATTTGAAAATCTTACCGTTGGGCTGATGTGTCATCGTGAAAAATCGCGCCCAGATTTCGTGGAGTCGACTCGAGCTTTGTGGGAGTCGGCTCGAAGTCGATTACTAAAAATAGAAACATTTTAAACGTTAGAGGGTCGACTCGCGAAAACCAAAGTGTCGGCTCCTGAAAGTCGGGAGTCGACTCGAAGAAAATGGGGAGTCGACTCGAGAAGTGCTCAAAAAATCTTTCTGTTGTTTGAGCGGAGTCGGCTCGCACAGTCAGGAGTCGGCTCGCACAGAGTCAGGGGTCGACTCTTGAAAACCAAGGGTCGACTCGAGAAAATCAGAAAACTCTGGGAGTCGACTCGGAAACCCTTGAGTCGGCTCGGGAGCGTATCAAAAATCAGAAATTTTCTGATTGACTTTAAAATTCGTCCCAAATAAATTTTAAATATATTTGACTTGAATACATTAAATATGACATTAAGCATGATTCAAGACATGTTTCAAGAAATCATTGATTGAAATATAAATGTAAAAATTCCTTTTTGAAATTTTAAATATAGAGCTTGAAACTTCTTTTTCAAATTGATTCAAAACTCAGTGAATTTAAACATTGAGAGTCCATTGCTTTCATTTTGAATAAGCTCAAGGTTTTTGATAAATAAACTCATTGTTTCTTTAAATACTCATGGCTTTTGGAAATCATCAAAATCAATAAAGTTGGGGCAATTATTTCAATAATTTCTCAACAATCTCCCCCTTTTTGATGATGACAAAAACATTGAGTATATGCATTAAAATTGAAAAATTTTGATCCAAAATCAACTTTTGTGTTCATGGAAAGGCTCCCCCTCAATGAGGTAGCTCCCCCTATGAACCTCAATTTTATAATTCATTCAAAATTTTCTTCAAAAACTTTAATGAAAATTAAATTTAATTGATTGAAAGCATATACGATTAAATAAATCTCTCCCCCTTTTTTGTAATCAACAAAAAGGTTAGGAAGATTAAATATCAATTCATTCTTTATCTTTTCATTAAATTATCAATTGAGGATAATCATTCAAGTATTCAAAGATACTTACAATTGAAATGACATAAGTAATGCATCAAACTTTCTCATTACTTCAAAATGTACATGAAAATGTAAACTTGCTCATTCATTGAAAGTAAACTTGATTACATCAAAAAGATTACATTGAAAAGAACTATCAAAAGTTTCTTCTAGTAATCTATTCAAGTGATCAACTATCTGCTTCATTCCTTCACATTGAAGTTTAACATAATCTTTAAGCTTATTATCAACAAAAGTACAAGCAGTCAAAATTTATCTTGAAGCTCGGCGTTGCATTGGGAATAGGTCTCTGAGTCACCGCAGATATCCTTAAGTTCTCCAAAGATATTCTTAAGTCTTCACTTAAGGAGCTGGTAGATGAACTGAGAGTAGACTCAATCGATGCAACCCGATCACTAAGTGAATATAAGGCTTCTTTTAAATTCATAAACTTTTCATCAAATTCATTTCAATCTTTTTCATGCTCAAATCTCAGATTTGAATAAGATCTAAGCTGATCTAACTGCATCAGAAAAGCTAACAGATGATAAAGTAGAGTCTGAGCTGGAGCAGGAGCAGGAGCAGAATCTGGAACAGAAGAGCACTGAGGAGGCTCAGGTGATGAATGTCTCACAGAAGGTCTGGGGGCCTCAGCATCTATAGCTCTGTCCTCTGTAACATTCTTCCTCTCCCAATTTCCATTTTCTTAACAAACCCCATTCGATGAATAGTGGCCAAAGAGTAAAATCAGTATGCCTTAATTCCTTCTTTGGCTCACTATCACCAAAACAATCCCTTGGCTTTGAAATAACTTAGTTAAACCATGCCATAGGGCAAACTTGATTTCTTCTTCCCTCCACAATCAGCAATGTACCATAATCATCCGAGGTAGATTGATGGCTTCCCAGAAACTACAGCATCCATAACAAAAATATCTCTCTCAGATACATAGTCGAATCTGCCGGTCTTGGGAACAAAATCCTGCTGCAGATGTTGTGAAGTAATCTTAATTCCAAAGGCAATTGACTAGCAAAAACTTCTTCAAATCCCTCAAAATTTCTGTTCAAATCTTGTGAGGGCTGGAGATCTATCCTCTGGGGCAAAGGTGGATGGTCCAGACAGGGGTAAATCAATAATCTAGATAGAATAGTGGCAGTGTTCAACCAATGCCTCTCACCTTGCTCACAACCATCATCTCCTCTAGTCAAATTTGTAAAACTCCTTAACTAAGCAGGGTAGGTGGGACAGTCCAATGAACATATTTTCTCAAATCCCATCTCAATAACTGTCTACCTATTATAAATCCTTCATTCTCAAATAATTCAAAATCAACTTTCTTCCTGTTGTAACAACTCTACTGGCAAGGTGATCTACCTGAAGAGTGGAGCTGGAGCAGGAGAATCTCGGAGAAGGGGTAGAGGACGAATCCGGAGACGGCTCGCGACGGGTCGTCGAACGGTCCTTTCCTCTTCAACCGGCGCCACTACTGCTAGCTCCACGGGTTTTGGGTGCCATTGATCTGTGGAGTGTTAATCAGAGGTTTTTGGAGTTTGGAAGGTTTGGAAAGCTTTGGAGAGGTTTGGAATGATTTGGAATGATTGAAATGTCCGTGGGGTCGACTCGTGCCCTAATAATCACTGGGACCACGTCGAGTCGACTCGCGCAAAGCGTGGAGTCGGCTCCCGACTAGTCACAGAGCACGGACACGATCTCGAGTCGACTCGCTCAGAGGAGGGGTCGACTCCTGAGTTTCAGCAGAAACTCGAGTCGACTCCGATACTCTCGAGTCGGCTCCGAGACCATTTCAGAAAAAATAAAGATTCAGAGAATCTGAAATGAGTCCGGAATTTGATCTTTGAGTATGATTAAAAATCATGGATTTTGAGAGATCAAATTGATATGAGTTCTAGATAAAATTTCCTTAAGATTTTGAGAAATTGAAAGAACTCTAGATATATTTCCTTAGAGGTTTCAAAATTTATTCAAAAGGTTACAAATTCCTAACTCTCCTCTAAGATAACAAAATCTTTCTTCGCTTAAAGGTTTTGTAAATATGTCAGCTAATTGTTCTTCAGTGTTTACATAATCTAAACAAATTTCATCATTAGCTACATGTTCCTTATAAAATGATATCTAATTTCTATGTTTTGTCTTGAGTGTTGAATTGGATTTTTAGTTAAATTGATTGCGCTAGTGTTATCACATCTTATGGGTGTTTATCAAGTGTGATACCATAGTCTTCAAGTTGTCGCTTAATCCATAGGATTTGCGCACAGCAACTTC
This sequence comes from Calamus simplicifolius, assembly GCA_900491605.1. Lineage (NCBI taxonomy): Eukaryota > Viridiplantae > Streptophyta > Magnoliopsida > Arecales > Arecaceae > Calamus > Calamus simplicifolius. Next base: position 226,474 of record UESW01004089.1, read on the forward strand.
CAGCTGCTACATATTCAGCTTCAGTAGTTGATAATGCAACTGAATTTTGCTTTTTGCTAAACCATGTGATTAAGTTACTTCCTAAGAATTGGCATGCACCACTTGTGCTTTTTCTATCTAATTTACATCCAGCATAATCAGAATCGAATATGCAATTAGGTTTAATGTGAGTCTCTAGAATACCATAAACCTACATTTTTTGTTCCATTTAGATATCTTAAAATTCTTTTAACAGCTATTAAATGTGATTCTTTAGGTTCAGATTGAAATCTAGCACATAAACATACTGAAAACATAATATCTGGTCTACTTGCTGTTAAATAAAGAAGGGATCCGATATACCTCGATAATACTTTTGATCAACCTTTTTACCTTCTTCATCTTTGTCCAGCTTGCATGAAGGACTCATTGGAGTTCCGAGGGGTTTCATTGTTTCCATACCAAACTTTTTGAGTAGTTCTCTTGTGTATTTGGTTTGGTTGATAAAGATTCCCTCTTTGCTTTGTTTGATTTGGAGTCCAAGGAAGAAGTTGAGTTCTCCCATCATGCTCATCTCGAATTCTCCCTGCATCAACTTTGCAAATTCTTGACAAAGAGAATCGTTAGTAGCACCAAAAATAATGTCATCTACGTATATTTGTACTACAAGTAAATCTTTACTTTTTCTTTTCAAAAATAAGTTTTATCAACATTTCCTCTTGTAAAATCATTTTCTATTAGAATTTACTTAACCTATCATACCAAGCTCTAGGTGCTTGTTTCAAACCATATAAAGCTTTGTGCAATTTAAAAACGTGATTTGAAAATTCGTGATCTTCAAAACCTGGTGGTTGTTCTACATAAACTTCTTCATTTATAAATCCATTTAAAAATGCGCTTTTACATCCATTTGAAATAAGTTAAAATTCATATGACATGCAAATGCAAGTAATAGCCTAATGGCTTCTAATCTAGCTACAGGTGCAAAGGTTTCATCAAAATCAATACCTTCCTCTTGATTATATCCTTTTGCAACCAATCTAGCTTTGTTTCTAATTACTATGCCATTTTCATCTAGTTTATTTCTAAAAACCCATTTTGATCCTATTACTGAATGATTTTTAGGTCTTTCAACTAAGTCCAAACATTATTTCTAGTAAATTGATTTAGTTCTTCTTGCATTGCTAACATCCAATTATTATCTTTTTCAGCTTCTTCAATAGTTTTAGGTTCAATTTGTGATACAAATGCAAGATGATTACTAATATTTCTCATATATGATCTAGTTCTTATTCCTTGAGATGGATCACCTATAATCAATTCCTTGGGATGACTATGAGCATATCTCCAGTCTCTTGGAAGATCTATATCATTATGATTATTACATCATCGTCCTTATGTGAATCATCATCTTTAGCTTCTTGTTCATGATCAGAAGATACTTCAATATTAAGTTTTTCAAGATCTTTTTCAATTATGTTTGTATCTTCCTCATCATCAATCTTTTCAGAACAGTTGCTAAAGATTCATCAAAAACTACATGAATGGATTCTTCAACTACTAAGGTTTTCTTGTTAAAGATTCTATATGCCTTACTAGTTGTTGAATAACCTAGAAAAATTCCTTCATCAGATTTAGCATCAAATTTTCCTAAGTTGTTTTTACCATTATTATGAATGAAACATTTACATCCAAATGCATGAAAGTATTTTATATTTGGTTTTCTTTCATTCCATAATTCATAAGGTGTTTTCTTTAATATTGGTCTTATTAAAGCTCTATTTAAGATGTAACATGCTGTGTTAATTGCTTCCGCCCAAAATACTTTGGTAAGTTACTTTCGCATAGCATGGTACGGGCCATGTCTTCTAGAGTCCTATTTTTCTTTCAACTACACCATTTTGCTGTGGAGTCCTAGGGGCTGAAAAATTATGATTAATTCCATTTTCAGTGCAAAACTTTCAAATAAGTGATTTTCAAATTCTGTTCCATGATCACTTCTTAGAGATACTATGGTAGTGTTTTTCTCATTTGTGACTTTCTTGAAGAATTTCAGGAATATCGAGAAAGTCTCATCTTTGTGAGCTAAAAACATTACCCAAGTATATCTAGAATAATCATCTACAATCACTAGACCATATTTCTTTCCTCCTAGACTTGTGGTTCTAGTTGGTCCGAAAAGATCCATGTGAAGTAGCTCTAAGCCCTAGAAGTTGAAACAACATTTTTAGATTTGAAAGAACTTCTAGTTTGTTTTCCAAATTGACATGCATCACATATTTTGTTATTTTCAAAATCTAGTTTAGGTAATCCTTTAACTAAATCCATTTTAATTAGTTTTGAAATAAGGTGTGTGCTTGCATGACCTAATCTACGATGCCACAACCAACTAATTTCATTTATGTTAGCATTGTCAGCAATTAAGCAATGATCACTCAAAGATAATTTTTCTAATCAACCAAGTAAACATTGCCATGTCTATAACCAGTAAAAACAATGCTATCATCAATAGAATTAGTTACAGTGCATATAGAAGATTTAAATGAAACATTAAAGTTTTTATCACATAATTGGCTTATACTAATTAGATTATGCTTCAAACCATCAACATAAAGTACATTATCAATAAATAGATGGAGTTATGCGAACTTTACCAAGGCCCATAATTTGACCTTTACCGTTATCGCCAAACGTAACAACTCCACCTTTCTTTTCTTCTAGGGTGATGAATTCATCTTTGTCACCCGTCATATGTCTTGAGCAGCCACTATCAAGGTACCACTTTTTCTTTGATCTTTTGGCTACAAGACATTCCTGCAACATAATCAAACTTTATGTTTAGGTACCCAAGCTTTCTTGGGTCCTTCATGGTTAGTAGCAATAAAAATTGTTCCTTTCGGAACCCATATTTTCTTTCCTTTAACATTTAATTTTTGTTATTATTTAATGTTTTGCATTCAAATGATTTATGACCTTTTTCATTACATTTAAAACAAGTTATATTACTTTGGTTGGCTTTTACAAAAATATTCTTTAAGATTTTTGTTTTCTTAATGTGTTATATCCTAAACCTGCTTTGTCAAAAACAGCTTTTTGACTATCTAAAATCATGTTAAGTTTAGTTGAACTTAAGTGAATTTCTCAACAATGTCTTATATTTTTAACATCTTTCTTCAAGAGATTGATTCTTTTCTTTAATTAGTTTCAGATTTTCTAAAGTTTCATTAATTCTTTTTCTTTTAAATCTTTAACTAAGATTTAATTCATTTTTTTCATTAATTAAATTTAAGTTTTCATTTTTCAAAATTTGTGTTTCTTTTTCAAAGATTTAAAATCAATCATAAGTTCATTGAAAGCTCAAACATTTCATCAAATGTAAATTCATCATTTGAGTTTTCAGAACTTACCTCATTGTCGTTGTCGTCCGCCATGAAGCAGATATTTGCAACTTCTTTTGTTCTTCTTCTTCGGAAGAAGATTCATCAGTCCAAGTTGCCATGTATGCCTTTTTCTTTTTCTTGTAGGCCTTTTCAGTAAAGGACATCATATCTAAAGTGCCCTGGCTTTTTACACTCATAACATACTAAGGGCTCTTTCTCTTTTTCTTTCTCCTTGTCCTTTTTCTTATCCTTTTCTCCTTCCATTCTTGCTCCAAATTTCTTTTTATGGAAGGGCCTTTTTCTCATAAACTTCTGAATTTTTGGCCAAGAGAGCAGTCTCATCATCATCATCATTCTTTCACTGCTGCTCTCTTCCATTTCTGCAGTCTTGAGGGCAAGGTTTTCTTCTTTTTGTTTCCTCCTCAACATGCTGCTTCATTGAAGCTCGTGGGTCATTAAGGATCCTAGAAGCTCCTCTAAAGGTAATGCATTGAGGTCCTTTGCTTCTTGGATAGCAGTGACTTTGCTTCCCACGATCTTGGTAGTGACCTAAGAATTTTGCGCACAAGTCAGCATTAGTATAATTTACCAAGACTTTTAAACCATTCACAATATCAGTGAATCTAGTGAACATGCATGTGATGGTTTCAGTTTGTTCCATGTAAACAATTCATATTTATGAACCAAAATATTTATCTTTGATTCTTTTACTTGGTTTGTTCCTTCATGTGTTATTTCCAACCTATCCCAAATTTCTTTTGCGGAATTACATGTTGAGATTCGGTTGAATTCATTGAGTCTAAGGAACAATATAAAATATTAATGGCTTTAGCATTTAATTGTGCCATTCTCCTATCATTATCATTCCAATCCCTTTCGGGCTTAGGAACAATAGTGCCATCAATAAGTGTGTGGGTGTACTAGGTCCATTATTATTACTCCCCACAATTCATAGTCAGAAGCTTGAATGAATATTCTCATTCTAGCTTTCCAATATGAATAGTTGGTTCCATTAAATAAAGGAGGTCTATTCGTAGAATGACCTTCAGCAAAACATGAACCACTTTGTGTTGCCATAAGGATCTTTAGCCCTTGATCGTGAGATCAAATTCTAAATGAGCACTTGCTCTGATACCAATTGTTGGCCCAGATGGCAACCCAAGAGGGGGGGGGTGAATTGGGTTCTTAAAAATTTAAGACTTTTTAAATTTTTTTAGCAAGATGTGCAAGTGAGAGCTAACTTATAAGCAATGCACAAGCAAATAAAGAGAGATAGAGGAGAGAAAATAGCACGGCAAACACAAGATAATTTTATAGTGGTTCGGTGCAACCAACACCTACGTCCACTCCCAAGATTCACTTGGGTCCACACTATAATCTCCTAGATTACAGCCGAGTTGTTTTCCAAGCTCACAACTCAAACTTGTTGTTTTTCCGGGTCACAACGAACCCAGCTGGTTTTTACTCGGGCTTACCAGCACAAAACCCTACACGTTGTTTTTCACGGGCTCACAACTAACCCAACACAAGCACCCGGCTTGCAACGAGGTATAACAACCTCCACTGATTCAATCCACTGATTGAATCAGAACAAAAAATAAATAGAGTTTGATACAAAGCTCCCTTGAGCAAATAATCAAAATAAAAAAGGTTAGAAAAGCCTGATTTATTGATGGCTTGGCTTCTTTCTTCTCTTTAACTCCTCTTGAAGTGTGAATCAGGCCTCAGCAAGATTCTTGACCGTTGAAGCTTTGGAGTTGAGATGAAGCTTTTCTCTTTCT